>CM076584.1:1247588722-1248026457 GCA_034641835.2 Pinus albicaulis
TACATCGGAGGTCCTGTGACATCAGGTGATGACTCAATTATGGCAGGTGGATCTTCTATGATAGACAACAGTTTGAATTGGCTGAGGCCATATTCTTGGTACCATGAAAGTGCATCCGCGGATGTATCTACGTAGGGTTGAATGACATCAGTATTTGTTAGAGGCCATTTTTAACTATGCATCACTGGTCGAGAGTAACGATGTAGTCCTCATCGAGAAACATCATAGTTGGAAAGAGGGAGGAAGCCACGGCTGACATGGCATACATATAACTCTTACGAAGGAGTATATTGTAGTCTAAATGGCCATCTAAGACTTCAATGTCTACAAGAATCGTCTCTGTATCTAAGTAGACCAAGACGTTTTGGTAGAGACCAACAGGGGTTGAAGGGTAACCATCATATGCTTGAAGTGTAATGTCTCATGGCTTTAGCTCGGGAGACCCTAACTTCTACCAAATTTTCTTTGCATGATACGTGTGGATGCACCCTCGTCAATGACACATCAGAGAATGGTAATGTTTTGGACCGACACAAGTATCTTAAAGGCGACCATTAAAGGAAGCCTAGGGTTGGCTTTGTCTAAATCAAAATCCATTAGGTGTCTATCGACAGGGTCGATATCGCCTAACGCAGAGAGCAAGGCTTTCTATTGCTTTGGGCATGACTGAAATACTTCCAAAAGATGACATGGCAGTGGGAGATTGAGCTAAATCATCCACGATACTTAGTTATGGGCTGCATTGGAATAGTTTCCTACTCGACTATTTGGTCCCTTAGCCATCTTGGGAAAAGTTTCAATAGGCATATTTGATATGGTCAAAGGCACGGTTGGTGCACTAGTAGTAGCCTGTGACATGTTGGTGTCAGGTGGGGTGTTATAATTTTGATTCCGTGTTTGAAAAAACATTTCCTCGCGATTCATGTAGATTTTGTGGCAGTTTTTTCTGGATATTTGGGGATTTTGTTGTTGCGTACTAACTGTCCCTTGATGGGGGAAGAGCTCCTGCATGACTACCGGTTACTGGACGGATCCCCCTTCTTCATGGTTACTCTGTATCTTTTTCGGATCAGGGAGGTCATGATGGTGGTGAGTGTAATGGCCATACTAACCACAGATCAAAAAATATTGGTTTTTTCGAAGAGTTGGCCTTCTTTTCTGCCTTTGGGATATGTTCGGCTCTTGGTTTTGATTTCGGGTGGAGTTTCCTCCATCCTGAGATCACAAAGGGCATTGTTGGTTGTTGCCCCCCTGCCTACGATTTCCTTTAGGCTTATTTTTTCCTTTTTATTAACTCATTAAGAGGATAGTTGTTCTGGTTATATGGTTGGCGGAGTTGGTTTTGGGAGGGTTGCACAAAGTTCACCTGTGCATTATTTTTCATAGGGCAGGTCCTGTGATAGGGACTGTGCATAATGCGGTCCCTAGCTTGTAAATGGCAGTTAGGGGGGAGCTCTTCCGTCATCATGTATGTCTACATAATAGATCCCATGAGTCGGAGGACAGGGTCCTCCATGTTGATGGTGATATGATGATGTCCTTTTAGTCAAATTTTTCGAAGGCATGTGATGAATTTGGTAGTCGAGTTGTGGGTTTTTATGGGTATGTTGTAGCCTTTACAACACCCTCCAAAAAAGACTACCATTTCAAATTTTTGGAGCCCCTTAGAATCAAAGAGAAATTGCTAAGTCACTAAGTCGAAAAACTAAACAATTCATGAAAACTGCGACCTAGCGACCTAGCGACCCCGCGACCTCAGGTCGCCAGGTCGCCAGGTCGCCAGGTCGCAATTTTGTCATTTTTCAGAAAAGCGCGACTTAGCGACCTTGCGACCCAGTGACCAGGTCGCCAGGTCGCAAGGTCGCAAAACTCAAAATTTGACAAATCCGCGACCCAACGACCTGCATTTATTGCTCACACGTGCGACTTTCTATAAAAGGGAAGTCGCAGGTCGCATTTTTCACATTCAGCGATTGGTAAGAAAACGCCTCTGACAGCTCAACTGACGCGTTTTTCCCGGGTAAGTTGCCATTTCTTCCTGCTGTTTCCGTTTTAATGCTTTTCTTACTAAACCCATCTCCCCTTTTAGCCTTTAAATTGTCTTTTGGTTGAGCTTTGATGTTTTCTGAGGTTTTTGTAAATTATATGTTGCATGAATTGCCCAAAACCTCGCTGTTTGTTGTTTCACCCCATGGCATCATCCCTTTGCTTTTGAAATCATGCCACAGCTCCCCCTGGGCCCAGCAATCTTGTAAATTCCCAAGAGAAGGGGGGCAACAGAGTTCAAGGCCGCGCGCGCGAAAACCCCGGCAAGCCTAGTTTGCGACCTGCGACCCAGTGACCTAGTCGCGAGGTCGCAGAGTCGCATTTTCTCCATTTTTTGGGATTTGCGACCCTGCGACCCGGCGACCTAGTCGCTAGGTCGCTAGGTCGCGTTTTCCCATTTTCTGGAGATCTGCGACCTAGCGACTCAGCGACCTGGTCGCGAGGTCGCAAGGTCGCGCCCCGGCTCTGTTTGTGCGATTCGCGACCCAGCGACTCAGTAGTCCAGTGTTGCATTAACGTAGCTAGATTTCATCACTAAATTGCAAATGGTTTTTATCACCATGTCGTTCTTATCGTGGGACTCCTTTCTAAATTTGACAGGTGAAACTCAAGAAGACATAGAGTGCATACCTGTGCTCTCAGATTCTAGTGACATGGCACCCCCGCTATCTCGGAGGAAGGACAAGAAAATAGTGGAAGAGATTGATGAGCTGGAGGTGGTGTCCCCACCCCCAATATACCGAGATACACTATGTACTTTTTCAAAAGACGACAGCATGAGATGGTACCAAATTTATCATGAGTTCGCCACACTGGAAGAAGAATTTCCAGAAGATCTCCCAGACCGGGAAGTATACTTGGCGGTAAAAAGGTCCAAACTACATCTGGAAGGGGCGCATCCAGCCATATTCCCATGTCCGGAGATCATAGACTGGATCATACAAAAGACAGACCCCGAGAAGTTTTTGATCAGGGATCACCAAGGCAGAGATTTCACTACACTGGTAGGCTCGGATGCACACATTTATTATTCACTACCTCGCCCAAACGAGCATTTCTCTCCAGAATGGGCTGCTGCTCACGCCGTTCCAATAGTTGATACTATTAGACAATGGTGGGAAGAGCCCGAGAAGTTCAAGGTCAAAAAGGACCAAGAGTACCCAGTGGTGAGCCTGAGGAAGGTTTACAAATTGGTTGCCGCCATGCTCTGCAGACTTTACGGGCGCCTAGATTGCTCCACCTTTAGCGGTAGTTGGGCTACGATCATGGAGTATGTGACAACACATGGCACCCGGTTCAACTGGGCCGGCATACTGATGACGTCGATGCAAACCAACTTGAACTCGGTATTGGCCCCGGAAGAAGGAATTCCTGCTGAATTTTACATGGCCTCGTACCTACTAGACGCGGTTTGCGCCCGAGAAGATTTTGATGGATGGGAGCACAACTGGGACTCCGAGAACACGCGCGCAATTCATCTACAACTCAAGGTATTTTGGGAGTCCAAATACAAACAGGATATAGATCAGATCTCCCAAATATTTGTTCCCGCTCTGTACAGACATTTATTTGGCCAAGACACCCCTTGCATGTCGTGGCGGGCCAAGGAGACTCTGGTTAAACTGGCGCACTGGTTCCCTTTCCCTGGGTACACCTTCATCCGAGTCTTTGGAACTTACAAGGCGCCACATGCCATGCCTCGCTTCGTGACAGACAAAATGCTTATTCAGGAGGTGTGCTTTCAAATGTCACACGGATTCTCCAACATCCTGTCTAAGGGCAAAAAGAAGCCGTGGCCCACTCTGCCCCTCACCATTGGTGCATTCACAGTTAAAGACTTCAGGGAAGTAATAGCAGAGGCAGAAGCAATGAGAAGTTATCAGCTCGGGGCACTTGAACACCGAACATATGACCCAGAGAAAATAGTCCCTGAACACTGCCGGAGAGCCAACTTCAAGTGGACTTATCAGCATCTTGAGCGCCCAGCGGAAGATGAGAGAAGAAACTGGTATAATGCTGAAAGACAACTTGCTCCGGGAACTGACGTGGTCCAGGAAGACCCAGATGATCAGAGTTTAGAGATGAGAAGTCGTCAGTTAGGAGGTGCCTCTTCATCTGTACTCAAGAAATCTCGAACCAACATAGGGCCAACTCCATCCATCAAACAAAAGGAAGCAGAGGCAAAAGCCCAGCAAGAAAGGGAGAAAAAGCTAAAAGAAGATGAGGAGGCGCGCCAAAAGAGTGCAACAACAACACAAAAGAAGAAGCTGGCCAAAGAGGCCAGGAAAGAAAAAGAAGACAAGGAGGCACAAGCTGCAGCGGAATGGGCACTTAAGGCAGAGCTGGACAAGGCAGAGGCTGAACGCCAAAAGAAAGCCGAACAGGCTGCTGCAGCTGAACAGAAGAAGAGGGCCGAAATAGAAGCAGCAGCAGAAGCTGAACGGCGGAGGAAGGAAGAAGAAGAGAAGAACACAGAGGAAAGGGAGGATGACATGCTGGACGATCTTGAGGTAACTCCTCTCGACATACCTCCGGGCCGTACAAAACTCTCCGATGTTAGATCGCCCCAGAGACAGGAAGAAGATGTGTTCGACCTGACCAGACTCACATTTGATCAGTTTTCGTTCAAAATCCGTCAAGAGAAGAGGAGGTCGTTGGCACAAAGTCCCTCTACATCATCCGCAGTGTCGACAGGCAAGGATATAGTTTTGGATACCAGGACTAATCCGGTAATGATAGCATCAGCAGGTACTGCCTTCGCTGCGGCTACGGAAGAGAATGTAACCCGAATGAGTAGAGAAATAGTATCTCTACAAAACAGACTGCACGCAGCTGAGCAACGCGAAAAGATAGCAGAGCAGGAGAAAGCAGAATTGCAAGCAGAAGTCCAGCAACTTCGAAACCAAGCTCTACCGGCAAACGAAGTCTCGCTCGCCATTTTCAAGGAGTGTGAGGTGTTGGAAGTGACTATGAGACAGGTATATGGTGAAATGTTCACCATCAAACAAACAGTCGCTCCTCTGGCAAGAGCACGAATGGAAACCAGGCAAAGACAAGATCAGCTCAAAGAGGCTTCACAGGCTTTGGACAAGATGATGGGTTGGACAATACAGTACCCTCAGGCACCTGAAAATTTGCCTAAGAGGGACTGGATCCACACGCAGGATGCAAAAGTTCAACTCCGCATGGCGATGCAATCTGGAGACAAATTGTCTAAAGACTTGGACAAAGTGATGTCCTCGTACAACCACCTGATTAGTGGTATCGACTCAATGCATACGCTGCATCACATCCCATCGCTTGGGGCATTAGAAGAGGAGAAAACTTGGGAACAAGTAGACCAGGACATTCAATCGTTCTTGCAACCTATCAAGCAAGCCGCAGCTGATCCAGAGCCCTCGGCATCTCAAGAGCATCTTAGTCAATTCATCGCCGCTCCAGCGCGGATTTATACCAAGCTTGCGTCGCTCTCAAATCAGATCGGACAGAAAAGGGAGACCTTAGTACCAAACGTTTTGGAATGTGTGCATAGTGTTACACCATTTTTTGGTCATCTAACTCTTCATCATTAGATGGACCCAAGTACACCATGTAAGACCAGCTTTACCCCAAGTAAAATTGCTTTCACTATGTTAATTAGGAAACCCCAAAAGGAATAATTAATTAAACCATAATTTAATTATTATTCCCAGTCATGGTTAACCCAAAAACAAAGAAATTAATGAGATAAACCCATAGTTATCTTATTATTTTCTAGGAATAATTATTTAAATAATATTCCTTGTTAAATATGACCAAATCACCCACCAATAATCAAATAAATCATTATTTATTTGATTATATTCCAACCACTTCCTTAAAAAGATAAATAAATCATTTATTTATTTATTTTTCACTAATCAAGGGATTTGACCTAAGTCAAACACCCTTTCCCTCCAACAAATAATAATAAAATATTCCATAGAGGTGGATCTAGATGTGATTAACATTATTTTAATCATGCACCAAGATCTAGAAGGACCCAATATTTTGTTATAAATAGGAGGGTTTTCCCCATCATTCTTCACCTTTTGTTGCATACTAGATCACTCTCGATCTATACACTCGGTCTCATTTTCTGCCATTGTTGCTCCCATTGAGCTCTACCTTCTACATTGGGTTTTCTACATCTACAAGAGAGAGAAAGCTTAGATCTCAAGTGCTGAGGACTACAAAGAACCCATCCCATTGAGGAGATCTGGATACACCTTCTTGTTTCCTCCCAGGTGCCCTGTAATATAAAAATTCATTCAAAAATCTTGTTCTTGTCTTGTCTGTTGGATGCATGGAGCAAACTCTTTACTTTACTGCTTAATATCTTTCCATTTATAGATCTGTTTGTTGCAGCACTTTAACTACTAATTTCAGATCTAAAGATGTTTTGCAGCCATTATTGTTGTTAGGGCTATTAGTTATGCGTAGCTAAAGTGGTTCTTTTTCGTACGCTTCGACAAAGAATTCATACTAACAAATGGCGACTCCACACGGGTTTTAAATTACGACCGTTGTCGTTTTTCCTATTCCTGCATATCCAGCTACTTCAGGCCCTAGGGCTTCTTTTTTAGCTGCTTAGTTTTTCTCTTTTCATGTCATTTTTCTCACATAAAACCCTAAAACCTAAAATTTCTAACTTCCGTGTGTTTCTGGCCCTATTGCGCAGGTACGCGACACCAGCCGCACCTGAGACGGCAATTTTTCAGAAAATCTGCCGCCGAAACAGCCGGACCGGGGGGGTCGCACTACCAAAACTCCGCGACCCGGACGCACCCTTTTGGCCCGTTTCCGCGACTAACTCGCGATCAGGCCGAACCCCGCGACCCGCTTTTTCCGCAAAGATTTTTCAAATTTTTTTCGGGCCCCGCGTGGCTCGTTTGCGGTTTTCCAAATTTCCGTCTCTGTACCCCCGCCTTGACCAAGATCTGATCTGTTTTTACTCATCTAAGTGGGAACCCACCCCCTTAGGGCTTTAGTACCCTCCACTTTTTGTGGAAGAGTTTCAGCTGTTTCAGCCGTCGGTTTCAGAGCTTCAGCCCCCTCTTTTTCCAGATCTGTGACCTCACTTCCAGATCCTTTGAAATCAGCCTCTTTTCCTTTCAAATCACCTTTTGTCGTTTTGTTTGGACCTCCTCTAAAGGCCTCTGCCTTGCCCCCCCCGGTTTTTTGCTGATTTCCCTTTTTCCAGCCACCTTGCCTCTATCTCTTGGCTGTGATCTGCACCCCTTATCTGCAGCTTTATCCTCCGGATCTCTGTCCCCTTTGACCCTAGATCTGTTGAGCTTCCTTTGTGTGTGTTTCCATAGTTTTTCCTTTCTTTTCAGCATAGTTTTGAGAGACCCACTTTCTTGGGTTTGATAGATGCATATGTAGCTGTTATTTTTCTATTATTTCAGCATTTTTATTCTGTTCTCTGTAGGTTTATTTTCAGCTACGTTGCACACTTTTTTGCTCTCAACAACAGAAAGGGTTTAAAAATTAAAATTAACGCACACCACACACTGACCTTAAGTGAAGAAGCGCCTGGTTTACACCGCCTGGCAAAGACTCTAAAATCAATCGTCACTGCACCTTATCTGCCCTTGACCTTCTTGATTTTGCCCCTTTCTGCCCTTGTCGGTTTCCTTCTTCCTGCCATCATTGCGCCCCCAAGGCGCCTTTCCCGGAGACTTCTTGGCCTTCATCCTCAGTTCCCGGTTGATCGACTCAAGCCCGCACGGCCGCCGCTCGAGCGCTCCACCTTCGAGTACAAAGCCACTCCTCTCCGATTCCTCTTATTTCTTCTCCTTCCGGCTTCTCCCCCTTTTACCTTCACCATGTCTGGATCAGGGCCCAATGCTAGCGGCCCCAATACCGGCCCTCCTTCTAGCGGAACCGTCACAACCACTACTCCGGCCACCCCTGTGCTGCCGTACATTGCAGGCCTCAGCCTCCCCGATTTATATCAGTTGATTAATGACCCCATTCACCACAATGCTACCTGGCCCACTATGCCCACCAAGTTACCTCTGCGATATCCCTAAGTTCGAGGCCTTAATGGCGAAGACCCAACCAATCACGTCCTCAGGCCTTTCCACATGTGGTGTTCCTCAACTCCTATTACCGAAGTGACTCCATCCCGTCTCGCCGTTTTGTTCCAACGCACGCTTACGGCGAAGCTTCTGAAATGAGCTATGTCGAACGAGGCCACTTCCTCCCATACCACGTTCGAGACTCTTGCCCAAGCCTTCTTGTCGTACTTCCGACTCTCCCTTCTCCGATACTTAGACGACTGGCACGGAGTTTCGGACTTCATTTAAGCAATCCTCTTCCACACGCCTTCTCGCCCATGTTCGGGAATGGCGACGAGAGAACGGAGCTTATGTCGAGCCCCTCCCTTTGAAGATCGGGTTTACATGGGACCGGTTCCTTCGCACTCTCCCGTCTCCCATCGGCAAAGATGTCGCCTCTCACTTTCCTACAATCTGAAAGAAGCCGCCCTCCAAATAGCTTTAAAATATGACCCGATCTACGCTCAATGCTGTTATGTTTATACCGTGTTCTTCCCCGACATCCCCAGCCCGGTGGCGTTAACGCCCGCGGGAGACATCTCATTCCGCTCATGACGTATTGTTGAGATCTCTTTCCCACCCCTATGCTCACCCTCCCTATGAGCCATGGCCTCCCTTCGTGAGAGGGCAGCCACCTACTAGCACTCCGCCCCCTCCCGGCAACATGTATCCGGGATACGGCATGCCTCCTCCTTTTGCCCAACCTCCGCTTACCTCAATGCTCGCCCTAACCCAACCCTTACTTTTATCCGCAGCACAGTGCGCCACTGCTCCTCCAAAGCATATGCGCTTCCCGCCTCCCCTTGCCTCCCTCACCACCTCGCAGCAGCCCTTACAACCCCTCCCAGTGGCAAGTATTGCACAAACGCAAAGTGCGTTTTATTCCCCTTCTTCTCAAAGAAGGCGAGAGGCAACCCGTAACACTCATCCGCCCCGTACCGAGGACCCAGATTCCCAGTATGGACCCTAACACTATGCAACCCAGCCTCGGTGGCATCCCGCCCCGGTTGCAGGGACGGTAGCGTTTCGCACAAGAAGCAAGCCCCTGTTCGTGTTGCACCGATTACGGTCACTACACTCACGATTGTCCTCTCTTACCCCAGTATGCGACAGAGATGTGGGAGTCTCGAAGCCACATCGCGCGCACAACACGCCTCCCCCTCACGCTCCTCCTAATGTGGCTACTACCCGGCCCGGTGGCCAATACTCTGATCCTTTCCCTCAACAGAGATTCGTGGCTACCCAACCCCCCAGACAGCCCATGCAACACACTCCTCGTCCACCATTTCCGGGTTCCTCCGACTCACGCAGATCCTTATGATCTGCGCTCCGATTCGTCCCCCTTCCGTCGACCTTCACCTTCAAACCCTGGCCTCGCGAGCATCCCCAAGCCTCCCGCTTCGCTCCGCTTCCCGAGCCTCCATCTTCAGGGTTCTACAGAGCCTCTTTCGACACCCACAGGTGCCCTTACACATCCCCTCAACCCAAAGGCGAGGTTCACCCAAAGATTCCACAGGTCCATTACGCGCAAATGCGCCCGTTCGAGCTAGCCCAATCGTACAAGATAGTGGATGATTTGGCACAATCCCCTATCGCCATTTCCACCACTCTGGAACTCCTCCAAATCCGTGTCCCTTCCCAACGCAAGTTGCTCTCACTATCCCGCCGATGGGCGCCCGTTGATCCCAGTCAGCCCCGGTAGACCAAATGATTGTTTTCGACGCCACTCAATCGACCACCCTCCTCTCTCCCTCCCTTCCGTTGCTTTCCAAATCCCAGTCAAAATCTCGGCGAACGCCACCGTATCCCGGTGTATAATTGATGATGGGGCATCCACCTGCGTGATGTCCACTTCGGTTTGGAAGCAACCTGGCCTCCCGACTGCTGGCCCCTTCCACGATCACCCTTCGAGCGTGGGACGGCCATGCGGCTCTCCTGCACCTTTATTGGCTCGTGTCTCAGAATCGTCCCATCACCTCTCGCCGCATGACTTCGTTTGCGTTGATGTCGAAGTCAAATGACGCCCTCTAGACTACAACATTCTCATTTGGGGAAGTCACTTACCCATGCCATGTCTGTGTAAAGCCCATCACGCTGTCTTCCGTAAGATGTCTTTTCCACATAACGGGAAGATAGTCTACCACATTGACTCAGCTATCGTATCATGAGCCGTCGTCTCGCCCCTCCTCACGAGACGACCATCTCTTACGTAGCCAACAAGAAAACCGTCGATTCCTTGACCAAGGTGCTCCCCCTGCCACAGGTAAAGACTCCACCCCCGTTTGGTACTTTTCCCTCACCCTTTCCCCCCTCCTATTACTTGGATCCCGACTGTCGAATATTTCGCATGCTTTGCAATCGTCTCGGCACGCCTTCGATGAAACGGCGCGGCCTCGGCTAGTCCGCACCCTCCCCCCCGCCCTCCGCAACCCGCTCCTAGCCATTCATCTCCGCCAGCCGGACCTCCTCCTTCCGGCCCTCCCCCTACAGCTGGTACCCCCGAACCTCTTTATCCTCCAGGCTCGGTCCCCCCCGGCCTTAACCATCTTGGAGCCGTACCTCATGGTCACTACCCTGCTGGATAGATCCCCTTCTTGGCTCCCCGTCCCGGAGTATATTCTGTCCCCGTCATGGCCACCCTCTCTCTCCCTAACTTGACCTTGGGTATTCCGGTTTGGTACCTTGACCCCCCAGCCGCCACCCCCCCTGGTCACCCCAAACCTTACATGTCTTTGACACCGGTTCAACCGGTCCCCCTCGCTTCCTCCATAGCCACCTTTGACACCTCCGAGACCCTTCTGCCTCACCGGCGCGGCGGCTCCGGGAAAGACGACGAGCGACGAGCGACCCATCACGATCGGCCCCCAGCTAACGTCACCCCCGACCACCAAGTAGTAGATTAGGTGCGCTGTGTGATGTCGTCGGTCCTTGCCACTCATATGTCTGGATTGCCCCACCTCAAACTCGGTAAGCGAGACATTCCAAGGCTACGATCTCCCAGTACATATCACTGTCCCCGACTCCCTCCCCGCCTCAAACACTTGCTAAGCTGCCTGTGTGCCTTCATGAGATTTACACGTGCGAACCCACCTCTTGTCCCGCCTTGCGCCAGGTACCGTTCACTCACGGACATCGCGGTTTTCAAAGGCCCCGCTTCCGATCGGACCGGAGAGACAGCTACCAATCGCCTCCCGGCTGACCGACACGGCGGGCCCTCGGTCCTTGTTGCCTGGCTTGTCATCCGTACGGGACGGCCATTTGGGGAACGTTCCATCTGGATCCTCCCCTGTTGTTTTGCTTGACCTTCCTTCAGCGGTCATCTTGGGCTCAACATCGGTAGATCCGTTATCTACTTACTCTTCGGTCACCCATTGTGACGATGCGCATGTGGACCTCTCTTCTCATGATGATGATTCAGGCCACTTCACCATGTCAGGTGGTTCTTCTTCCACCAGTCACCCCATCTTCTATCACGACGACGACATTATGGAAGAAATTCCCACCACGGCTTCATCCTTTACGCCATCGAACCCGTAACGTTCTTTTATCACCTTGTGGTCATTACCTCGAGAGCAATGTTTGTGTAAAGAGCTACATTTGAGGTCCAAGGAAAGCCATTTTCTCACACTCTCCTAGTGTGTCTGATCGCGTGTTGACTCTGAACCCCGTATTCTTCATTTAGAAAATTACTCTGAGGTACGCATCACTTCAAGGTCAACTCTTACGAAGATGATACACCACCAGTTTCCTCATCTTCTGTCGACGACAGTCTCTTGAAACCTTGTTGACCAGCTTCAAACTTTCTCCCAGGAAGCCATCGATTTCATTATCTCCAAATCCTCATTTTGGGATAGTGACACCAGGTATGCCAATTCGGAAACTTAAAGTCCATTTGATCCCTATATGCAGTACCAAAAGAGATTGGTAACACTCCATTTCCTTTCTCAAACTGCATAACCATAACCAGAACAAATGGCACACCACATCATTAAAATGTGGTTGGATTCCCCTTTTTATAAATACATTTTGGCATGCCCACAACATGTCACACAAACTCAAAAAATGGGGGCACCACCTTTACGCCTAAGCGGGGCACCATGCGCCCCCATGCACATATCGTCAAAACACGCCCATAACACATCGCTTCTACCATTAAAATCAAAGGCAGAGGCACCATGTGCCCCCATACGATACGAAACACGCCCGCTACACCGCTGGGGCACCATATGCCCCTATATCTGGCCAATACATGACGAACGCCCTGATCCGCCTGGATCTCTGTCCGAAGTGTTCCCAGATCCCTCTCTCTCCAGTTGACCCACAACTCTGCCATACCTGCACAACCACATTCTTTTTGTCAGGGTACAGATCGGAAAAACCATAACCACACACCACAACCCAACTCCCAGCCATCAAACAGCACCAAGCCCTCCTCGTCTCCCAGGTCGCAGTTTTCTGCCATTTTCTGGACCAGGTCGCACTTTTTGCCCCCAACCCTGCGTCCTGGGTCGTACTTTTTGCCCCAAAAAGTGCGACCCGGCCATAGAGATGAAGGAGGGGCTGTTTCTGGGGGTTTTGGGCCCTAAACTGCAAACGTCATCCAACAACATGCAAGAGCAAGGTTAGGCCTCGTACCTCCAACTGACAGATCTTGCTTCCAACGGTCGGTTTGTCCGCTACGTTCGCCGCAAGATTTAGGGCCTTCTCTCCACACTCACCACAGCAACAATAGCAAATGAATGATTTTGGAGGGAAAACTGCCTCATTAAAGAGAACCCATGTTTCTCCTTTCGACTGCTGCGACCACACCGTAGCCCCGTTCGACGAACCGTCAGCACCGCTGGACGGATCTCACCGAGCTCTCAAATGGGTTTTAGTTAGTTTTTGGTGATTTGATACTTCACCCGGACACATTTTTTCCACGAAGGGTCACTTCACCGCTCCTTAAAATCGAATTTCCTCACTTACGACACTTGTACTTGGGGCACCATATCGCCCCCTTACTTGTCCATGTTCGTGTTGATTTCCGTCATGAGTGCCCAATTTGTACTCATGTTTCTATGACCCCCCATTGGGGCCTTTACTGTGTGGCAGCACTATACAGTCGCCCTTGTTTAGAGCATCCAAGTCGAGTCATCATTGCATTCATGGAGTCTATCCATGGGCTTTCTTCACCTTCTGCTTCCTCCATTCTTTTTGTGGTTTCTCTCTTGTATCGCATATCATGACCTTGACTTCTCTGTCCCCTGTCCTTTCGATATTGTGCCGATCATTGCCATGTCATTCATACCCTTTATGCTCTAACAAGGGAAGTCGTCCATTCGCCACTCCATCCTCCCCCTTTCCACTATCATCATTGGTGTCAGTCTGTCTGTCGCTCTATTGTTCTTCTCTCGTGCCTTAGTTGAGGGTCTCTTATTGCCTCACCTACGACGGACCTCCTTCTGTCGACATCAGCGCATTTATTCCAGAAGCAAGGTCTAGAGGGCGGTGTACCTTGGTTCCAGCTTCCACTCTTGTTCGGTGCCTCGGATCAGGCAGGGGGATCTCTCACTTCCCTTTGACTTGATTGCTTCTCGACTCCTTTCGCAGAGTCGAGGTCAAGTATCTTTGAGCCAGTCAGGCCGAGCAGTGGCGGCTATTGGTGATTCCGGGCGTGTGTGAGATGTCTCGGCCCTCATGAGGGGGTGGCCCTGCAGGTAGCCCCCCACATGCCCGGATGACCTCTTCATTGCAGCCTTTGATGCCGCTCCAGACTTTGATGATGTTGGCCCTAGCCACTTGCAGCACCTCTATGATTTGCATGTATCAGTCAGATTTTGTGAGCCCTTCCCCATTTACAGGGGGCATTTGGGTTGTATTTATCTCATGTACTAAGATGATATTGTACTAGTCCTGGCTGTTATCCCAGGCACAGCATGTATGTGAGACTATTCATTGTATTTTTATCTGGCTCTTGATTATGCCAGCTGTATTCTATGGTTCGGTCCCTTGTTCACTGGACACACTATTCTTTTGTACTTTGTCCACCGGCGGCATAGGTGTGCCTCCCCCCGCCGCCTTCGGCCTGATGCCACTCTCATAACGGGGAACTTGTTGCACTGTGATCTCGTCTCCTCGGGGTCTAGTCCTTGTTGCCTATCTGCCTCATAACTGTCTCTAAGCATACCCTTTGTTCGCTTAGTGATTGTCTTTCGTACTTGGGTGTACGGTTGCTCACAGCACTCGCACGCTGAGGCAGTACGGTACACCATTTTTTGGTGTGCTCTTGTCATTAGATGGACCCAAGTACCATATAAGGCAGTTTGCAATGCTTTGCTTTCCTGTTAGTGAGCCCCAAAAGAAATAATTAGTTAAACAGTAGTTTAATTAATATTTCTGGTTATATTTAACCAAAAACAAAGAAATTAATTAGATAAATAATTATTTATCTTATTATTTTCTAAAGAATAATTGTTTAAATCTTATTTAAATAATATTCTTTGTTAAATATGACTAATTCACCCTTAAATAATTAAATAAGTCATTATTTGTTTGATTATTACTCAACCATATCCTTAAAATGATAAATAAATCATTTGTTTATTTATTTTTTCACTAATACGAGGTTGTTTAGGTCAAACACACACCCTCAACAAATAATAATAAAATATTCCATAGAGGTGGATCTAGATTTGATTAACATTATTTTAATCATGCACCAAGATCTAGAATGACCCAATATTTTGTTATAAATAGGAGGGTTTTCCCCATCATTCTTCACCTTTTGTTGCCTATTAGATCACTCTGGATCTATACACTTGGTCTCATTTCTACCATTTGCTCCCATTTGAGCTCTATTTTCTGCATTGGGTTTTCATCTACAAGAGAGAAAGCTTAGATAAAGTCTTTGAGACTACATAGAACCCATCACATTGAGGAAATCTTGGATACACCTTCTTGTTTCCTCCCAGGTGCAATAAAAATTCATTTTCAAAAATAGTATTTCTTGTCTTGTCTGTTGGATGCATGGAGCAAACTCTTTACTTTTCTGCTTAATATCTTTCGATTTATAGATCTGTTTGTTGTAGCATTTTAACTACTAATTGCAGATCTGAAGATGTTTTGCAGCCTCTATTGTTGTTAGGGCTATTAGTTATGCGTAGCTAAAGTGGTTCTTTTTCGTACGCTTCGACAAAGAATTCATACTAACACATAGGTTGAAGGAGGAGGTACCTCTGGTGTCCCCCATAGCGGCAAAACACCGGGCATGGCAGGATTTCCTCAGAGAGCAACAGGTTGACATCCCTAACATTAACATTTCGCGACCCGGTAGTAGCAAGTCCTGAGCAGCAAATAGAGCCAGGTCGCAAGTCGCACCAACAGGACAGGTCGCAGGTCGCATCTCCTACCTAGGTCGCAGGTCGCATCACATGCCCAGGTCGCAGAAGGAGTGGGTCGCAAGGTAACCCAAAGGTCAAGAAGGCGAACAGTCAAGGAAACCCAACGGGCAGTTTTGGCATTATAAATACTCCTACGAGACATTGTAAAAGGGCTTTTTCTTTTGGAAAACTCAGGAGCTACAGGCATTGTATTGAAAGATCTGACACTTGAGCATATGAATATAGAATCTTGTTAAAACACCCTATGGTTATGATGTGTTTTTCTATGTAAACACTTTGTGTATTTCCTTATACAGTTTCAGAACATCCTGTGATTAATGAAGTTGCACTATTCATGTCATCGTTTATGCGTCATGGCTATTCGTGTTGTATCAATGATGTTCACTTTATTATCTGTTCTATTAATGAATGTTAATGAGCTACTTTGTTAGCATTTCGTTTTATCTTTCAAGAAGTTAAAAGGTATCTCATCATAAAGAACTATTTCTTTAGTGATCAGAATACTTTACAAGCATTACCCCACAAAAGATGTGTTGCTAATGACATCTCTTGAGGTGTACGTGCTTTATATATAATCTTGCTACGCATAGTGTTGATTCGTGTTTAACATATCAATCTTGTATTCTGTATTACGTGCATAAGTGTATATCCGCAGGTTCAAACTGGTTCTTTTAAGACCAAAAGGAAGTCATTTTAAGTGGTAGCCGGACCCACACCCCGGACGGGATCCCTACTCCAAACGGTTTAAGGTCTAATTGGGACTTTTTACCGGGGAGATCCCCTACTGTTGGCCGGACAATTTTTCCCGTCAACAGAATTGGTGCTAGAAGGAGGGCTGATGGCAGCCTCCCAGCACACAACAAACATCCCATCACAAACTCCCCAAGGGGTGGTGATAAACAATGAAACTAACCCTCCTCTTCTTGAAGATATTCCAGGGAGGGAGCTTCGATATTTTGAAATCACTAGGGAGCAGCTGAGAGCCTTGCGTCCAACTGCCCGGGATCTTTTCAACAATTTACGGTTCACTCCAATCATGGAATACCTTGCCCATACTAGAACTCCGCCCGAGAACATCACCCGTCACGGTGCCATTGCGAGTACTATACCCGAGCTCGTAAATCTCATGTTGGAAGACCTCGCAAATGCTGTTGAAGAAAATGATCCTATTCTCCAAGAAGGTGAAGAGTTTGCTGACACCGAGCCTTTCCCCGACTCCCAGCCTAACCATACTCGACAAAACAACAACCAGGCACACCCCCCACCCGGGGATGGTGAGGGTGGCAGAGGCCGAGGAAATGTAGACAGGGGGAATAGGGCTCGTAGAAATGAAGGAGAAAGGAATAGAGGTCGAGGGGCCGGAGGTAGAGGGGATAGAGGCCGAGGTCAAGGAAACCAAGCTCGCAATCATCAACCAAACCCAATAAGGCCACCTGTACACAACTTGGGATATCTTAGAGATTTTCTGCACCGTGGGAGACACCAAGACGAAAATTCCCGTCATGAGTTAGAAGCATCGGTCTCAGGTTCGGGAGATGAATCTGAACATGAGTTTAGGCAACACCAACGGGCTAGGAGAGTGCAACCCCTAGCTTGGATGGCTCAATCCCCTTTAAATCTTCTGGGCCCACTCCAAGATTTGCCTAGGCATCCGGAGAAACATCTACCCAAGTTCGACCCTGAAAAGGGCACCCTGGCTGAAGATCATATCAACAGTTTCTATTTGTCTCTGCAAATCATGAGAGTCCAGTCTGATGATGTCGCATGTCGACTGTTTCCCCATACCCTCGAAAACAAGGCAGCCACATGGTACCGCTCCCTCCCCAGTGCCTCTATCACTTCATGGGAACAATTCCGTCGCGCGTTCCTCCATAAGTTTTCAGAAGATAAAACTCCTTCAATGCTTCTCACTGAATTGAGCACCATCAAGTGTCATAAAAAGGAAAAAGTGAAGGACTTCAACCAACGCTTCGCCACCATACTACAGAAATTTCCTCCGAACCTAGCATTGGATGACTCAATCACTATTGACTACTATACCAAAGCCCTACCTAGAGACATTGCTGTGTTCGTCGAACGCGAAGCCCGCGCTACCCTTACGGCTAATTATGAGGCTGCTCTTGCTGTGGAAAAAGACATGCTTTCGATAGGAGCCATCGATCATGAAGGGAGAGATGATCACAAGCCTAACACAAAAAGAGGTCAGTCCTCCACTCCTAAGACTACTGATAGGGATAGAGATGCTTTTGATTTTGAAAGCATGGCCAAAACGCTTAAGCATTTAACAAACGAAGTCACTGACCTAAGGAGAAAAGGCACAGAAGCCACAACTAGCACTAAACCACCCAAGCCTTTCTTCAGGAAAAGTAATCTCAACACTAACAGACCTCCGTCAAACACAAATGCCGCTCTCAATGTGGAGGAGATTGGGAAAGACAACTTCTGCTCGTTCCACCAAGCTGCCCACTCTGAAAAAACGTGCCCTCAATGGATTGGCAGCATGACAGCAGTAGTTAATCAACTTTTAGATGACCAAACTCCAGGAGATGTCACGGAGGATGATGTTTCAGATCATGATGAGGATCCACCCTCTAACGAAGAACCAGGATCTTCTATCCTTGCTTTCGACATAATTCGAGGTGGAGAGAACCTTACCCCCATTGATATCTACATGGCAGATGTTCCCAAAGATCAGCCCGTGAGGAATTATAGCCTCAGAATCAAAGGACCTATTCCCGAACAGTCTTATGAAGACAAGAAAAGGGCTTTTCTAAGGAAAATCCTGCCCCCGGGTAACGGAAAACAATCTGCCACGGAGAAACTCCCCAATAACACTACCCAAGAGGGTCGAAAGAACAAACTTCCGAGAGAATCCTCTAAGACTTCTGCCGAGCCTAGCCCTCAACCAGAGCCCAGCTATAACATTGTTGAAGATATGAAGAAAACAAGAGCAAACATTTCTCTCTATGAGCTCGCTCGCATTACTAATAAAAAAGAGCTCATTCTTAAGGCTTTCGCAAATACTTCAGCTACGAAGACTGTTAGCAACACGTCTGCGCAAGCCGGACCAGATGTACAATCCATAGTAAACGCCATCAATACAAACTCAAGAGGATCCACACCTCCTTTCCTTTTGTCCTTCGAGATTTTTAACTTCAATGTCCACAACTGTCTAGTCGACTCCGGTGCCTCTACAAACGTCATGCCTTTATCTTTCTGTAAGAAACTTAACATTCGCCCGGAGAAGACTGATGCAAAAATCATACAACTCGACAGATCACAGGTACCCGCCATAGGAGAATTGAACAATGTCATCATCCGCTTGTCATCAGACTCTAGGGTCCATTAGTGCATCGACATTGTGGTTGTCGATATTCCGGAAGCATACGGCCTATTGCTCAGTAGAGATTGGTCCAGCAAATTACAAGGCTACTTCGCCACCGACTGGTCCCACTTATGGCTTCCTTACAAGGGGCGGAATAATCAAATCAGGGTAGAAAGTGAACCTTATATGAAACACACCGTCACCGATCTGGACGCCGTTAATGAACCTATCAGCTTTGCACAAGAAGAGCTCGGCATGTGCTTTCTGGAGTCAATATTTGGATGCTACCAACCCCCCTAGTCTCCTATAGGCCCCGAGTTTCAATCTGAAGTAGCCTTTATCACTGAAGAGTAAGTGATTCCTGACTTACCACCAGCAGGGACCCCTCCACAACCTAGTGCCCTGAAGGAGCCAGAAAGTGACCTATGGACCTTGTATTATGATGGTTCCAAGACTCATGACGGAGCTGGTGCTGGTTGCATATTGCTTGACCCGCACAAGAATAAATACTTAATCTCATGATGGCTAGAGTTCCAGTGCACCAACAACTCTGCTGAGTACGAGGCATTAATCCTCGGACTTAAAAAGGCACTGGACTTGAAGGTAAAATGTCTGCAGGTCATTGGAGATTCCGAGATTATCACCCGCCAGGTACGCAACACTATTCATTGTTTATCTCCACATTTAAAGGCGTATCAACAAGAGGTATGGCGTTTGATTTCTGGTTTTGATGCATTTGGAATTAAATCTATCCTTAGGATGCACAATGTAGCAGCAGATACTCTGGCCAATGCTGCTGCTAGATTCACCCCTTTGAGGGACGGTTTTTCTATTGAAATTGTATATAGGCCCTCTGTGCCAGACAATATTTCTAATTTACGCGTTTTTAACGATGATCAACAGATTTTGGACTTTATGTGCAATAATCAAGTATTCAAGGACGCGGCGATAGATGAAGAAGAACATGAGCATGCATTACAGAAAAAGAATGATGAACGCAAAGAGAACATTATGCCCAAGGGGGTGGTATCACTAGAAAAGATGTTTGATCTGCAAAACCGATTCCGCAGACCTCCGAACACCAAAGTGCAAAGTTCCATATTGGCACATCGGCAAGTAAACTTGGGGTCAGATGAGAACCCTAAGTTCGTTAACCTTGGCAAAGACTGCAGTGATGAAGAGGCACGGGCTTTCACCCAGTTATTCCGGAAGTATCGTGATGTATTTGCTTGGACATATGAAGATCTACGTACATACAATACTCGTATCATTCAGCATGTGATACCCATGAGGGAAGGCGTTAAACCCTTCCAACAGAAACTCAGAAAAGTGCATCCAGCTTTGGAGCCAATGATTCTAAAAGAACTTAAGAAGCTCTTGGATGCGCGCATTATTTTCAAAGTTTGTCACTCCACGTGGGTGTCGAATCTGGTACCTGTGCGAAAGAAGTCTGGTGAGATCCGCTTGTGTGTAGATTTCCGCAATCTGAATCGGTCCTCAAACAAAGACAACTACCCGGTGCCCCCCATGGAACAGATATTACAAGATGTGTCTGGATCTGAGATGTTCTCCCTATTGGATGGTTTCTCCGGCTATAACCAGGTGCTGGTAGCTGAACCGGACAGACTGAAAACCACATTCCGGACAAAATGGGGAACCTTCGCTTTCAGACGCATGCCCTTTGGCTTGATCAATGCAGGGGCAACTTTCCAACGAGCCATGGACATAGCCTTCCGTGGTTTAATAGGGCAGAGCGTGGTGGTTTATTTGGACGATGTTACTGTATTTTCAAAACGCAGGGGCGATCATTTACGCCACCTCAAGCAAATCTTCGAGAGGTGCAGGAGGTACGGAATATCGCTTAATCCTAAAAAGAGCGTTTTTGCTGTGGCAGAGGGAAATTTGCTAGGCCACATTATCACTAAACAGGGCATTGTGGTTGATCCGGAACGGGCTAAAGCCATTGCTCAGATTCCGCCCCCAAACAACAAGAAAGCAATGCAATCCTTCCTGGGAAAGATTAATTTTGTCCGTAAATTCATTTCAGATTTTGCGCAGATTGTCAGGCCGCTGCAGGGAATGATTAAGAAGAATGCTGCATTCAAATGGAATCCCGAAGAGAAAGAGGCTTTCGAAAAAATCAAAAGGGCTATAGCTGAAACTCCTTCCCTCCAAAGTCCAGATTTTGATAAAGGTTTCATCCTATACACTTTCGCTTCAGACTCCTCGCTTGCGGCCGTCCTCACGCAGAAAGATAATAACAACGATGAACGGCCCATTTCTTTTATGAGCACCGGTCTACAGGGAGCTGAATTAAACTATTCGGAAATTGACAAGCAAGCCTATGCGGTTTACAAGGCCGTAAAACATTTTAGGCCCTACATCTTGAAAAATCACGTCACGGTTTTTGTACCGCACCCAGCAGTCCGCTCACTTTTCGTACAGCAAGAACTAGGCGAAAGGCGGGGCAACTGGATGGCATGTTTGCAAGAATACGATTTAGAGTTCAAGCCAGCACATATCGTTAAAGGACAGGGCTTATGTCAAATGGCCGCAGAGGCTGCAAGTGCTCGGGAGATTGAAGAAGAATGTTGGGGACAAGAGATCGACATGTATCAGAGCGACCATGTGCCTCAGCAAAATAGCCCTTCTTGGTATTCTGACATTTCAAGATATCTGGCCCAAGGCACGATGGACCCTGCTCTTACTGCTCGACAGAAACGCGCAATAAGACTAAAAGCCGCATCTCACCAACTGATCCAAGGTAAGTTGTTCAAGAAACACCACGATGGGGTCCTGTTACGCTGCTTGGAAACTGACGAAGCACAGAAAATCTTAACTGAGTTGCATGACGGACCAGCTGGAGGTCATTTTGCCGGAGATACCACAGCCCATAAGATAATGCGTGCCGGATATTATTGGCCTACTCTTTTCAGAGACGCGCATGCGTATGTGAGGAAATGTATTCAGTGCCAGAAGTTCACCAACCGAGAAGCACGGCCAGCCGCACCACTACTCTCAGTAGCAGTAGAGGAACCTTTCCAACAATGGGGTTTGGATGTAATTGGGGAAATCATACCTCACTCTTCTAAACAACATCGGTATATCCTTACGGCTACAAATTACTTCACCAGGTGGGTTGAGGCAATACCGTTACGCCGAATCAACGATCAAGAGGTAATAGAATTCCTCACGCATTTCATCATGACCAGGTTTGGCGTTCCGACTTCTTTAGTTTTTGATAATGCGACTTATTTCTCATCTTTTAAGTTATATGATTTTGCGCTGGAAAATGGAATTATTCTGAAAAATTCTGCAAATTACTACCCCCAGGGAAATGGATTAGCTGAGTCCACTAACAAGAACCTTATCCGTATTATTAAGAAAACTCTGCTATCCCACCAGCGCAACTGGCACAATGCCCTTCACAATGCACTGTGGGCTGACCGGATTACTCCCAAATCCTCTTTAGGCACCTCCCCTTTTTTCCTCGTGTATGGAAAAGAAGCTGTCCTCCCTTCTCATCTATCTCTCCCAGCCCTCCAACTATCCCAAGAATGTCATGGTACCCCGTGTCCCACCTTGCAGAACTGAATCGACACCTTGCTGAAATTGGAGGAAGAAAGGCAAAAGACCCGGGAAAAATTTGCCATCCATCAGAGCCGAATCAAAAGATGGTTTGATAAAAAGTCCGCGGGAAACAAAAATTTTGAGGTAAGAGACCTGGTCCTTAAGTGGGATAAAGCCCATGAGGAAAAGGGGAAGCATGCCAAGTTCCAAGCACTTTGGACAGGCCCGTTCCAAATTAATGAAAAGATAGGTTCCCACACATTCAGATTACAAACCCTTGATGGACGGGTCGAGGTCCTCCCGGTGGCGGGCACGACCCTCAAGCACTGCTGCTCCAAGCGTGGCCTGGAGGCTGTCATTGTACCATATTTTTTCTTGTCCCTAAAAAAAAAAAAAAAAATAAATAAATAAATATTCATACACACACACACACTCTTTCTTTCTTTCTTCTTTCTTCTTTCTTTCTTTCTCTCTCTCTCTCTCTCTCTATATAAAAGCCTAAGGAAGGATTTTGTTAGGGTGCAGCAGTTGGCATACGCGGGTTCTCACATTGATGAAGCCGTTCCCGATGGAAGCAAGGTGGCAAAAGCTTGCTTGTTCTCCGCACCTAAAGGTAGCACATTACCGAGCTCAATTCATCAAGCAGGAAAGATTACCTCGCCAGTCTGAGAGGGTGTCCACAAAAGAAAATGCAGTGTAAATGGTAACCGGACCAGAAGGGGAGAGAGATACTCTATGCTGTGTCAGGGTATCTGGGAAAAACCAAAGTCCTCATACTAGACCAGGAACAACCTCTCTGCAAGCAAAATAAGTCGGGATCCCTCATCCGCCCAGGCTAAATTGCCTTTCAAATAAGTGCCATGAGCACATCTAAATAAGTGCCTCGGGCACATTCAAAATAAGTGCAATAGCAAATTAATAAAGGGTAAAGGATTGAGAAAGGCTTCCTGCGCAGAGAGGTGATGCAACGACTCCTCCGGGGTACTGACCAGGCTCACTGGCAGCGGAGCAACGTTCACGATTCCTAGGCAGTGACTCCGCCGGGACCGAGAGGTTCGCTGGCAGCGGAGCAACACGATGAGGACAAAATAATCGTACCAGACCCTATGGCCGCCTGGAGTTCTCCAACTTCCGATCCAGGAACACGAAGAGCTAATTTGGTTGAATGGAGCCCAAGCAGACCAGCAGATTGAGCAACCCAGCTAGGTACCGAAGGCTAGGAAATGTCAACCACAAGGTAAAAGAAAACAGTTAGCATAGGCCCCTCCCTCCCCCTCTAAGACTAACCATCAGCAGAGACTCTGAGTTCGTGCAGTGAATCGCCATTTGTTGCAGCCTCTACAACACCCTCCAAAAAAGACTACCATTTCAAATTTTTGGAGCCCCTTAGAAATAAAGAGAAATTGCTAAGTCACCAAGTCGCAAAGGTAAACAATTTATGAAAACCGCGACCTAGCGACCTAACGACCTTGCGACCTCAGGTCGCCGGAGTAGCAGTCATGGTCGCAATTTTTGTCATTTTCGAAAGCGCGACTTGGACCTTGCGACCCAGCGACCAGGTCGCCAGGTCGCAAGGTCGCAAGGTCGCAAAACTCAAAAATTGAATAATCCGCGACCCAGCGACCTGCATTTATTGCTCGCACGTGCGACTTTCTATAAAAGGGAGGTCGCAGGTCGCATTTTACACGTTCAGCGGTTTGTAAGAAAACGCCTCTGACAGCTCAACTGGCGCGCTTTTCCCGGGTAAGTTGCCGTTTTTCCCTGCTGTTTCTGTTTTGATGCTTTTATTACTAAAACCATCTCCCCTTTAGCCTTTAAATTGTCTTTTGGCTGAGCTTTGATGTTTTCTGAGGTTTTTGTAAATTTATATGTTGCATGAGTTTCCCAAAACCTCACTGTTTGTTTGTTTCACCCCATGGCACCATCCCTTTGCCTTTGAAATCATACTTGCAGCTCCTGAGCCCGGCCAATGCGTAAATTCCCAAGAAAGGGGAGCAACGAGTTCAAAGGCTTGTGTATGTCGAAACCCCGGCAAGCTAGTTTGCGACACCAAATAGGTGACCTAATCGGCAAGGTCGCCGGTCGCATTTCTCACTTTTTGGGTTTGCCGACCACTGGGCCGGCGACCTGGTCGCTGGGTCGCTGAGTCGCGTTTTCGACCCTGCCGGAATGCAAGCCGCGACTGGGCGGCCTGGTCGCCGAGGTCGTGAGTCGGCAACACGAGCTTTCTGGGCGTGCGATTTAAACCCGAGCGCTCGATGGTCCACGATTTTGCATTAACGTAGCTGAATTTCATCCCACTAAATTGCAAGCTGGTTTTTATCACCATGTCGTTCTTGTCGTGTGACTCCTTTCTAAGTTTGACGGTGAAACTCAAGAAGACATAAGGTGCTCCACCATGTCTCCAGATTCTCAGCGCTGTGGTGCCCGCTATCTCGGAGGAAGAGACAAGAAAATAATGGAAAGATTAAGAGATGAGGGTGGTGTCCCCACCCCAATAATAAGATACCTATGTACTTGCCCCTTTTCAAAAAACGCGTGTGAGATGGTGCAGTTTGTCATGAGTTCGCCACAACGGAAGAAGAATTGGAAAGATCTCCGAGACGGAAGCCTGCTTGGCGGTAAAGGTCAGAAGAAAACTACATGCGGCGAGGGCGCATCATTATGTTCATGTCCAGAAATCATAGACTGGATCATACAAAAGACAGACCCCGAGAAGTTTGTGATCAGGGATCACCAAGGCAGAGCTTTTGCTACACTGGTAGGTTCGGATGCACACATTTATTACTCACTGCCTCGCCCAAACGAGCATTTCTCTCCAGAATGGGCTGTTTCTCACGCCGTTCCAATAGTTGATACTATTAAGCAATGGTGGGAGGAGCCCGAGAAGTTCAAGGTCAAAAAGGACCAGAGTACCCAGTGGCGAGCCTGAGGAAGGTTTACAAATTGGTTGCCGCCATGCTCTGCAGACTTTACGGGCGCCCAGATTGCTCCACTTTCAGCGGTAGTTTGGCTACTATCATGGAGTATGTGACAACACATGGCACCCGTTTCAACTGGGTCGGCATACTGATGACGTAGATGCAGACCAACTTGAACTCGGCATTGGCCCCGGAAGAAGGAATGCCTGCTGAATTTTACATGGCCTCGTACCTACTAGACGCGGTTTGCGCCCGAGTAGATTTTGATGGATGGGAGCACAACTGGGATTCCGAGCAGACGCGCGCAATTCATCTACAAATCAAGGTATTTTGGGAGTCCAAATACAAGCAGGATATAGATCAGATTTCCCAAATATTTGTTCCGGCTCTGTACAGACATTTATTTGGCCAAGACGCCCCTTGCATGTCGTGGCGGGCCAAGGAGACTCTGGTTAAAGTGGCGCACTGGTTCCCTTTCCCTGGATACACCTTCATCCGAGTCTTTGGAACTTACAAGGCGCCACATGCTTTGCCTCGCTTCGTGACAGACAAAATGCTTATTCAGGAGGTGTGCTTTCAAATGTCACACGGATTCTCCAGCATCCTGTCTAAGGGCAAAAGAAACCGTGGCCCACGCTACCCCTCACCATTGGTGCATACACAGTTAAAGACTTCAGGGAAGTAGCAGCAGAAGCAGAAGCAATGAGAAGTTATCAGCTAGGGGCGCTTGAACACCGGACATATGACCCAGAGAAAATAGTTCCTGAACACTTCCTGAGAGCTAAATTCAAGTGGACTTATCAGCATCTTGAGCGCCCGGCGGAAGATGATAGAAGGAACTGGTATAATGCTGAAAGACAACTTGCTCCGGGAGCAGACGTGGTCCAGGAAGACCCAGATGATCAGAGATTAGAAGACAGAAGTCGTCAGTTAGGAGGGTCCTCTTCTTCTTTACTCAAGAAACCTCGAACCAACACAGGGCTTACTCCATCCATCAAACAAAAGGAAGCAGAGGCGAAAGCCCAGCAAGAAAGAGAGAAGAAGATAAAAGAGGATGAGGAAGCGCGCCAAAAGAGTGCAACAGCAACACAGAAGAAGAAGTAGGCCAAAGAAGCCAGGAAAGAAAAGGAGGGCAAGGAGGCACAGGCTGCAGCAGAACGGTAACAAGGCGGAAGGCACGGACGAGCGAGCGAACGCCAAAAGCAAAGCGGTGTGGGGTGAACGAAGAAGAGGCCGAAATAAAGCGACGGTACAAACATTGAAGGAAGGAAAGAAGAAGAAAAGAAGAACACTGAGGAAAGAGAAGATGACATGCTGGACGATCTGGAGGTAACTCCTCTCGACATACCTCTGGGCCGTACAAAACTCTCTGATGTTAGATCGCCCCAGAGACAGGAAGAAGATGTGTTCGACCTGACCAGACTCACATTTGATCAGTTTTCATTCAAAATCCGTCAGAAGAAGAGGAGGTCGTTGGCACAAAGTCCCTCTGCCTCAGCCGCAGTATCAACAGGCAAGGATATAGTTTTGGATACCAGGACTAATCCGGTAATAGCATCGACGGGGTACGCACCGGCTGCCCGACTGCGAAGGTGTGACCGAATAGTGAAAATAGTATCTCTACAAAACAGACTACACGCAGCTGAGCAACGCGAAAAGATAGAAGAGCAGGAGAAAGCAGAATTGCAAGCAGAGGTCCAGCAACTTCGAAACCAAGCTCTACCAGCAAATGAAGTCTCGCTTTCCATTTTCAAGGAGTGTACGGTGTTGAGTGACTGAAGACGAGCCATGTGAGTGAAATATTTCACCATCAAACAAAACGATCGCTCACAGCAGGAAACACGGTGGAAACCAGGCAAAGACAAGATCAGCTCAAAGAGGCTTCACAGGCTTTGGACAGGATGATGGGTTGGGCAATACAGTACCCTCAGGCACCTGAAAATTTGCCTAAGAGGGACTGGATCCACACGCAGAATGCGAAAGTTCAACTCCGCATGGCGATGCAATCTGGATACAAATTGTCTAAAGACCTGGACAAAGTGATGTCCCCGTACAACCACCTGATTAGTGGTATCGACTCCATGCATACGCTGCATCACATCCCATCGCTTGGGGCATTGGAAGAGGAGAAAACCTGGGAACAAGTAAACCAGGACATTCAATCGTTCTTGCAACCTATCAAGCAGGCCGCAGCCGATCCAGAGCCCTCCGCATCTCAAGAGCATCTTAGTCAATTCATCGCCACTCCAGCGCGGATTTATACCAAGCTTGCGTCGCTCTCGAATCAGATTGGACAGAAGAGGGAGACCCTAGTACCGAACGCTTTGGAATGCGCGTATAGGTTGAAAGAGGAGGTGCCCCTGGTGTCCCCCATAGCGGCAGAATACCAGGCATGGCAGGATTTCCTCAGAGAACAACAGGTTGACATCCCTGACATTAACATTTCGCGTCCCGGCAGCAGCAAGTCCTGAGCAGCAAGTAGAACCAGGTCGCAAGTCGCACCAAAAAAAGTAATGTCTCAGAGCAAATCACCTAATATGGTATCGATCTACCTAATCCTACCAGATCGGCATCCCATCGTCGGGGCATTAGAAGAGAAACCGGGAACAAGGTAAACAGACATCTTGCCGCTTCTTGCCCTAGGTCACAGCCGCACGGATCCAGTGACCATGCGGGCAGTTGTAGCTTTCCCAATTCACTTACCCATTGCTGGATTTACATTTAAGTTTACCGCTTTCAAATCGATCTGATGAAAAAGGAGACCTTTAGTACTCAAATGCTGATCTTGTGCATAGGTTGGGCTGATATACCGGGGTCCCCTATAGTAAGGTAATGTATGGCAGATCTTCTAAGAGAGCAACAAAGTTGACATCCCTAATATTTAACATTTCCTCGTTGTCCCAGCAGCAAGTCCTGAGCAGCAATTAGAACCAGGTCGCAAGTCGCACCAACAGGATAGGTCGCAGGTCGCATCTCCTACCTTGGTCGCAGGTCGCATCACCTGCCCAGGTCGCAGAAGGAGTGGGTCGCAAGGTAACCCAAAGGTCAAGAAGGCGAACAGTCAAGGAAACCCAACGGACAATTTTGGCATTATAAATACTCCTACGGGACATTGTAAAGGGGCTTTTTCTTTTTTGGAAACTCAGGAGTTATAGGCATTGTATTGAAAGATCTGACACTTGAGCATATGAATATAGAATCTTGTTAAAACACCCTATGGTTATGATGTGTTTTGCTGTGTAAACACTTTGTGTATTTCCTTATACAGTTTCAGAACATCCTGTGATTAATGAAGCTGCACTATTCATGTCATCGTTTATGCGTCATGGCTATCCGTGTTGTATCAATGATGTTCACTTTATCATCTGTTCTATTAATGAATGTTAATGAACTACTTTGTTAGCATTTCGTTTTATCTTTTAGGAAGTTAAAAGGTATCTCATCATAAAGAACTATTTCTTGTGTGATCAGACTACTTTAGAAGCATTACCCCACAAAAGATGTGTTGCTAATGACATCTCTTGAGGTGTACGTGCTTTATATATAATCTTGCTACGCATAGTGTTGATTCGTGTTTAACATATCAATCTTGTATTCTGTATTACGTGCATAAGTGTATGTCCGCAGGTTCAAACTGGTTCTTTTGAGACCAAAAGGAAGTCATTTTAAGTGGTAGCCGGACCCACACCCCGGACGGGATCCCTACTCCAAACGGTTTAAGGTCTAATTGGGACTTTTTACCGGGGAGATCCCCTACTGTTGGCCGGACAATTTTTCCCGTCAACATGTTCTTAAAGATTTTTCTTGTTGTAGTATTTTTCAAAGGATTCTTAACTGCCCTTTGCACCTACTTTGTTCACAATTTGATGTTCACTTCACTCACAAAAGCCTTGAAGATCCATTTGGCTTTGTTATACTTTCCCTTTGAAACACCCTTGACCTATTGCTATACTTTTCAATCCCTTTTGCAAACTCCATAGCCCGATGGTCTAAACCTCTCTTACTCTATCTATTCTAATTGACAACCTACCCAACCAATCAAAACAAACAAAAAAACCCTAATCCTTATAACTAGCCTAAAATCAAAACCCTAAAATCTATCAAGTTACATCTTTCACACAAATATAGAGAGAACCGTCTCTGAGTCTAGTAAGGCCATGTCCTAGGACTCCAAAGACTGGTTTGATGTTACCCTTGTACATTTGGTCTTGCCAATCTACCTAATTATGGGGACCTAACATAATCTACCACATAAGTATGAGTGGAAATCAAAACTATTACACCTGCATAAATAGAAATCTAAAATATGACACACTTGCATAGAATTGGAAATATAATCTAAGCACTTCATGAATTCAAAATCTTAACTTCTTGCAAGAATTGAAAAGCATGAATTGAAATCTAAACAATCTTAACTACAATGAAAGAAAAATGACCAATCCATCTAAACCTGCAAGAGCACAATAAAAAAATGAACATATGAAAACTTAACTTATGAAAGCATGTAAATGAACATAAAGGAAATAATAACAAAGCATGAAATGAAAACTAAACTAAACATAAAGAAATGAATGAAATTATGATACAATATCACACTCATTTAGGTGGCCAATCCAATGATGCATGAGGATGGAAAGTGAAGAAGCTCCATATGCAAGAAAAACCAAATCAAAGTGAAAGAACACTCCTGAGTATGGTGCCAAATCTAATTCTTTATTAAAAAATTAGCATAACTCCAAACTTTACTTATGCCTTTGAGATGACAAGGCTCTCCTATTCATACAAAAACATAAGAAGTTTCCTCATTAATGAGGATCCACTATTATCTCCCTAGATTCCTAAAAATCTCAACCAATTAGACACATATCCATTTATCCATGATTTTTCTCCATGAGATATGGTTTATTCCTATCCCAAATCTTATTCCAATTTTGAAGAGAATTCGAAATTGATTGTTGGAGGCCACATAAGAGTGTCTTGGAAGCTTCCAAATGACCTACAGTTGTCATGAAACTCAAGCCACTTTTAGAAATTAGCAAGTATATGTCATTTTTCTAATTTTTAATCATTAATTCACTATAAACACTTGAAAAATATAACTTTAGGAAAATAAAATTATGAACTCATATGATGATAGATATGTCTAGTTATATAGTGACAAATTGATGGAATGAACGTGATAAAAGTGAAATGAGGGTGTGAATGAAGTCAAAATATATGTCATTTTAAAGACATTTTGGAGACCCAACATACCCCCCAACTAGAGTGATTGCATGTCCTCATGCAAATATTGCAATGATTCCTTTGCTTTGCTTGCAACATCTTTTCTTTTGAATGAGCTTGGATTTTATCAATGTTATTTGAAATTTGCATTCAATTATATTTGACAATTTCATTTTTTTTAAGTAGATATTCCTTGTGATATATTGAACTACAACATGTTTGGTTGGTTCTTGTGTGGAAACCAAATTTTAATTGTTATTGGTTATTGTGTATCAATACCTTGTTTCTTTTTGTTGCAGCAAGAGTTCTTTAACATTTTTAGAATGCATCTTTAAATCATCCATATAATATACTCATTATTTAGTCGTCATTTTCCAAATCATACAATTTTTGAATCATAATGCAAACATAATTTATTAGGAAAAGTATGTTAGGATGAAATGAAGTGAAATGGAATGAAGTGATATAAAAAGTGATCATAATGGATGTTCCTCCCCCCCCCAAAACTAAAGATGTTTTCGGTTTTTAAATGAGAAAGGAAATATGGTAAAGTATTTTCCAGAAATTATAATTTGAGTATTTAAGGAATTCTATAATTAAAAGCTAGAAAATAACATATATTTACTTACCTATGAAGCAGTAAAATTGTGCAAATGTAGAGAAGTGTAGATCCTACTGCTATCATGGAATATATTGTAGAATTTCATCTGCTTCTTGGTTGCATAAATGGTAGATGAGGTCGTGAAAGTGGATTCTTTATTTCTGCTGCTAAATCTGTTGTATTCACTGCAAAATGTTGAAGTGATATAGTATTCACCTGCTACAAAACCAGATGGTACAATTCTAGTCATGCGAAAAATGTGTTGTTTTCGAGCATGAAGAGAAGTCATTGGATTACCGGCCATTAATGAATGTATTTAACCAATTCAAGGAAAACTCGCCAATATTGTGAACGAGTGCCAAGGTACCTAAGTACATCTTGTGAAGTGCGAATAGATGAGCTAATGTCGAGCCACTTGCAAGATCCAATGATCAAGGGAAATTGATGTATTCCCATGATTGTCAGTAGGAGAACTTGTCATTAATGCATACAAGCCTCAAGGTACTAATAAGGACTCTAGCCTTGATCCTAGATAATGTTTTGATGTCTATAGGACAATAAGTGTTAGAAGAGAGCAATTAATGAATCTCCCATCATATAACACGAGTATGGAATAATGATTTTGGAAGGACCATGGATGAAAATTTGCATCAAGTAGGATTTATTTAATGGAAAGGAAAATGACAAGAGGGTAAACAAGTGAATGGAAAGAAAAAGGACAAATCAACATGTAAGTGAGCATAATGTCTTTATTAATGGGTTAATGAAAATGAATGGAAATTATGGAAAATGTAAATGGAAAATGTGAAGGAAACATGCAACACTTGCAAGGAAAATTGTGACAATGATGTTTAGCGAAAATGCTTGAGTAGCTTGTGAATTTGGAGAGGAAACGTGATTGCATTTATGGATGATATAAATGTATCTAATTTGATTCATGTTACTTGAAATTGGTCATTTCTTGAAATTTTTCATAGAAAATCAATCATGCATAAATTAGTTTCCCTCAATTATCTAATTGTCCTGGAACCTGAAAACAAGCATGGCACTAATATTACAATAAAACATAAGTGTGTTCAAAGAGATGTGATCAATTTCTCTTGGTACATACGCAAAAAATTGCATAAATAATTCTAGTAAAACAGGTTCATAACGTGTCTTCATTTCAAATTTTCATGGTTAGTCCAATTTCACAATTGTGATAATAAATCCAATTTATAAAAAAAATGACGATATGCACAATTTCCTCAATTTACGTTTGAACCATAGCATTTCTTAAAGATAAAGAAATATTAATTTTCGAATGCTTAATTATTCTTGCAAAACAATATTCAATCAAAATTCGTCAATCAACCCCTGCAGATAAAGCTCTCTTATGGTTCTTCTTCTTCCCTGTATCATGCTTGAAAACACAATATTAGACCAAACCAATGATAAATGCAAAAAACTCAATATTAACAAAATTCAATTTGCAATTAAATTTAGTTAAGGTGAGCTATTGTGATTTTATTCAATTAATTTTGTCATATGTTCTATGATTCTTTCCTTTGTTTCTTGCTTCAACGAGGTTTTTCAGCTGCAGAATTGTGTTGTTTCCGTAGCTAAAATCCTACACATACAACTATGCAAATAATCAGTCCTATCTTTCGATTTTAATTATCACCTTATCCAAAAAAATAAGCAAGTTCCTACTTGTTTTATTGATGCAATAAACCAAATTATTAAAAAGGAAATATATATATACACCTTTAAATATATATATATATATTTAAAGGTGTATGATTTTATGAAAATTACTCAAACCATATAATCCATATAGTGTCACACTTAACACTTGCTCGATGGCAACATACGTCCTGCAACATCAAAGTTGCAATTAGTTGTTCTACACCATCAACTCGAAACTCCAATGGTTGTTAACATATAACCTTTTTTATAAAATGTTTTCAATGTGTCTAGGGGTACACCGGTGTGTGAAAGGTTTATTCAGCAATTCAATTTCTAGGAGAGCTGAGTTTGAAGCATACCTACCAGTGAAAAAATCGATTACTGACATTATTTTATCTAGTTATATTTTTGAATCAGGTTACTCAAGATATCCATTTTTTGTGTTGTTGTGTGCATCTTCATTTTGGGATCCCAGAGCAGCATGGAGATCCACAATTACGTCAATGTTATGATTCTTAGCCCATATGAATGTGTTATCTAGATATTTCATAGATCCTCCTACAAATGGGGCAGGAGGATTGGGATCATTAGAAATCCACTTGGATTTGTTCCTTCTAGCATGGTCACAACTGAAGTTTACATTAAATTAAAAACCATTTTTTCTCACGTAGTCTAGAAAATAAGGCTTTAAATAACCCCACAAATCTCTCAAATGGTTATGAATTTGAGGAAATTTCTAACCATAAACATAATTCACCCCGTTCTAAGAAAAACCTATTTTTTATTTTTCTAAGATTCACCCCCAATTGGTCACAAAATTCATTTTAAAATGTTGGGTCAAAACTGTTGTGTTTTCTGGCTTCTGCTTTGGAAATGAAATCATTAGCTACTTCATGGGTTTTTCGTGGGCTACTCTTGTTATCAGTGCAATCCATGGCACTGTTGGAGAGATGGTTGGAGGCATAAGGCTAAATCTCAGCGTCGTTGGCCCTCTCGAAGGCGATGCCACTGTCTAGCACCAATTTTGATCTCCCATGATTTATGCCCATAAAACTACATCTCTAACTATAACACCACAGACATGCAAAAAGTTTTTAATGTGTTTTAATTTTATTTGGTTTTGTTTAATTAAAAAATGCAACCATCTACCGCATAAATTGTTATAGCCACATAGAGATATTCAATTTTGATTAAAACTCCTCTCTCTCCCAATAAAAACAGATCTATCTACCAAATTCATCAACCGATTTCTCATTTTATAAATCACTGTGTTTTTTACGCTGCATTGGAGCTAAGATATCAATGAAATGCATATTCAAATTATATTTGTAGGTTTTAAATGTGTCACCGAAGTGAGCATGGATTGGGAAAAAAACTGTTTGTGGGAGACCAAAGCTCATCCAAATTTTAATTTTGTTGCAAGTTGAATTGAAGGTCGGATTCTAAACCAAAACCAGGTTCAAGACCTGTTGATTTGCCATGATTTGTTTGCTCAAAACCTTGTAATTTATTTTCGTTCATACTTCATTTCATTTAAATACAAAAAACTTATTATCCGCCCAAAAAAGTGGATCTACCCATCATTTTAATTTGCAGAGTATGAATTGCACACAAAAAAAATTATTTGCAGGTTGTATTGAAGATTGAAGTCATGGAGAGCCTGTGTGCCAAAAGAGCAAAAAAATCGGAATAAAAAAAATTCGTTGGCCCGTTCAACCTGCACGTGACCTTGATCCTTTGTAGATTCTATTATATGATCTCAAATGTTTTGTTTATTTGTGATTTTTTTTATGTGATGTGCCTTGGAGTTTCATGCTCTCAGCCTCTTTGTTTTATGAATGGTTTTGTGTTTTATACTTTTTTTGAAGTTTTTGTTATGTGTGCTTTGGTTCTATTCAAATTCATTTTTTTTTTTTATGTTTTGTATTTGATTGTTTTATTTTAAATGTTTTATTTGTATTGTGTTTTGTTTTTATTTTTATTGTTTTGTTTTTATTTATTATTATTTTTTATTTTAATTGTTATGTTTTTTTAAATTTTTATACATGTTCTATTTAAAAAAATTAAAATTAAAATATATACATATATAAATTTAAAAATAAACATTTTATTGATTTGTTTTTATTATTATTAAAAAAAAATTGTTTGGTTAGTGAAAATGCAGGAAAATAAATAAAATCTAAAAAAAAATGCAATCAAGCTTGATTTTATTTCACTAGTTTATCCTGCTTAAAATAACTTTTATTTTTATTTTTTAAACATATGAATGTTTCCAATGGATCCATTTACGAATTAAAATTTCTGAAATGCTCATATCCAAATTTGCAAAATGTACCTGATTGCGTATGAGGACATGAGAAATATTTTTCATTTTTGGATTCGGCGCAAAGATTGGTTGAAGGCTGAATGAATGTCGTGACATAGTCACCTATTGAAACCATTCTTCAATATATTCCTTGCACTCCAAAGAATGTTTTATCTGCATTCTAGATCTTTCATCCATAAATGGTTTAGTGTCGAAAATTTTATTCTACAAAAAAATGATTGGAATGTATACAGCTAAATGATTTATGCATCTACATGTTTTAACCATGCATCTAGGAATAAAATAAAATAAACACTGAAAATAAACTCTAGACTAAAGGCTATTTTCTATGCAAGCTTCCCCGACAACGACTCTAAAATGTTGAGGCAATTTTAATAACCTATCATTTAATTGTCAACCCGAGGGCTTCGTGAACTTTTGAAGCGTGTGTGCACTATATATGCTAGAAATTAACCTCCAATTTAGATTAATCTAACTACGAAATAAAATTATGGAAAAACAAAAACATAAGGAAACTGAAATCAATCTATGTAAAGGAAAAACTTAATCTACGAAAGTCAATTCAAATCTTATTCACAAAAGTTGTCTAACATGAACGTGTACACAATCTCTTGAAAATTAGTCCTTTTAATCTAGGAATGAAAAAAAATCTAATCTATTTGTATGAAATGAAAAGTTGATCTATGCACATACTTTCATGATTGATATCACACTTAATCTACTACCAAGAAAGTAAATTTACACTAATGAAAGAAAATCTAGTCTAGGAAAGGAAGAAATCTTTAATCTATGAAAAATAGGAAATCTAATCTAGGAAAGCACAAAACTTTAATCTAGGAAAATATTGAAATATAATATACCACATATGTATAAATGGAAATCTAAACTATCAAAAATGGATAAATAGAAATATAAACTATGACACACTTGCATAGAATTGGAAATCTAATCTAGGCACACTTCATGAATTCAAAATCTAAACTTCTTCCAAGAATTGAAAAGCATGAATTTAAATCTAAACAATATTAAATACAATGAAATAAAAGTGACCAGTCCATCTAAACCTATAAGAGCACACAAACAAAATGAACATGTGAAAACTTAACTTATTAAAGCATGTAAATGAACATAACAGAAATAATAACAAAGCATGAAATGAAAACTAAACTAAACATAAAGAAATGAATGAAATTATGATACAATATCACACTCATTTAGGTGGCCAATCCAATGATGCATGAGGATGGCAAGTGAAGAAGCTCCATATGCAAGAAAAACCAAATCAAAGTGAAAGAACACTCCTGAGTATGGTGCCAAATCTAATTCTTTATTCAAACATGAGCATAACTCCAAACTTTACACATGCCTTTGAGAGGAGAAGGCTCTCCTATTTATACAAAAACATAAGAAGTTTCCTCATTAATGAGGATCCACTATTCTCTCCCTAGATCCCTAAAAATATCAACCAATTAGACACATATCCCTTTATCCATGATTTTTCCCCATGAGATAGGGTTGATTCCTATCCCAAATCTTCTTCCAATCTTGAAGAGAATTCGAAATTGATCCTTGGAGGCCACATAAGAGTGTCTTGGAAGCTTCCAAATGACCTACACTTGTCATGAAACTCAAGCCACTTTTAGATATTAGCAAGTATATGTCATTTTTGTAATTTTTACTCATTAATTCACTATAAACACTTGAAAAATATAACTTTAGGAAAATAAAATTATGAACCCATATGATGATAGAGATGTAGGGTTATATAGTGACAAAGTGATGGAATGAAGGTGATAAAAGTGAAATGAGGGTGTGAATGAAGTAAAAATATATGTCATTTTAAAGACATTTTGGAGACCCAACACCTATATAGAGTACAACTCAATGAATACACATGTCATGATACCACGACTACACAATGCACATACACAGTACCACATGTATCCAACATATCATGTACGCCATGCACACAATAACACACAATGGAACATGTACGACATGCACATAATGCCACATGTACAAAAATATCACGTGTACAACATGTACACAACACCACCTACACAATGTGTACACAACACCACATGCATGATGTGTATAGAGTGCCACATGTACACAATACCAAATGCACGAAATGTACACAACACCACCTGCACATAACACCACATGTACAACATGTACACAACACCGCATGCACACATCGACACATGTACAATCATGAACACAACACCACATGTACATAACACCATATGTACAACATTCACATAACACCATATGTAAATAGAACTTCATATACAACATGTACATAACACCATATATATACAACACCGCACATACAACATGCACACAACCCTATATATACACAATACCAGATATTCAACATGAACACAACATTATATGTACACAATACAAGAAATACACAATAATAGTACTGCACATCCAGAGACCACACTATATGTACCAGGAAACCTTGCTTCTAGTGTCTTCTCACTATCCATGCTTATCTCGACATGCCATAGATGGCATTTCTTCCATTTAGTTGATGTATCCATCAACATAGCCTATCCATAACATAAACATAGACATATTATAAACACACAATATCAATTCTTATCCATATAATACTAACCCCATAGATCTGTCAATGTTACTCTTCCCACTTAACTCCTTGTAAAACTGGGAACCTCTTCATGCCATTCACCTGCATAAGCAGTCATTCCTCCACAAGAATGATCCCTGACGAACCTGTCAGACGATGAAATGCATACATACATATATACATATAAACATCAGTATAAAACAATAATGATCCCTGAAAACCCTATCATACAATAACATATATACATACATATATACATATATAGATATCAATACACTCATGATCATAACATACCTACTAGATATCAGAAAGACAAGGTTTATAGAACTCCCTTTATCCATGCATAGCATGCACAAAATTGAGAATAATAGTTCCTAACATAGCTAAGGCATATGACACTGCAAATCCATTTACTTTACCTTTCCTCTTACCTTTCTCATGATAATACTTCCACCATCCATTTACACCAATGGACCCAACCAATTCAACTGGTTGTCATATTCTTGCCTTCAACTGCCCTTATACATGCATTGAGATTCATCAGATTTTTACATTACTTGTTGATTTTCATTCAACTCTCCCCAATATCCATTAACTTCCTATTTCCCAAACTAATTCCCAAGGCCATTAAAACATAACATGAAAAAACAATAAATCCAACAAGAAGAAAACCATGAAAACCAATAGCAATATGACACCACAAAAAAATGTCATTTCCATGCACGACACACAAAAAAAGCCACAAATCAAGTGTAAACAAATCACAAATCACCGAAAGAACAAGAGTAGAAACAAATACCATGGCTCAATCCCGAGGGGTTCCCCAATGCTTCCAAAGGAAAGCTCTCCTAACCCTTCTTCAATATTTTATGGAACTCTCTTTATCCATGGAATCCCATGCATCAAATTTCCATAAACACACAATTCTAAGTGTATAAATAAACATAACAATATACCAGTTATCTTACCCTGTTGTGCCAAGCATGTTTCCTTGTAACTGAACACATCCATATATCATCTCTCAAGGGACTCCAATTCCTTGATGAATCAATCCATAACTGGAAATCAATTGTTATACCCATCAAATACATGTTTATGACTATATCACAAATCCACATAATGTCAGAAAAAATCAAGGTTAAGAAGAATTCATGTATTCATGCAAACCACTCATTCATTTGGAATTGAGATTTCCAAACATAGCCAAAGGAATTCTCATCCAAATCCTCTGTTTTACCTTTTTCTTGTTGCAATTAAGTCTTACTATGCACTGCCACATCACCCAACTATTATTTATATAAAAATATTAACTGTTACCTTGTCATGCTAATACCAAGCATGTTTCCCTACAAATGTTCACACGTCAATGTCAAAGATCAAGACATCATGTCTATTAATGGAAATCAACTACCAATAATAACATCAATCTCATAATCAACAAGAAATCACATTCATTAGTCATAATAATACAAATAGCAGCCACTTACACTCAAGCACATATTATTTGTCTCAAGACATTATGCATTGGTACAACCATCTTAAAAAAAAGATCATTCATTCATGCAATATTATAGACACATACTCATATCATGCAATTAATCAAACATTCAATCAACACATAAACATGCCATGTTAGATAAACCAAATAAACGACATATTAAAACTCATACCTCAATGTATCTCAAGGCAGGCTATCACATCTGCACAAGTCAATCCATATTAGTACGACACAATATCACAAATATATCGACATATACCTAAATATCATAACCATAACCATCTACATAGACCAATCCAGATTAACATGATACATATAACATAAATATATTAAGTACAATTACAATAATCATCATGTGTATGACCGCAATGAATATAACAAGAAGCTAACTATCATTCATGCCTATCTGACATGTGCATATAACAACATTGGTTAACTAATGTCTATCATGCATGTAACCATAAAAAAAATAGAATTACATACATGTATATAGCCATAATATATATAAAAACCATTAACCATCATACTTGCATGACCAACATACAAATATGTATAACAATTTGTTGTTACCCTGAGGTCTAGTGCTGCAACCTCAGTTTGATAATTGACTTCTCCTACTCTATCCTAGCCAACATATTAACATAATAACATTCTAATAACATCATGATTACACAAACTACACACAATGACATCATGCAGGACAACCTCAACCATGACAATGCATGCATAAAAAATACATAGACAACTAGCATGCATGAATGACAAACTCATTCCTCCCATCCAATCCAAGTGTTTGAACCATGCTCTGATACCACTTTGTAATAACCCCCTCCCATATCTACCTAGTTTCACCGGCCTGCCAAGGTAAAAATGGGAGGAAGATCTACTATGACATGACTCAACCTCCTATATCACCTTAAGGAAGTGGAATCGACAAAATCAAAACCTTATTGACTTCCCTTAGGTACTACAGGACCCCCAAGGGCCACCCTTCCTGGTGCCCAACCCCTGAGTTAATCCTCTTTTTCAATGTCCTGGACTCCTAGACACTGGAAAGACACTGGAAAAACTAGACTATAACCCTCTAGTCACATGCATAAGCCTATAAGGGAGCGAGTGTAGTCTTTTTCACGCAGTTCTATGCCTACAACCATGATATCTGAGGCACCTTTTCATTGCTAGTCTCCATACCACTACCCAAAACTTAATGAAACTTTCTAGAACAATGAATGACACCATCAAAAATCCATCCATACAAAACATGATCAATAAATTCACCTAACTAGGCCTAACCATGATATTCATTTTGTCAAACACATCATGAACATGTAATCTACATGTCATAATTGCTTACTGAACATAGGGATCTCATACTTATCTGAGAATCATCAAGAAGGTTTGATGCCTTGTCACAATAGATGCATTATCATCTATTAGGTCATACATTCATTAGCCCTTCATTTACTAATAAAAACATGATGAGAGCCATAACTAAAGTTTTTCATATAGCCATGCTTATAACTAGCATATAACCAAAACAATAAGAATATTAGAACAACCATTAAAGCCACATAATAACTAGTATAAATACTCATGAAATGCAAGATGAAAAGGGATCTTATTAAAATATGAAAAATCCAACCAAGTTAGGGACTTCCACATACAACCTAACCATATATTGGGCTGAACCAAATCTTTCTTTTAGCCAATCACCCCCATGCCATATTCCAACCATGAATGTGGGACTCACAACAAAACAACTAGGGCTTCCTAATAATTTATTGTGTATCCTTCCATTACCGTTCAAGGGATTCCTAGGCCTGAAACCCTTATCTATACAACTAAGCTTTATCACAGTCCTCCCATTACCCGTCAAGGGATTCCTAGGCTAAACAATAAACATACACTACCAAGCTTATTGCAATCCTTCCATTACCGATCAAGGGACCACTAGGCCCTAAACAAGCATGATTCCCCCTGGATTTCTTCATGGATACCTTAAGGAATTTTCTCGCCTCCACCCTAAAGCTTTACTATGTATCCTGCCATGGCCATTCAAGGGATTCCTAGGCCCTTGGGAATTTTCCTGAGACCACCTCACCTGGTTCCAAAACCATCCGATAATCTAGCTCAACCAAGTGAAATAACCCTATCACACCATGGCTATTTGGGAATGGAAATGAAAGACTGAAAATTACTTTAACACCAAGAAAAACCCATTTCAATGATAACAAGAGAACCAAGTACACACATTCATGTAACATGCATGCCAAAACTAGCAAGGAAAGCATACATGCAACATGATACCTACAAGTAATCCCCTTGTAGCTGCTTGATCCAACTCTTCCTTGCTTTGTATTTTCTTCTCTTTGATTTCCTTTGCCTTACTTTCTCCAATGCTAGAGTGCTCCAAGAATGCTCTAAGCATGAGAGAGAGAGAAAAGAGATAGATATCCAAAACTAAATTTATGAAAGGTTAAACTAGCAAAAGATAACCAACCAAAAGTCATGAATTGATCCTCAAAATATTTTTTATCATTGGGGCCTATATTTTCTTCATTTTCCTTCAATTTTCCTTAAATTTCCTCCTCACATGGAAATTGTCACCTTTCAGATTCCTTTTATCTTATTTTCCATTATTTTCATAAATAAAATGCCAATTAATGCCTATTTTCCTTTTCAATGCCTTTTTCAATTTCCTTTAGCCATAATAAACCAAATGAACACCCCCACTAGGATTATTTTCCCAACATTCAGTTCTAAATACATGTCCTATGACCTTTGTATTATTTTTTCCTTTATTAACTTATTGCATGTATTTTTAACCATGGTTTTTACATACTAGTTCCTGGATCCCTCGAAATTTTGGGTAGAGACCAATCTAGTTGGCATCAGTGATGCCTGACCATTTGGTGGAATCACTTGTTGAGATTTGAGGTGGTTTGGAATCTGGAAGCCCTGATTTGGTTTTGATTAGTTTATTCCATGAGATCCCACATTCACGCTTGGAAGATGGCACGGGGGTTATTGGATAAAAGAGAGATTTGGTTTAGCCCAATGTATGGTCAGGTGGTACTTAGAAGTCCATGACCTGGTATTTTCATATGTTAATAATATCTATTATTATATTGTGGTTCATGTATATTTGTAGCGATCATGTTGGTGATATTATGGTTGGGTTTCCATGTAACATCCCTGGTTAAAAAATCATGTAAAAATATATAAGATCACGGTTGATTTGATATATATTCCAAGATGAATGGTGGGAAAAACATCCTAGCAGGTGTTCACTTCAGTTTATTATGGCTAAGGAAATTGGCAAAGGCAATGGAAAACTGGCATTTATTTATGAAAATAAAGGAAATTATGAGAAAAGGAAGGCAAAATGTCACAAGTTGCATGTGAGAAGGAAAATGAAGAAAATAGAAGCCTCATTGATAAAAAGGATTATGAGGATCCATGGGAAAGACTTGGCTAGTTTAGTTTTGAAGCTCTCATTATTCTCTCTCTCTCTCTCATAATCTTGAGCACTTAGAGTATTCTTGGAGCACTCTTGGAGGGTGTGGCATATTTGGAGTTTTGGATCAAGAAAGCAAAGGAAGAGCATGAAAGCGCAAGAGGACATCGGGATCATCATCTACAATAGGTTCTTAGTGCAGGTACCTAGTTTCATGTATGATTTTCTCACTAGTTTTGGCATGCATGGTGTATGCATGTGGATTTTCCTAGACTTTCCATTTCCTAGATAGACATGGTGTTGTGGGTTTATTTCCATTGATTGTTTTCTGGTTGGTTCTCATGATTCATTTATTTGTGGGTTGAATTATAAGTACCTGGAAGCTTTGGTTAGAAAAACTCTCTAGAATCCTGACAGACAACTGTGGGTTGATTTACTAGTCGTGGAAGCCTTGGTTCGACAAGAACTCTGGAAGCCCTAGGTGGGTTGAGTTACTAGTCCTGGAAGCCTTGGTTGGAAAAACGCTTTGGAAGCCCTAAAAATTGGGGTTGATTTACTAGTCATGGAGGCCCTGGTTGGAACAAACACTATGGAACCCTATAATAGCTTGGATAGAGACTAATTGTTGGAAAAAAAGGAGGTATTTGGGCAAGACCCAGGTTCAAGGTTGAGGCCAACAAGGCTTCCGTAGTAGTCTAGCATAATGCCTGCATTTTCACCCTACTCCAAAGAGCAGAGCGTCTCACCCGAGGCATGCCATGACCTTAGTAAGATTAGAAGACAGATCAGGTAGAAGAAAAATGCAATCATGAAGAACAGTTATGGACACTTAGAAGCAACAAGCATATCTCAACTCTCTGTATAAACTATCTCTCATCAAAGCATGTTCATAATTCTGAATTAAAATTTATATTAGAAATACATTCATATTAAGAAAATGACTATCAATCAACTCATAACCTTACACACAACAACAAATAGATTTCATTATCAATAGCAGAATAGCATACATCTACTTTGCAAAGTCTATTATAGTTTGATTCAGTACAACAGAGTTCTCGCAGAGCTCTCCTAAGGATCTGCTCTTTCCTATTAGCCTTTCTCCACACTAACTAACTAAATCTCCTCCACTCGCTGACTGCCTATTTATTCCTTTGCCAGTGTGACTGTAAATCCTTCCTCCTATCCTGCTCCGCTGCTTCTCACTTCTTCTTTATTACTGGGAGTTCTGCTAATTGTTCTTATCTCCCATATCTGCCATCTACACTGTTCTCCACAACTGTCGCGCCACCTATCTTCCATCTTTCCACAACCGTGACATCTCCCTGTATACCTTTATTGTGTTCTGCCACCTGTCATCCAATCTTCTGCAACTCAAAACTATTTATTTTTTGAAACGAAGGCCCCAATAGGCCCTAACCACACGCTATTGACTCATCCCGAGTCAATATTTTTCTGTTGTTGCGGCTTCTAGTGGTCTGTCAGCTTCAGAGGCTGAATTTGTATTTTTTGTTTCTTCGCACTCTCCAAACAAAGGCCCCAACTCTAGAACCTTGCTCAATGTTGAGGACTTGTGTTTTGTGAACTCAGTGATTGCATGTTGCCACTCTTTAATCAACTATTTTGTCTAGGTGGTGACTCGTTCAGCGTCAGTTTTACTAGCTATAGGCGGCAGCTTGTTGAATACCTTTTGTATCTTCAGCTTGGCTTCAGTCACTATCTACTATATTGCCTCTGCTTTTTGCTTGACCGGTTGCCTTAGCTCTTTGAGGACCTGCTTTGTGGCAGTGGCATGTACTTCTATTTTCTAGATTTTGGTTTCCAACAACTCTTCCTGGTTGTACAGCTAGGTTATACCAACCGGATTAGTGGCTTCTTTGATCTCTTGGGAAATTTGCTGAAGCTGTGCTGAGATTGGGTGGGATTTCATTATTAATGAGTTGGAGCATTCATGTAAATGCTTCAGTATGCTATAGGCATCTTTGACTGTTGTCCCCGGGGTTTCCTTCATGTCGTTTACCTACTTCTGTCTCTCTGTGACCTTCTCAGCATATACTGTGGTAGGGTCTGGTAATGCTGGTCTGGAAGCTGCTCCTGGTTCACTCTGCTCAGATTTGTGCATGCCATTTTCACTCAAATAGACCCTTATACCATTGAGCATGCCGATATTTCCTCTGGTGTTTTGTTATCTTGGGCAACTACTGTCAGTCATAGGTGTTTGAAGATTTCTGTTACCTTTTCTAGCTGCTCCTGTAACGTATCCTTTTCACTTTTAAGCTGATTGCACTCTTCGGTAAGTGCGATGACCTGTTGTTGTTGGTGCTCGAACCTCTGTTGGAGGTTTTTGCGTAGTCCTTCTACTTGTTTTGCTACTAGATGGATGAAATTTTATAATTGGCCAATCCCCCAATTCTGCATATTCTCGACGCTTGACATATCATGGGTTGGTTGTCTTTCTCTGAGGGGTTTCCCACTGGCGATTGATCTCTCTGAATGCTCTTGTGGGGATGTTGGTTGGTTCTGTTGCGATAGCTGATTTCTTGCGTTGTTCATACTAGTGGTTGGTAGAATCTATTGCAGTATTAGGTTGGCTTGCTAAAAAGGGTTCAGCTCTGTTGACAAGGGCATTGTATTTGAAGTAAAAGACCCTCCTTGAACTAATAATTCTAGGAAAGTGCCCTATCCCACTAAGGGTTGGTCAACCTTGAGTACTCTATCCATACCTAAGTTAACTTCTACCTCGGTGTCACCATTTTTCTTGTTCCCTAGCTTTATTGGGTCTGAGATAGTCGCTGAGGTGGACAGAGATAGTCGCTGAGGTAGACAAAGTGTGGATGGAGTGGTCTTTGGAAGTGAATGAAGTATGTGGTGATGAGTTTTGAGTATCAGGTAGAGACAATGTCTAAATGTGTATAACCAAGGACGGATCAAACATAGGTAGCGTGGAGGTTACTTGGGTGGTAACCTCTGGCTCTTCTTGAACTAGTACTCCTGTATCCATAGATTGGGTTTGATCTTCCCCGGTGAGATCAACTATTTGGTTAGGCATCATAATTCATTCTTTCTTGGGCTTGGGTGCAGCTACCAGAGGCTTGGGTGCCTTGCTCTTGCGGATTGAGGTGACTATGGTTGCTAGAGGGGAGTTGAACATGGTGGAAGGTAGGGCAGTAACGACAAGGGTTGTCGTGGATGGTGATACAAAATTCAAACACTGGAATTCAAAAAAATAAGGAAACATAGTAGAGGCACTTGTGAGAGTTTTTATTACCAGATTGAAGTCCTTCACCCTCGTGTCGAGCTGGTCTAGTAAAGGTCATAGCTACAGTTGGAAAATCCTCTTCGTTTCTTCTTCTGGTGACTCCCCTGGGAGTGCTTTCGGTAGCATCGCCTTGAATGAATAATGGGGTAATCCGCTTCTCACCTCCATCGCAGCTCCTAGTCATGAACAAAATTCGATGTGGAAGGCTTTTTCTTCTACTTGAAACTTTAATGGGCGCATTCAGAATGTGGTTTCATCCATGCAACTAGGCTTGATATAGGTCTACTTGTAGGTTACCCTGGACCAAATCTGCGAAGAATATTTGTCCAAAAATTTCCTCAGAACCCTTTGCTGGCTCCCCACTACATCTACCATCTTCCTGTACCAGAATGAGAAAGCCTCCTCATTGACCTCCTTGGTGTTGGGATCTCCCGATACACTCCAGGGAGTAAATCTTAATGCCATTGGCTGGTCGTGAGTGATTTCTGCGAGCTGCCTTATCCCTGGGTGAGTCCATTTCCACATTGCAAATGCGATAACAAGATAGCCATAAATGAATCCCATGGCTTGCCTGTAATTATCCTCATAGGCCTCAACAGTTCGTTCAATAGGAAGGTACACTAGTTTATCTGGGCTCCCTGGATGCAGTGTTCTGTGACTAATATGGTGTCAAGGGTGCATTCTCCTTTGGTGTAATGCCTCATTGTTTTACCCGCGATTAGATAGCAATAAAATTTCACTGTTGGATTGTTGATGAGGTCTATCTTTACTCCCTTCCCTCCTCTTTCAGTCTCATACTTCTTGTAATAATCACATTCCCCTGACTTCCTGTCTCTTTTGGACACATTATGGAATTTCATTGAGACGTCATTCCCCTCTGCTGATAATCCAGTAAGTTTATCGATATCCTCTGCATGGATAGGTATCTCTCTCCCTAGCCACAGTGATCCATTCTGGACTCTTCTCATCAAGAATTTTGTACACTGCAATGTCGCTCCCATTGATCAAAACACTGGGAGGTTCCTAAGGTTTAGTATAGCCAATATTTGAATACCTTTGAATTCTGGATTCATCCTTGCTGCTTCACCTCCTCCCTCTGTGGCATAATTTTCCATGTATACTTGTTGCTTCATAGCTAGGAATTTATAGGAGTCTGTGAAATCTGTATCAATTAACAAAGCATTTTAATACTTGCCAATCAATGATTCTATCCTCTAAATTCTTTCATCGAGCTTGGGCTCGACGACTGATGTTACCATCTTCATCATCTTCGTTCTTTTGTTGTATACCTTAATTATTGTTCTTGGTCTATTGTTGTGACTTCCTACTGCTGGTCTGCTTCCTTGAACTTCCTCTGCTAAAATCTTACTTGTTCTTGTAGATGTTTCTTTTTGTTCTAACTCGGAATTTTCCGACATTCTGGTGCTTTTCTTCTTTCATGTGGGTTAAGTAATGCTACCAGCATGAATGAGGTTGATATGACCCCATAACTAATTAATTTTTTGTTGTCTCTCCCGTGGCTATAATCGTGTGATTAGTTACCGCGGTGAGGTGTATTTTGACATTGTTGATTGTGGTTTTAGGATTTGGGTAGACGTGATGGGTAATAATTATGGCTTAGTATGGAAAATTTATTACGGTATGGGTGTTACTAATTACGGCAGTTAATTTTCAAATTCAGGTGATCCTACGAACTAACAACGGTATGATGGGTTATTATGATTGAATGATATTTGACACGCTTGGCTTTCTGACATGGATGACGCATTAGACTCTACCCCCTCCCCAACCATAATTGGTTGTGATGTGGTCTCCGCATCGCAGCAGGTTCAATTTCTTTCTGCGTTATTGTGATGTCTTTTTATTGGGATTCCTATTCTTTGTATCATCTTGGGCACGAGAGAGTTATTGACTCTATTTATTTCTATTCTACCCTACTAACTTCTCTTGGTTGCGAGAGTTATTTGAAAAAAAAATTGTGGAACTTACTCGTAATAGGGCTTCAGTCATGCGCCATTCACCCATACTTGTAGTATTTGGCCATCTAGTTTTTCCAGTCGAACTGCGCCTGAATATTTAATTTCTATGACATGGTATGGTCCCATCTAGTGCATTCTGAGTTTGCTTGGGAACTTTTGAAATTTTTTGTCGTACAACAGGACTTTCCCTCCGACAGTGAACGTTTTGTGCTTCATGTGACAATCATGCTAGACATTTTGTCTTTCCTTTTGCACTTTCTGATAGGAATCCTCTAGGAATCTCTCTTCTTCAAGCTCCTGTAGCTCATGGAGGCATTCAGTGATTGAGTTTTCTTCTGCCATATGTATTTTTGAAGCGATTAAGAGACTTCGTGTGATAAATTCGGCAGGTACCATCACCTCTCTCCCATACACCAGCTGGAATGGAGTTTGATTGTGTGGCATTTTTACGGTTGTCCTGTATGCCCATAGTGTCATTGGTATCCTTTCATCCCATTCATCTCAGTTGGCATTGCATATCTTGGTTAGTCCCTTTTCTAAGATCTTGTTGAATGCTTCAATGGTTCCATTCACTTGAAGGTGGTACGGGCTTCTTTTGTGATGTTGTACCATAAAATTATCTAACATAGATTTAATTGTTGTATTATTGAAGTGTGTACCTTGATCACTTGTTAGGCTTCTAGGGCACCAAATCTGATAATGATATTCTTGAAAATAAACTTGGCTGCTATGTCTAATATGCAGTATCTTACTAGTGCTGCCTATTCCCATCTTGTGGGATAATCTGTTGTGGTTATTATATACCTTGCATGTGAATGTCGTGCCATTGGTGCAATTGGCCTTAAGAAGTCAATGACCCATTTTTCAAATGGTTCCAGTGGTAACTCATCAAAGTGTGACTGACGTATTGTTATTTGGTAGACATCACATTTTTTCACATATTATTTACTATATTTGTAAACTATGGGCCACCATAACCCTGCTTGTAGTATTTTCCTTGCGGTGGGTTTTGCATCGACGTGGCCTCTGGCAACTCTGCTATGAAATTCCCAAAAAATATCCTCTCTTTCCTGGTCCATGACACATCTCCGCAAGACATGATATAATCCCATTTTATATAATTGTCCTGCTATCATTTGATATTCAGCTGCTTTCACCACCAAATGTCTTCTTTGAGTTGTCGTGTATTCTGTTGGGCATTGCCTTGCGGCCAAATACACTATTATCTGCTCTAGATAATCTAGGATGGCTTCTAATATGAAGAGATCATCATCTGGCAACTGATCATCAATGGATCCCTCATTCTCCCCATTATCCAACCTTGATAAAGGGTCAGGACCCACATTTAACCTTCTGGGTTTTACTATCACTTCAAAAGTGAACTCCTGGAATAGTAGGAGCCGTCTACTGATTCTTCCTTCAAGCACAGGTTTGTTTACCAGGTATTTTAATGCTGAGTGATCTGTGAAGAACTTTAACATACCTCCCAATAGGTAATGATGAAACTTCTGAAGAGAGTATACCATCGCAAGAGCTTCTCGTTCTATTGTTGTGTAATTCCTTTCAGCTGTAGACAACTTCCTGCTTGCAAAGTAAAATATATATAAGACAACGGCTGATGGGGCACATATTCCATGCTTATTGGTGGGAAAAAGGTCTTGGAAGGTGTTCACTTTAGTTTATTATGGCTAAGTAAATTGGCAAAGGAAAAGGCAAAGGCTTTAGAAAGTAAAATTGGCATTTATTTATGAAAATAATGGAAAATGGGTGAAAAGGAAGGTCAAAGGTCACAAGTTGCATGTGACAAGGAAAATGAAGGAAAATTATCGAAAATGAAGAAAATAGAGGCCTCATTGATAAAAGTTCTTATGAGGATCAACAGGCAAGATTTGGTCAGTTCAATTTTGGAGCTCTCATTATTCTCTCTCTCTCTCTCATACTCTTGAGCACTTACAGTATTCTTGGGTCACTCTTGGAGGGTTTGGAATATTTGGAGATTTTGATAAAGAAAGTAAAGGAAGAGCAGGAAAGTGCAAGAGGACATTTGGATCAACATCTACAATAGGTTCTGAGGATAGATACCTAGTTGAATGTATGATTTCCTCACTAGTTTTGGCATGCATGGTGTATGCATGTGGATTTTCCTAGCCTTGTCATTTCCTGGATAGCCATGGTGTTTCGGGTTTATTTCCATTAATTTTTTTCTGGTTTCTTCTCATGATTCCTTTAGTTGTGGGTTGAGTTATTAGTTCCTGGAAACCTTGGTTGGACAAACTTTTTGGAAGCCCAATGGAAAACTGTGGGTTGAGTTATTAGTCGTGAAATCCTTGGTTGGAAAAATGCTCTGGAAGCCATGTAATAGTTGGGGTTGAGTTACTAGTCCTGGAAATCCTGAATGGAAAAAAAACTCTAGAGCCCTGGAACAACTTGGATAGAGACCAATCCATGATGGTTGTGATGTCCGACCATTAGGTGGAATCTCTAGTTGAGGGTTGAGGTGATTTAGCCTTTGGAAGCCTTGGATTGGTTGTGATTGATGTGTTTGATGGCATCCCACATTCATGCTTGGAATATGGCATGGGGGTGATTGGATGAAGTGAGACTTGGCTCAGCCAATCTATGTTCGGGTGGAATGTGAAAGTCCTGTCTCCTGTTGGGTTTTACAAGTATTAATGAAGAAATCATTCCTTTGGTATTTGGTATGAAAATTTAATGGTTATTATGTCAATTTTATTCCTATTGTATCCATGGTATTTATGTTGTTATTATGTTGGTTATAATCATGTATTTTATAAGTGATGATGTATGGCTCTATCCATGTTTTTACTTGTGAATGAATGCACAATTGATCTATGGTCAAATAGATTGTATTGCAGCTAATGATGTAAGGGAGCAATGCTTCTTAGTGATTCTTAAATAAGTATGAGACCCCTATGTTTAAATATGTTGTTTACATATGTAGATGCAATGTTTATGACATGTTTGACGAAATTCTTGTCATGGTTGGGAGGATTCCAGATGATTTCATGATGATGTGATTGCTTCCATACCTTTTTTTTAACGTTATTTATCCTCTCCTAAATTTTCATGAATTTTAGGGAAGTGACCTGGGCTTTGGGGCTAAAAAAGTGGCAAAAATCCAGGGTTGCGGGCATAAAAATGACCAAAATCGGACCTAGATGCTACCTTTCCTAGGCATTCCCATAGCTATAGGTGATTTTATGCTACCTTGCCTTGTCATTCCCTCGACTAAGGCTCAGAATTTAGCTCCCCCTCAGGTTACAGGGGCCTGAGAGGTTAGTTTACCTCCTGAGGATGTTGTTGATAATGTGTAAAGTGTGTTTGTCATTTTGTCATTGATTCCACTTCCTTACCTTCATCTAGGAGGTTGAATCTCATATTAGTAGCCTCTTGGCACATGTTTACCATGTTTTTAGCGAAACATTTGTTATTTCTAGGCATTCTAGGTCACGTTTTGCCTCCAAGTTTTATGTTTAACCTTGTTGTCCTCTCATTAATGATTATAATATGTCTCAAGTAGAAATGGGCCGTGGTATATAGGTTGACTTGGAATTGTGGCTCAGATCTCAAGACCGGACCCTCTGAACTAGACAATTTGGGTCACAACTGCATTCAGGCTGGACTGTGAGTGTAGTTGGAGGCCTTCAACCACATGGAGGCCTCATCATGCATGCAATTAGGGGTTAAGTTATGTGAAAAGGAGCCCTAACTCAGGGTGTAGTCACCTGGGGTGGTTATATGGCCCTTGAGTGTCCTTGTAGCCCTAAGGAATTTTGTGAGTTGTGGTGGTTAGCTATAGGCCCAACTTCCTTAACTAGAGTTAGGAGTTGGGTCATGTCATAGTAACTCTTCATTTCATGTTTACCCTGGCATGCCGGTGAAGTCAGGTAAATCGGGGGGGAGGGTGGCTACATGATTAGAGGCATTCGAAGGTAGGATATATGATTTGGCTAAGATATTACAGTGGAGAAATTCATCAAAGGTGATGAAGTGATCTAATCTGGTAGCTATGTGGCTTGGAAAAACTCCTTTTCTAATCTAGGAGTAGTTTATCCCAGCTATTTTGATATCCATTAAGTGAGCATGAGAATGAAGTATTCCATTTGTTCTTGGAAAGGGGCTCTTAAGATCATCCCTCCTTTTTTCTCCCAACAATGAAGAATAGCGTTAATTTCACCACCAAAAATACCATAGGTTATAGACACAAAGTCCACGAGGGAATTAAGAGAGACTAAATATTCTTGTTTTTCCCTAAAATTCATAAGCATATAAATATCGACTATTATAAATACCTCATTTGAGGTGAAGTCTAGGAAAGTGGTTACTATTCAAACAACAATTTGGGGGGAATTAAGAAGATGAAATTGGGATTGGTCCCATAGTGTGCAGAGGCCTGCCAATGCATGTCGAATACTTATTGAAGAAATTCCACTTCCATGTCAAACCTGGAAGTGATGAGCTAACATTTCAAGGTCTTCAAGTTTTGTTTCGAGAGGAGGGTTACTGAGGGATATTCCTTTTTTTTATGATGGATCTATCTTCTGGTATCCTTTTCTTAGACCCTAATCCATTTCAATTCTAGGATATGATTATCATTACTTACTTTTGGTTTTGGGGGGAGGTCGGTCTAACATTTCAGTTATTTCCTTTTCCACCTTGATCTCAAGTGTGAATTTTTTTTAGAGTAGACCGATGGCCAACGTTCTTTTCTTTTCCATTTGTTCAATGTGAATTTTTCTATTAGTTTTATACCCTGACCTTTAGGTTTTTCATTTTATCTCCAAGGCCTTATCCACTTCCAAATTTTCATCTATAAAACTGGTAAAGGAGGCGTCGATGGTACCTTCTCTTGAAGAGAGGGAATCATCTTCCGCTTCTGGGGATTCAACTATCATTGGATTTGGATCTTCATTGGATTTGGCTATCGTTTATTCACCAACATGGTGCTAAGAGGATACAAGGTTAGGGGTCTCTTCTATGCATGGGGGAATTTCTTGTGGAATCTATCCTTCTTCTTTCTCATGTGCTGGTGCTTCATACATATTACTTGAGCTTCCTCTCGTGGTTGATTTACTTAAGCCTTCTCCATTTCCCACTGATTTATTCTTTGGGGAAGGGGGTCCTAGATTCTTTTCAATACATTGAGTCTATGCCTATGGTGGTGTAAGGTTTTTCTTATAAGAGCCTCTTTGTTGCTTCACTTGCTACAATTTTTCCCCTTGTTTAATTTGCTTCTCTTTCTCTTCTTGTTTCATGGGGAAATGTCAGGAAAAATGATCATAGTCATGACATATTTTTTCATTTGAAAGGAGGTGGTCATAATCCACTTCTTGGATGTGTGACCAACTATCCAAATTTATATATTTGTCTTGAGGATACATTTTTCCAAATATACCTCAACACAGATCCTAGCACAAGAAAAAATGCCATATTTTGGCTTGACACAGTTGACATACTTCCCCAAAGCATTCTCGATATTTCTAATTATGGCATCATTCTAGTACTGAAAGGGAATAAAAGAACACTTAACTCATATAGGGACCGATGAAGGGGCATCACATTCATGGTTGAAAAATAGGGCTCCACCGGTCTAGGTAGATCCCTTTCACCCCCATGAAGTATGACCCACTTTGAAAAATCTTATCCTGATCTGTTTTCTTCTCAAAGAATAATGTGAAGAAGCCTTTATTGAAGAAAGAGGAGGTCACTTCTCCTTCTATCATTGGCCTCTATTTTTTCATAACCCATTGACGAATAGATCTTGGGGAGGACCATAAACCCATAAACTAACCCACAAGACCCTGATCTGCCAATTGGAGAGCGTGAAGTTGGGTCAATGGTGCGTATATTTTGAATTTAGGCATTTCATATAACTTCTTCAAGAAATAAGAGGTATAGGCCTTCTAAAACTTAGGCATATTAATGATCAACAAATTAAATGCTAAAATTACTTGATCCAAGGGGAGGGGGGAGGCCAAATTGGCCATGGTTGCCACCCAACCAAAAGGAGGCCCAATGGCCAGTAAACCTGAAAAAGGGACTATGGGGAAGGGATATATTGAGGGAGAGCAGATCTGACCAAGGATAGAGAAGGGAAGCAGCCTTATAGGAAAAGTCGTAGGGCCATTGCATTGTCGAGCGTAGGATAGGGTGTGAGGAAGGAAGGAGAAAGTGGATATGACAACCACATGGCCTCAAAGTTGCAAAGATCCTTCCAAGCCATATCTTTCTGTATTATTACCATGTCAATTAAGTTTCATTAATCCATTTTTTTTTAAATCTTGTATATTTAATAATTAAACATTTTATTTTAATAGATTTTGTATTTATGCTCACAGGCATTGGGTGTAATCTTGAGATACTCATTATTAGAAAATTTCTTCTTCAAATCCCCTGTAAGTTGGCCAATTTTTTTTTTTTTAATTTTAAGTAATTAACTTAATTTATGTTATTATTATTGAGATCAATATTCAAATTCTAAATTATTTGATTATATCATTATGAATCAAATTAATACTTAAACTATAATTTATATAAATCTAAATTTTAAAATATTAATAAATTAATTATATTTAAAACGCATTATTTAAAATATTAGTGTGAATATATTTATATTTAACATTAAATAATAGTATTATATTTTTTCTTATTTTTTCATAACGTATATTGAAATTTTTTTCTCATAAATTGGAATAGTAAAATGAATTTACTATTATTATTATTATTATTATTTATTAAGTGGTCTGAGCTCATCATTACATCAAGCTTGATCCGTGGTTAAGCAACCATGAACCAGGGGCATCTAAGTCGTCAAAGTCACCCAGGGATCACACACGGCTTGGGCCACACCAGCACTAAGCTAATTGGGTTTGACTTGTCTCCTCCCCCTAGCACGGGCGCAACAGCCTCCATGAGGTTTGATCCTGGGTCACCCTTCTGACGAGGCCCATCCTCAACCGGTTGTGCTAGTAGAACTTGACTAGATTATTTATTATTTATTTTAAATATATTTTTCTAATATTAATGAATATTTTTAAATTATTTATATTTAAAAAATTACCAATTAAGGATTTTGGATAGACGGTGATCAAGTGCTCTGTTAAGGCACTCCTTGATGTGAAGTCACCGGTTCAATTCCCTGCCCCTATCGGGGTGATATATTGGACATTATGAAGATGTATTCCTACCAAACTTACAAAAAAAATTAATAATTTCCATCCTCATTCCTCATCTCCACAAGCTTCTCAATTTGGTTTTAATGCATGGCTTCCCTCAGTTATGGACGCAAAGCCTTATTTTTCCTATCTTTAAAAATGGGGACAAAAATGTTCCATCTAACTACAGGACCATTATGATTAGCCACATCCTAGCCAAGCTTTATGGCTCATTTTGGAAAAGAATCTTAGCCTTTAGCTTGAAATCTAGGGCAAAAGAGCTAAATGACAGGTTGGTTTTAGGAGACATCACTCGACTATTGACCTTCTTGTCACTCTCAGAATCATTGCAGAGGAATGTCACAATAGTAATTTCGATCTCTTCTGTTGTTTTGTGGACTTTTGAAAATATTTCGACATTGTTCCTCAAAATAAAATTTGGGAGAGACTTAAAGAGATCATGGTCCCTCCTGAGCTGAGGATTGTTGTGATCCGTCTCTACGAGACTGTCACTGCCAAGCTTAAGACCAACGAGGGTGGTATAAAGACATTAAATTCAATATTGGAGTTAAGCAAGGGTGTCCCATGTCCCCTACCCTTTTTGGCATATACATCGATAAGCTAGAGGAGTGTCTAGAAACTGCGAGATGCAAGGGCACCAAGCTTGCTGGTGTTCTCATTACTCTTCTCCTTTATGCCAATGATATATTTCTTCTTGCAAAATTCCATGATGACCTTAACAAGAAAATTTAGACTCTTCATTTCTACTGCTCCAATATGGGTATAACAGTTAATACCAATAAGACTAAAGTCATGATCATTAGATTCAAAAAATCATCCATGGTAGTTTTGTGTATAATCACCAAAGCTTAGAGCAAGTTTCTTCTTATAAATATTTTGGCATTGACTTCCCTCATCAACTCAACTAGAATTATAACACTAAGAAAAGGTTATTGGAGGTCGGAAAGCTTATTATGAGCTTGAAAACAATTGTAATTTAGTCGATATTTACATTTGGAGTAAAATAGGTTCCTCTTTAAGACTCTCGCCACCCCTGTTGTCTTATACGGATGTGAAGTTTGGGGTTGCATTATATCCAGAGAGTCTTGGAGGAAGATTGAGATGATTCAAAAGAAATTCATAACCTACAACCTAGATATCAAGGGAAATACTCCCTATCCTGTCCTCTTGATCGAAGCTAGTTTGTCCCCCATTGAAAGTATGATTATGTTTAGATATATTATGTATAAGAAGAATCTTTACATCATGGAATCCAAAAGGCTCCAAAAAATTGCTCTTAACTATAGTTAAAACCCCCACCTTCACCTCAAGCACGAGTGGCATAAGGATTTCTAGTCTTGGCTCAACCATTGGGGAATTAAGGAGGAGCTCAGTATGTGAAGCAAAGATAGTGTCAAAAATACTGTTACCTCCAAGTTTAAGGATAATCTGTGGGAGGATCATGAGCTGGAGGGTAAAAGGAAGCTAAGATACTATGAGGAGGCGATCAACCCCACCCTTGATAATCATAATTATCTCTTTGTGTTGACCAACACTAAGAAAAAATGAACGCCGCTAGGATAAGAACTAATTCTCATGAGCTTCGGAGTGAGACCGAGTGGTGGTCTATTCCCAAGACTCCCTCGAAAGATAGAATCTGTCAGATTTCTGATACTAAGTAGCTGGAAGATGAAAAGCACTTCCTTTTAGACTGTCCAGCTCTTACTCATATCTGCTCTTAAGTCCCTAACATTTGCCACACTACAAATATTCTTGACCTATTAAGCCAACCCAACTATAACAATCATGGAGCACTTATTTTACTTCTCTTTGATCATAGAAACAAGATTTTGAAGAATCAAACTTAGATTCCTTTTCCTTTCTTGAGGTCCGATAGGCTGCATTCGTCTTAGCAGGCATTCATCACCATCACCATCACCATCACCATCATCATCATCTAACTTTTACTTTTCGAATTTTTATTCAAAATTAATATAATAATTTAAATGATAAATATAAATATAATATGTTAATTTTTTTTTACAACCATTTAAATGTTATATTAATTATTAAAATAAATTATTCACTCAACAAATAAAAAATATATATTTATATTGAATATCTTTTACTATATTCTTTGATGAATATAAACAACAAATTTTAAAATGAAAAATAATAATATAAAATAACACATAATAAATTGTTGTATACAATTCCAAATGTTCAATATAAATAGCCAAAAATTTCATGCAAGTGAAAATTTGTAATTGAATTTATTTTTAAAAATGTTTCTTTTGTTAAATAATATATGGTATAATATAATTCTCAAGATTTAGTTCAGCTTGTTGAGTTTTTTTTTTGTAAATAAGTACTTTGTTAAAATAAGATGAGTTGAGTTTTAGCCATAAGGGTTAGCTCAACCGATTGAATCTTCGCTTGTTGAAGTACTTACAGATTGAAAGTTCACAGGATCAATTCTCCTAGACACTCACCTGGTTAGCTCTCAGTGCAAGTCGACAGTGATAGGCCTGGTTAGCTCTCAGTGCAAGTCGACAGTGATAGTAGATTTCTTCTGGAGGCCGATAGTAGATCTCTTCAAAAAGAATTACTAGGAGGCTTACAGTAGATCTCTTCAGAAAGATTTACTAGAAGGCCAACAATAGATCTCTTCAAAAAGATTTACTAATAGTGAATGTAACTAATATATGTGTAGGCACATAAGAATGTGAACCAACTGTAAAAAAAAAAAGATAAATTAGATTTTTTATTTAATATATTAATGAGGAAATTACTACTCATTTTTATGAGAAAGTGCATTTTTTTCTTCATATTTTCTTATGTTTATATGCATAAAAAAAATTAACAACTAATACATAAAGAAAAAATGCTACCCAGAGCATTTGAGAGAAGATTTTTATATTAAGATTATTATCAAGTTTACATTTATAATAAGATGTTTTGAATTTATTCAATTTGGAAGAATATGTTAGTTGGTTTTGAATCGAATTTTATGGTTTCAAAGATGGAGATTTAATATATTGCCTTTGTTTGTAGTATCGTGAAATTCATTTTTAAAAGTTGAATTATTTATTTATTTTATTTATTTTAATTTTTTAATTTTTTAAATTTTATGAAAAAGTTGTGTGGAGGAATTATATTATTAAAATAAGTTATTAATATAATTTTTATTGTAATGATTTTGTTAGTTAAATGTGTGTTTTTAAAAATTAATTTAAATTTATATTACAATATTATCAATTTTTTTATTATATATTTGGTAATTTGAGGCTTCTTAAAAAGAAAATTAGGGCTCAATTATCAATGACATAAACTCACTAAGCCTTTATCATCCATTTATAAAGTCTATTAAATTGTTCTAGTTAATGTATATGGAATAATAGAACAAATATAGTAAAGCTTTATACAAACATGAAATTAGAACTAAAATGATAAGTAGAAGACTAATACCAAGTTTAAATAGAAGGATAGTTAAGATGAGCTAAGATGAGAGGATGCTTTTAGAGCTTTCCTCTTCATGTGTTGCTACTCATTTGTTTCGTCCTCAATTATAATTAGGTGGGAGAACTCATTCCTTGAGAAGTGGAGGGACCCATGAGCTCCACCATTTCCTCTTCTCCATATAAGTTTTCATCGTAAACCTTGAAGCTAAGTCCAAAGGATACTCCACAAAAGATGGTAAACTTTCCTTTCAACCTTCTAGTTTTATATGATTTTGGTTCATCTTCTGTCTAGTTCTCCAAGGCCATGGAAACCAAGGTTTTAGCAAGCTAGTGAAATTCCATCAGTTCAAAAACCTTGGTGTCACAAGACCAAGAGAAACTAGGAACCTCAACCCAATTATGAAATTCAATGTTGATCTACTATGTGGAGACCTACTAAAGCTATAAATAAATATTCTATATGTTAATCTTACTCAGTCAAATATACAATAGAAACGGAGTGGTGTTGAGTTACTATGTTCCAAAATTTTCTTTCATTAAAGGAAAATCCAAACATTATTTCTAATTTACTCTAGAAAAAAATATTTGAACACACATTTTGTATTTTATAATTTTTCTAAAGCCCCATGTGGATGTGTGGGTTTCCACATTTCTCTTATAGCTAAAGGTCCAAGAATTAGCTGCAAATGAACATTTTATTTTGAAAACTATTACTTAATACATGAATATTTCATTTAAAACTATATCCTAGATTGCTTGAATATGATGTCTATTTATTTATAATATTTCTCTGCAATGGTGTGGTTGTTTTTTTTTTAGTTTTTTTAGATTTGTTGCAACCATGTATTTTTTTATTTTATTTTCATTCATTATAATTTCTTTGCTAATTGGTTCTTAATTAATTCATAGATATAACCTTCCAAATGGATTAAAGAGCCCACATAATCCCATATGGTGAACTTAATCTCATATCCTTTTTTTTTTTAGGAACATATGTTTATGCATTTAAAGAGTCTCTTCATAATCAATGAATTATAAATGAAAATCCACAATAGAAATGGAGGGGGAAAGTTAATATTTGATGGCCTTAAGGGATCTAAAGATCAATATCATCACATATAGGATCTTAGTGATAAAAAAAGATTAAAAGAATACATGAAAGAGTATACCTTAAATTTGAGAAGAGTTGTTAAAATTTTCCCTGGATTCCATGGATAGAGTTTAGTTTTCCAATTGTGACTTAATGAAATCTTTGAGTGCTCACTATTTTTTTCTAATAGCTCCTATTGACCCATTTGGTGGGGCTATGGAGGTCATAGGAAGAGATGTTCAATTTGTGATCAATGATGGTGCCCAACTTAACTAAAGTTGTTGACCTTTTATATCGATTTTCGGAAGATGTGGTGATGCTACTTGGAGAAGAGAAATTATTTCTCTAATTGTGGAAAAACATGCCAGTGTCTTTGGAAGAGCAATGCTATTGGAGCTATGAAAGAAAGTTGTGATAATACATTGTTAAATGTTGCTTAAATTAGTTCTAAACCCAGTAAATATAAAGTAGGTACAAATTTAACCATGGATCTAATTGTTATCAATATGCATGAGATTGCTTTGGATAATTTTATTGATGTAAAGACTAATAAGTTTGTCCAACTCATATTGATTTATTTCTTTAAAAATATATCATTTTTGGTAATTCAAATATATATATATATATATACATTTTTTTTTTCTTTTTTCTTTTTTTTTAATTTTTTCTTTTACAATTTTCCAAATCTATTTTCAAAGAAAAATATTCTAAATCTATTTATTTTAAGATATCATTATCCAATCCACTTATATTATATTTGTATAGATTGTATCCTTTTGTATTTTTTCTTTTCTGGCTTGTACATTATCTTATATTTTAATATAAATATATTTTTATTCTTTTATTTATTTTATTAATTATCATTCTATTTCAATCTACTTTATTCAAATATATAATTAACATTTTTTAAATTTTTTTCACTCATCAATCATATATACAATTATTCTTTATTTATAATTATATTCATATTATTTTATATAAAATTAAACTTATACCTTTCTTAGATCTTATTTTGGAGATCTTATTTCTCGCCTAGTTTCAAATATTTTTCACATTCTTATATATTCTATTCTTTTGTATATTTTCCAGATTCTTACAGCTCATTATTCTTTTTCTTTCCTGATTTTGCATTTTCCTCATTATTCTCATTCTTCTGTGTGCTTTTGTGATCGCTTGTTGGATATGTGGCCCAAATTATAATCGGTGAACTGCTTTATTTGATTACTTGCTTTTGTGATCGTGAGAGTGATCGGCTCTGTTGGATATGTGGCGCAAATTATAATCGGTGAACTGCTTTATTTGATTGCTTTTACTTTTCTTCAGACCAACGTAAGGATATTCCCATCTTATAATAATGACGGTATCACTTTTACTTTACCTACATTTGTCTTTGGGATCAACTGCTATTTTCAAGTGCCACTAAAATATCAGTTCGGCCGTTAAAGCTAAAAGCAGACATAGTAATGGTATCTTTCATGCCAATTCCTATCTTGTTAATGCTAAAAGCAGAAATAGTTATGGTTCCTTCGATGGCATAGGATTCCTTGCTTGCACAATTACTAAATTAACCTTTAACTTTTTTGAGTCTACGCCAAATGTGCCTAACCCAAATTCCAACAGTGATTTTAACAAATCCAAAACCCATTACTGTGCGTAGGCATTAGTGTGCAATGAAATTTAGGATTACAAGTTAATACATGACTTCATATTTCATCTTAAATTTTTCTGGTCAAAGTAGCACATTTCTTTTTTTCTTCTTTCTTTAATATTCTATGCTTAGCGTGATTAAAGCTCGCTGATTTATTGAATAAAAGTGAAATGATCATCCCCGACACTATGAAGCGGGGATATAAAGTTTAAACACCACTTTATGCCTTTAGCTTTTCCTTTTTCTAAACTCTCAGGTTCCATTTCATCGTCTGGCTACGGGGATTCTCCATTAATCCTTTTTTTTTCCTTTGTTAAATTCTCACAAACTTTTATTTTATGATAACACCGCGCCTGTATATATTAATGTCGGTTGGGTGACTACTCTACCTTCTGTACTGTCGAATCCGTCTCCCTTACTCTCTGCATCACAACTCGGTAATCCATCTCGCTCCTAATTCCCCTGCGGCAAGCCACAGATATAGCACCCACATTCTCCGATCCCTTTTATCTGCGCTGCTCTCCCACAATAACAAGAAAGCCATGGCAACTGTCACCACAATCAATGACATAATCAACCCAGTCATCGCGTTGATGAATGGAGTTATTAAGGAAGAGGATAATTGTCAGATTCTGCAAACTGACTTGAGCCGTATGGAGAGCCTTGTACAAGATATTGCCTTCTTCTTCACATACGAAGAAAAAGAGCTCCCGGAGGTCGTGAAGATTTGGTTGCAATTGCTGCATAATTCGCTTACAGAGGCAAAAGCCCTACTCCTTCGTTCCGAGAGATCATGCCACAACTGTCTTGACAGTGTCATGTGCAATCCCAGGAGACTCTCCAAGGAGATAAGGGAATGGAAAGCCCTTTTTAATTATCTCTATCAACCCTTTCAAACTGACTTTTTTCAGCATGTTGTTTTATCAGGTAACGTCATAAAGAGCCGTGTGGTCGCCCCCGTCACCGAACTGTTGAAGGATGTTATGAACAAGGAGCAGGATAATCCTCAGTTTCGGCAAACTGAGCCTTCTATGAAGACCCTTCTACAACGTATGGAGAGCCTTCTACAAGAGACGACCACCCTCTTCCGTCATGAACCCGATATTGCCACTCTCTTCCGAGGTCAAAAGAACGAGCTCCTCAACATCATGAGGACCTGCTTTCAAAAGCTGCAAAGTTCTCTTACAGAGGCAAAAGGCCTATTCGATCTCGATCCCACAACACTCTCCCAAAAAATAAGAGAATGGAGCGCATCGTTTGATCAGATCTGTCACGACTTTCAAGAAAAGTTGCTTCAGGGCTTTGTTTTATCAGGCAACGCCATAAACAGCGGTATGGTCGGCCCGGTCATGGAACTGTTGAAGGATGTGATTATCAAGGAGGATAACCGTCAGATTCTGCAGACTGACTTGAGGCAGATGGAGAGCCTTTTACAGGATATTACTACCCTCTTCCGAGATGAACCCGATATCGCCACCCTTTTCCAACGTCCGAGGAAAAACCTCCTGGAGATCATGAAGACCCGTTTTCAATTGCTGCAAAGTTGTCTGACAGGGGCAAAAGGCCTATTCGATCTCGAGCCTACAACTCTCTCCCAAAAAATAAGAGATTGGAAAGCATCTTTTAATCATCTCTATCAAAGCTTTCAAAATGACTTGCTTCAGCACATTGCTTTATCAGGCAACGCCATAAACAACCGTATGGTCAGCCCGGCCATGGAACTGTTGAAAGATGTGATTAACAAGGAGGATAACCGTCAGAATCTGCAGACTGACTTGAGGCAGATGGAGAGCCTTCTACAAGACATTACCACCCTCTTCCGTGTTGAACCCGATATTGCCATTATTTTCCAAGGTCAAAAGATCGAGCTCCTGCAAATCATGAGGAACTGCTTTCGATTGCTGCAAAGTTCTCTTAAAGAGGCAAAAGGCCTATTCGATCTCGATCCCAGAACACTCTCCCAAGAAATAAGAGATTGGAAAATATCTTTTAATCATGTCTACGAAGGCTTTCAAAATGACTTTTTTGAGCACATTGTTTTATCAGGCAACGTCATAAATAGCCGTGTGGTCGCCCCAGTCACCAAACTGTTGAAGGATGTTATGAACAAGGAGCAGGAAAATCCTCAGATTCCGCAAACTGAGCCTTCTATGAAGACCCTTCTACAACATATGGAGACCCTTCTACAAGAGACGACCACCCTCTTCCGTGATGAACCTGATATTGCCACTCTCTTCCCAGGTCAAAAGAACGAGCTGCTGAACATCATGAGGACCTGCTTTCAATTGCTGCAAAGTTCTCTTACAGAGGCAAAAGACGTATTCGACCTCCAACCCACAACACTCTCCCAACAAATAAGAGAATGGAGCGCATCATTTGAGAAGATCTATCATGGCTTTCAAAATGACTTGCTGCAGCCCTTTGTTGTATCAGGCAACGCCATAAACAGAGATATGGTCGGCCCAGTCATGGAACTGTTGAAAGATGTGATTAACAAGGGGGATAACCGTCAGGTTCTGCAGACTGACTTGAGGCAGATGGAGAGCCTTTTACAAGATATTACTACCCTCTTCCGAGATGAACCCGATATTGCCACCCTTTTCCAACGTCCGAGGAAAGAGGTCCTGGAGATCGTGAAGACCTGGTTTCAATTGCTGCAGAGTTCTCTTACAGAGGCAAAGGGCCTATTCGATCTCGATCCCAGGGGACTTTCCGAAGAAATAAGAGAATGGAGCGCATCTTTTGATAAGATGTATCATGGTTTACAATCCGACTTGTCAAGAATGGTGACTTCTGTGCAGTTTGTTTCATCAAAACCCCTTTATGCATATAAAGAGGACGCATTACATCGAGGCGTAGCTGCCCCTGCATCTGTAGATGAGGCTCAACCCCTCTCTAAAGATGAAGCCTGGACGCTGTTTCGTACAGTGGCTTTCAAAGGCGTCCAAGCTGTTTCTATGGATATACAAGAGCGTGCCAGGAATATTGTGGAGGAGTGTAGAGGTCTTCCTTTGGTCATAAAGGTAGTGGCCGCAGCAATGATTGGGCAAACCAGTGTTCATGAATGGGATAATTGTTTATCCTCCATTCAAACAGTAGATCCCTCTTTTCATCATCCTGGCCGCCTTGATGCACAACTCTATGCACGACTCCGGTATAGCTACGATGCTCTGCTCAATTCAAACGTGAAGAGGTGCTTCTTATATTGTGCGATGTACAAGGGAGGTGAAGAAATTGATACGGATACATTACTGCAAATGTGGATTGGAGAGGGGTTGGTGAAGAGCCAACAAGGATCCTATTTAATGGACATGGCCATTGGCCGCAAGTATTTAAAACTCCTTGTAGACCGTTTCTTCTTCCAGAGAGTCCGTAAGAGCAGGGACGTGTTTAGGGGGAGGAGGACAATAAGAGTTGACAATTGTATTCATGACATGGCGGTCTACATTGGGCAGAAAGAGGAGAACTGTGTATTTGTGGCAAGTCAAAATCAACTAAATTTCCCAGAGGTTGACTATGAAAACTGCAGCAGGATATCAGTAACCGAGAATTTTAATATGGAAGATCTACCCACTGGCTTTAGATGCCCAAAGCTTGCGAGTCTCACCTTACAAGGTAATCCACATTTGAAAGAGCTTCCGTCAGAGTTGCTTCTCAGCGTAACCTCTCTCAGGGTTCTCAATCTGTCACGATGCTCGCAAATAACTTCAGTCCCAACGTCAATTGGGCAGCTCAGAATGCTCGAGTTTCTCTCATTAAGCGGGCTTCCCCGTATCAAAGATTTTCCTGAACAGATTTGCAATATTTCCAGTCTTCAATTTTTGGATCTTTCAAGTTGTACAGATCTAACTGCATTGCCATCTCAGATTGGACAACTCAGAAATCTCAAGCATCTAAATTTAAAGGAATGTAAGTCGTTAAAGATGATTCCACGTGAGATGTGTGAACTTACTTCACTGAGCAGACTCCAGTTAAGTGATAACACATCCCTGAGTGTGGAAGTGGAAGCACAGGCGAATATATGGAGTTTGAAGGATCTCAAAAGCTTAACGGAGTTGCAAATAACAATAGACACTGTGCAGCAGGATGGAAAAAATTCCAGAATTAAAGATGGCATAATGGGAACCTGGTTGGAGATGAAGCACTTAGCGTTGACCTACAATCTCACCTTTACAAGCAGAGGATCTAGTTATGAAGAGGATCTTCTTCCAGAGGACATGTCGAACATGAAGAAGCTAGAGAGTTTTATTTTATACAGGTATGTAGGGTTAAGTCTGCCGAATTGCATGTTTGAACATCTTGAAATGGTTAAGTTGTATGACTGCGACGGGATAAGCGAGCTGTCTCCATTGGAACGGTTGCCCAATTTAAAGCTTCTGAAGTTGGAACTCTGTTGGACCGGTTTGAGAGAGTTGGGGTTAGGGAGTCCAAATGGATATGTTAGCTTACAGAAGTTGGTTCTCAAAAGACTACGGGACTTGGAGCGTCTCGGTGGTGGAGCATCAGAGAGGGGAGTGTGGGATGAGAGAACACTACCCCAACTCCGTGTCTTAAAGATAGTTGACTGCCAATCATTGAAAAGATTTCCGAAAGGGATGGACAAGCTCCCAAATTTATGTGCATTAATTTATCAGCCATATTTCAGATGGGACAGCGCAAAGCAGTGGTGGGAAAGCTTGATGTGGGAAGACGATAACATGAAAGTCAAAATTGAACGAATCTTTATACCACGTGAACCGGTAAGTAACCGTTATTTTTTCATTAATTAAATTTTAAGTTATTTGTATTTAGTTTATTTTTTTCGCTTAGTTTATTATGCTTTTCTCATTTCTTTATAAATATAATAATAATAAAAAAATTTAATAAAATATCTTAAACTTATTTATTTTTCATTTCTACTTTAATTTATTATACATTTTTAAACAGTAGCAAAATATTATTATTAAAATTATTTAAATCTCAAATTTTATCATATAAACAAAATAACTAATCAAATTACATGTATTTTGAAGAAATCAATACTAATACTAATGTTAATTTAACTTACATTTTACTCAAAAACTCTTATATTTAAATTAAGAACATATTAACATTAATTTACACTTTACTCAAAAACTCCTATATTTAAATTAAAAACCGATTACATAGTTTTATTTATTAAATTTCTTATATTATATGTTAATATTATCACAATGTCAACCACTTTAATTTTTTTTCACACATTAGTTTCTCGAAAATTCATAGTTTATTTATTAATTTTTTTATATTATATATTAATATTATCACAATGTCAACCACATTAGTATTTTTTCAATACTTTAGTTTCTCAAGGATGGAAAACAATGGTTGACACATTAGTTTCTCGAAAATTCATAGTTCTATTTATTAATTTTTTTATATTATGTATTAATATAATCACAATGTCAACCACATTAGTTTTTTTTCAATATTTTAGTTTTTCAAGGATGGAAAACAATGGTTGACTAGTTTCAATACTTTAGTTTCTCAAGGATGGAAAATAATGGTTGATTATTTATAGCATGCATTATAGCTAGCATATATCAGCATTCATGATTTTTTAAATTGAATTTTACTTTGGAGAATTTTGTGAATTGCAAACTCTTATTTTTTGTATTTTTAAATGAAAATCAATTCTATTTCAAAATATTTATGCATTTGATAGGAATGAAATAATAATATATTAATATGATATTTCTACTCCATTTACATTATTATAGTCTTTATTTTATTAATGTTTGTTATCTTATTGAACTATTTTTTGTTTGATAACTCTACAGGTTGTGAACTGAACTTCTAATCACTTGGATACATGAGGGCTTTCCAACATGTTTTTTTTTCTGCTACCACATGCACACATCTTATTAAACTAATTTAAATAAATTGATATTCATTATATTTTTTATGAGATATATTTGTTGTAAAGTAAGATGGGTGTCATTTGTGTTGTGGTATTAATTCACCCATTTCATTTTGTAGCCTATCTCCATTTGTGCATTTATCTGAAAAAGGGCCAATCTTGGATGTCACTAATCTTGTTGTTTGAGTTTGTTATGGATTAATTTTTCATTGTGGGTTTGTACCATTCAAAGTTAATGTGTTTTGCATGGTTATATTGTTTCTTTACAATCTAATTAATAACAAAGAAAAGAATTAACTTCTATATGTGATAAATAATATTTGAATTATGTGATTATATTATAATGATGTAGACCACACATAATCTCTATGTATGAATCAAGGATAAGAACAATGGGAGAATTCAGGATTCATCATTTAGGAAGGGATTATCATAAGATAATTATGGAGGTCATTGAATAGAATGTCTCTTTATGATATATCGGTATGGCCACTTTTTAATGGAAATGTATGATATTCTACAATAAAAAAGCACATAGATAATCAAAATTGAATATAATTTCCCTTAAAGGGTGAATAAAGTATCAACTCCCATCTTTTTTACTTCTAAATATCAAAGTCGAGATTTTGAATGTGACCTTAGTTTCCCATATTATTAAAAGAGTTAAGTCACGTTTTTGATCTTTCAAAATGTTTTTCCAAAGACATGGTAATGCTACATGGAGAACAAAAGTATTGTCTTTGTTGTGGAAAAATATGTCAAAGTTTCTTAAAGATCATGACTATTGGAGTTGTGAAAGAGAGACATGATAAGGCATTGCGAGAGGTTGTTTGAAGTTGTTCTAAAACTAGTAAATGTATTTTTTGCTGAGAAATAAGGATGGATCTATTTGTTGACAATCCACATGAAATTTCTTTTGATAATTCTGATTGTGTACAAGTAATAAAATTTTCTACATTGGGTTTATCGATTTATTTAAGAATACATCATTTCAGGCCATATACGTTTTTGTCAATTGAGGTTTTGATATTTATTATGACTTCATTCTAACTCCTTTCTTTTTAAAATTTTACTACTAAAAATCACCCAACAAAGAAAGCGACATGCAAATGATCATTAAAAGGTTGATATGAAGGTTGTACATAAAGGCTATTCAAACACAATTATAATATTAATCCTTTTGTGTATGTTTTGATCTACTTATAAATATATAATTTGAATACGTGAAATTATTTGATGGTAGAATAATATTCATAAGAACCCAAAAAATTGGCATTGCATTGACGATGGGATCTACAATTAAGGCCTTGACGCAATATATGTGGATCTTATAAACTATAATAATTGTATTTTCAGTTGTGTAATGTAGAGGATAGAAATTATCTTGAGAATGATATAATAGATCCATACAATAGACAATAGAAGAATGAACGAAAAAATGTAGATAAAACCCTTGAAGTGAGGTGTCACTATTAATTCCTTAAGGGAAGAAACATTCCATAAGCAATGATTGCTATGTTATTTGCAATAAATCTCATTACATTTCTTCTACATGTTTATATGATTCTATCTAACTTCCAAGGAAATTTCTAGTGAAGAAACCTTCTAGTAGGTGGAACCTTATAGTAAACCTTCCTAATTTTTTTATTTCCCACAACCTATCTATTATTATCCACTTTATCTACCTCCCTAGTTACCTCATATTACCCTCCGTAGGTACATTACATTTCATCCCTATTCTAATCTTTTGTCCTTAAAACATGGGAGGAAGCCATTTTATACAATCTATTAACTAATGTGAGCAATTGGTACTAAGCATGAGTATCCACCAATCCTAGTGAAATGTAAGCATGTGGTCCAACTGGTTTCTTAACACCCCGATCTTCAGTAAAGTTTCTATTTAGCGCCATGTTGTCATTGTGCTAGTTTGGTATCTCCATGCAGTGCTTTAGGTCCTCCATGAGCTTCCATACTAGTTTCCCTTTTGGTTCCATGTTGGTTCATAAGTTTTTTGATGCTCACACCCTCTCCTTGAGGACTATTTTTTTTCTTAATGGTGTGGGTGGAAATATACATGAACATTAGCTGCCAATTTTTTTGGCCTAGAATCTTTAACATGTGGTTATTTTGAGACACTTTTATTCCCTTCTTAGGGATTTATTCATATGATTCAATATGATCTTCTTCTAATTCAACCTTAAACATTTCCCTTAGTTTCTTTTAAACAAATTCTTTAGGGGACCCCTTGGGCCCTTCTTATTTGGTAAGAAAAAAGTCATGCAATGCGATTTTTTTCTTATAACAAAGATTCAAATATTTCTTTTTCTCATTAATATTAATTTTACTAACTATGTCCATCCAAGGATATTATAAAACAATATCCACATTATCCATATATATAACATGAAAACCCAAATGCAGTACATATTTATCCATGATAATATTAAAATATTTAAAAATAGAATAGTCCCAACCTGAAACTATGTGCTTGAATATGCTCTTCTGAAACTTGTAATCTATTAGCCAAATTAGCATTGATGAAATTATGCTTACTACTAGGGTTTATAGAAATAATGGCATGTTAGTTTTGAATACATACATGAAGATGTAATATGCATTTTGTGAATGAAAACAAACCCTTGGTACAATCTTTATCTTTGTGCCAAATCTTAGACTACCTATCTAAAATTATTTGTTCAAATGCTTCATCTTAAAGTGCCATCATCTTGTCGCAATTAAGCAACTACAACCATAAGGAAACGTACTCTTTTAAATTAATACCTGCCCACTATTTCCATTCATTTCTCCATAATAAAATTATTTCTTTTATGTATTATTTAATAGAAATACAAGAATTGTTTCATATTGATATCATATTCCTTGCTATATCTCAAAAATATTGTTGTGCTCAACTTAGTGTTCCTAAATTGAGGTCATAAATTATCAACCAGGGTCAGTAAACTACTGAAGTGAGGTGCACTATATGTGCCTAGGTATCTGTTTCTCACTACATTGTGTTTAGTGTTTTTATGATGTTTTTGGTTTTGTGGTTTTATGTTAAGAAGGAAAAGAACTAAATGTTGAAAAAGAACAGTTGTTGGTCACACTAAAAATAGAGAAAAACCTATACTAAAGAACAGAAAATGCAAAGTTTGATAATGACTCACAACAAGAAAATAAATCACAACATGAACTCAATAACTCATAACATAAACTCATCCAATTCATTCATTAGAAATATGTTGGAATAGCTTGAGAAAAGGACAAGTTTAGTGCAAATTAGGTTCTCCTAAGTAAACAACCATCTTACAATATTACAAAGAATCTCATCCATGGCTCAAAGTTTATTGGAACACAATTGGAAAAAGACTATTTGTAGCACAATAAGATTTCTACTCTGAATTAACTTGTAATGCTAAGATCAATCCATTCTACATCTCAACTTGTCACCACTAAACCTCATTCAAAAGTTATAGATTTTCTAAAATAGTTTTTTGGGAAAAGGCTTATTTGTGAAATTGCAAAAGATTGCAAAACAATCTAGGCCTTGAACTGATATCACTAACTCATTCATGTCCATATGATGATGCATTAATAGAAAGTCAGAACAAGATTAGTTTGTAAACAATGAAGGCCGTGAAGTCTAATTTTGATAGTTAATACAACTTAAAGAACAATGGATAACACTGAACTAGAATGCAATTGGTAAAACTTGAAACACAGTGATCACAACTAAACTAGAATGCTTTTAGCCTAACTTTGAAATACAGTGAACTGGAACTGAACTAGAATGTCACTAATCTAACTTAAAGTACAGTGAACAGAGTTATACTAGAGTGCCATTATCAAACTTGAAACATAGTGACAGAATTAAACTAAAGTGACATCTACCTCCGGAGTACTACAACTAGACTAAAGATGCAACTAATCACTAAAATGTCTCAGCTCTGTCTCATTCGGAATTAGTGGTATTTTGGAATAATTTATGGAACAGGACTGGCTGCAACATGTTATGTAAATGAGAATGAAAGCATACAATTCAACAAAACACAACAAAGCTCTAAAACACCACAGCTATGTCTCATCTAGAGTTAGTGATATTTTGGAAGAGTTTATAAGATCACGACTAGTTGTAACAACTGATGTAATTGAGCACAAAATCATAAAGTTCAGAGAAATGCAACTAACTCCTAAATACTATAGTTATATCCCATCCAATGTGAGTGGTATTTTGGAAGAGTTTGTAAGGATAAGACTAACCGTGGCATCCGCTGCAAGTAAGTATAAAAACACAAAGTTCAGAAAATTGATTAAACTAAGAATGAAACAAGGCTAAGTTACTTATCTAAACCATATGAACAAAGCTTCTCAGGTAGCAGGGGCCCTCTACCACCGGATTAGCACACAAATCTACTCAAGATTGACTCAACTCTTGCAATAAAGTGATGCTTCTTTCATTAAAGGAGAAATTCTTCAAAACAGAGTATTTATGGTCTTCTGAGATCTAGCAATAAAACATAAATCTAGCTAGCTGTTTCTCGGTCTCCCGAGCCATACTTATAACAAAATTACATAACTGTCTTTGAGATAAAACAGGAATAATTTTCTTTCCCAACTAAAATCAAACTAGGACTCTGGTGGTGACCTCGTACTATGATTAAGGACATCTGTACAGTCCTTGTCCTATTAGAAGTCTGTCTCCTAGTTTTGGTTTCCCACGTGCATAACCACCTGTAGACTCGAGCTTAGACTTCGTGGAGAGCAAGAAATGATGGGGGAGTGATGTGGAATACGACCATATGTGTTTTTCCTTGAGGTGACACCTGGAACCTGCGTAAACATGAGAACGACTGCGGAATAGACAACTGGCTACAGAATGACTACGTTCTGTAGCCGAGTCTAGTCAAAAATTGCTACAATAACAAAATCATGAAAACATAGCAAGTTAGTCATTATATACATTCTTAAAGTAATCCTAATCAATCCTATTGATCATTTAAGCTTGTAATTGATGAGGGACAAAAAAAATTAAGTGAAATGTGGTGGAAAAGAAGGACATCTTTGGGGCTCAACAAATATAACAAGTATTTTAAGTAAATAACTTACTTTGCAATGAAGTTCCTTTGTGTGGCTTGGTTTTGAAGTGAATAATATAGAATGAGTAATATAACATTATCACTTTGGTGGTACTTCTTTGATTGATTATTACTACCATAATTGTGAAATTACTTGCCCAAATTTCAACTATGAGTACTAGTTTAACTAGAATGTGTGCACTCTATCAAAAGATATCTTATCTATAAAATGTGAAATTTCCATCACAAAAACCCTAAAGTGGTTGATTCAAATCAATGTAACTCCACTTCCCAACCTCCAATTTGGATTTTATTTATCAGCTTGGGTATTTTTTTCAATATGAACTCAAATCTAAACTATTTTCTTCAAATTATACACAAAATGTTTCATAAATCAATCAAAATGTTGTCGCCTTCTATTTCCATTGAAAAAAAAATTATATCTATATATATATATATATATATATATATATATATATATATAGAGAGAGAGAGAGAGAGAGAGAGAGAGAGAGATGAATGTTTCCCTTGTTGGCCCAAAAAAGAGATCAAATACCAATTTTAGTGTGACTCAATAGATTTGAAAATGGAATATATAAATTAATTTTAGAATAGAAAAACTTATCCACATAATAGATAAAAAAAAATAATGAATATAAGAATGTAGAGAAAACCATTGAGATAGGTAACACCATTATGTATTATTCTAGGAAGGAATCACTTTGCAAGACATGATTACTAGTTTTTTTTTATCAAGTTGTTTGTGTACTCTAGATATGTATATAGGCTTAACCTTTGGCTTGAGAAACCATGAAACATGGGAATCAAAGCCATCAAAAGCACCTAGGAATCACACTCGGCTTGGGCCACATGAACCCTTAACATGACTGGATTTTTTCCCATGGAGTTTTGAACCGATGACCTTCACATCATGAAGTGACTTAATAGTACACCCATTACCATCTATTCTACACCCCATGTGTGACATGATAGCTACAATTACAATATTCTTCACAATAAATTTTCATTATATTGCTTTTCCTTCTTTATATAGTTCTATAAAACTTTCTAGGAAATTTATATAGAAGGAACCTTCTAGTAGGTGAAATCTTATAGTAAGCCTTCTTGCAATTATTTCTCTTTTACACTATGTGGCCACATATATATTATTATTACACTGGGTACCTCCCTAGGTGATGGAAATCAAACAAAATTAAACTTAGATAACACCCAAATATTTATCAGACTAACAAAATTTTATTAATTATGAAGCCTGGGACTTTCCTTACTTTCCCCAACATAAGCATTACATCCATTTTCATTTTAGAGGAATAAAATATCTTTAAATTCTAAGAGATAATTAATCTCTTATAAACTTGGAGTAAGTTGAGAGGAATCCTCTCAAATTTAGATGCATATCTTCACTATATCCTAAAAATATATAATTAGTTAAAATTATATATAGTTTCTAGAATTTCACATAATCTAGTATTTTCTAGACACTTCTTAGTGTTGAGATTCAACAAGAAGATCCTAGTGAAAATTATTCACCTACACTAGGATGCAGCCTCAGGCTATTTTTAGGTGGATGTCTATTTATAGATGCATGAGCAAATTCTATTTATAGATGAGGTCTATTTATAGATGTATGTGCAAGTTCTATTTATAGCGTGCATGTCTATTTATAGATGCATGTCGGCTATTATTATCCCTTAATATTAGTTGGACAATAAACAATAATCTATTCTTAATGAGAACTTGGAAATAGTTAACTGAAGTGAAAAATCAGTTATCTATAGGAATTTCGAGTTGAGTGGTTGGTTGGTGGGACATGCAAGTGGACTTAGTTGTAACTGAGTGATTCGAAGTTGTAAAAGAGTCAGAAGTGTAGTTATGAAAGTTGTAAAGTAGTTAAACTCAGTTAAGTGAGTTAAACTCATTTGTGCTAGTTGTAACTGAAGATACACTAGTGAGAGATCAAGTGAATTAACTATTAATTAATTCACAATCAGTGGCATCACATGCAACTAAATATTTACTATTGTTAACTACATGGATGTCAGATCTAGTGGAGACCCAATTGAGATGTAGGTGAAAGGGACAGGTTGACTATTAGTTGTGGCATTAATGGTTGCACACATGCGACCACACACACATTGGATGTGCCCATGAGGATTGCACAGTCAAGGCAAGCTGGATTCCATTCATTTAGGGATTGCTATCAGCTAGGATTGTGCAGTAGAGGCAGGCTGTCTGGAGGCATTAAATTGGCTAAGGAACTTGCCAATTTTTGTATGACATTGTGAGACAGTTAGACATTGTACTGAGAGCTCTTGGATTGGAGCTTTGTATGTAATTGTTTCATGATCCATGATATAATACATAATAGCAGATAGTGGGGTTTTTAGCTTTACGCTTTCCTGGTAAAATTATTTGTGTTATGTGTGACTGATCTTTCTTCATGATATTGTGATTGGCGATTGTTGTTCAAATTCCACAAAGATTTAGTAGAAGTGATTCTAAATTTAACAATGGCATATAATTGTTAGATCAGCAGAATCCAGTAATACATATTTTGTATTAAATTTCTACATGGTATCAAACCATAGAAAATTGCAATTTTGAAGCGAGAGCTGAGTTTGTTGGTGGAAAGAATTCGAATTTTCAGAAAGAATTTCTTGGTGCTACAACTGATTTAACATTGAAATGGCTTTCAATGGCTCGAGGTTAGAGTATTTAGCTAGGATTGCACAATAGAGGCAGGCTATCTGGAGGCAGTAAATTGGCTAAGGAACTTGCCAATTTTTGTATGACAGTGTGAGACAGTTAGCTATTGTACTGAGAGCTCTTGGATTGGAGCTTTGTATGTAATTGTTTCATGATCCATGATATAATACATAATAGCAGATAGTGGGGTTTTTAGCTTTATGCTTTCCCAATAAAATATTTGTGTTATGTGTGACTGATCTTTCTTCATGATATTGTGATTGGCGATTGTTGTTCAAATTCCGCAAAGATTTAGTAGAACTGATTCTGTATTTAACAGTGGAATATAATTGTTAGATCAGGAGAATCTAGGCAATACATATTTTGTATTAAATTTTTACATGGTATCAGAGCACAGAAAATTGCAATTGTGAAGCAGGAGCTAAGTTTGTTGGTGGAAAGAATTCGAATTTGCAGAAAGAATTTATTGGTACTACAACTGATTTAACATTGAAATGGCTTTCAATGGCTTCAGGTTAGAGTATTCACTCGAGGGCAACTCGAACTACATTTCTTGGAAGGACAGGATGGAGGCAGTGCTTGAAGATAATGGCTTGAAGGAAATATGATCTGAAAATGAAAGTATTTGTACTGTTGTTCAAAGTATTCATTTCCATTAAATTAAGTGTGCAAAATGTTTGAAAGGTCTTGCAAGTAAAACAAAGTGTACTTGGTAACTGTTTATGAATTTAGGTGTGAGGGAGTGTTGTTTAAATTTACTGTTTAACAAATTTAATCTGAATAACACAGCAGAATAACTTCACCATAAACACACAACAACATGATGAGGCAGTTCACCCCTCCTGGGCTACATCTGCCGAGTCCAAGGCTCCAAATGGGCATGTCCTTGATATATTATGATGCTCAAATTGGTAATACAGTGAGAAAAAGGCCTAAATAGACCAAACCAGCTGTGAAAATAAATTCAGAACATAGAGATCAATATATATTGGCTTTTTTTTTCACCTCAAATGGTTAAACATAGCCCAAAACAACTCCAACTCCCTCTAGGCCCTGATGGCTCTCCAAGATTATCTAAAGAAAAAGTACCTTAATATCAACTCTGTTGGCTCTACAACCTATTCCAATGGCTCCAAAATGCTCATAATAGTTTAAATTGACTAAAATTTCATCCAAAAAGGTTCATTATTGTGAAATTTATGACCCAAACAGTATTTTTTCCCAATGTCATAAAAAATCCCACTAAAATTGGACAAACTGTAGTTATCTGAAGTTAAATTTAGTGAATAGCACCAAATTGGGCGCGCTCCTCCAAATTTGGTGGACCCGATGGTGGTTACATTAATGGTCAGGTGAACGGACGGTCACATGAGCTTTAAAACTGCTGTTGTGACCGCCACATAACTTGTTATAAAACTGTCGCATTAAACTTTTGTGGGTGGTCACATTTGGTATTAAAAGCTAACGGTTTAACCATTGCAAGGTTTTCCACCTGTCATTTAAGTCTTAAGGCCACAGTCCATACCTATGGTCATATTGCGTGGGGGCTGGCCCCCATTTGCCTCCGCCCAAACCATATTTAAACCTTATATACCTTTGCCACCCGTTAGATGTTAAGACCCATATATGTGGCACAATGGTTAGCCGCGGAATTTGTGCAAGACAGGTCGCATGTTCAATTCCGTTAGTTCTCAAAAAATTTTGCATAGCCACCATTTCACACGGCTTATCACATGGTGACAAATGGCAATGCTTCATTCGATTTTTGGTTGACTGTGTATCAGGGAAAATTTTAAGAAACCACCAAAATTTTTATGTATAATAAATTGGCAAATCCACATGGTATATAGAAAAATGTATAGGCTATTTTTTCATTAATATAATATACATATATAATTTTTTGTTGAATCTTTCACTAAATTATAAAATTTTGTTAAATATTGACGAATTTTTCACTAGGTTATAAAGTATTGAAAATTCTTGGTTAATATTCTAAAAAATAAGAAAACAATGTAAAATATTAGTATTTTCTACCAATGTATAGTAACATATGTAATAATAAGAAACATCTTTAGTTAAAAACTATGATATACAATTTTCCATGTTTTGGAAAAGAAAAATCACGGGTAATGTTGCTCTAGGTTCTTGTTATACACTATTGCAAATATTTTTGCATGTTTTTATTATGTTTTACCACAAATGTATTATCATATCCCAAGGGGAAACTAATTGGAAAGACACCCCCAAAAGCATGTGATGTTGAACCAAATATTTTCTTTTGCTCAAACTTGGTCTTTACGCATCTAGTTAACCTTGCCATATTCTATGTAATTCATATTCTATAGGCTTCGCATGAAAATAAGGTCTAGGAATAGATATATCAAAATCATGAATATTTACATAAAATTCTTTTGTTTTCTTATACATCACTTTTCTAAAAGGTAGATACTTCTCCAATTCCTCAAGTTCAAATAAACCAACAACTTTAAAATTTGGAGTTTCATCATAATATTTAGGCTTTTCACCTACTTTTGGATCATAACTATTGTAATTGTTGTTGCACTTTATTCTATAGTTAAAAACTCTAATAATGTTGACTTGGTAAAAAATTATTTGAAATCGCAGAAAATAAAAAATGAGAATGAATGGAAGATGAATATGCATTGAAACTTAATTTCCTACACGATGAAAAAAAAGGTAATAACACAAACTCATTAAAAATCTACAATGGGTGAGTTAAAAAACTCAACACAAATATAAAAAATAGTCTATGCATGTTCATTACTTGGAAAAATATGTCACAAAACAATGATCATCAAGGGCTTTTTCACTTCCAAAATAGTACTACACTAAACAATCTATGTTCTCAACTAATTATATGTGATGTTTTTTTGCATTGGTATCAAAGTATAATTGCATTAGATGAATGTCCTTCTCATGATAATATGACTTCTATGATGAACACATAGTGTCCTAGTGCATAGACCATTTTTTCTTCATTTAACTAAGCAGAGCTCATTTTCCTCTCTTAATAAACAATAAGTATTTTCAAAGAAAATATAAAATAAAATAGTAGATTCTAAAAAGTGAATATTCTTTTGTGACACCGCAATGTAAGAGGAAATAAAATAAAAATAAATTAAAACATATCCTTCAATAATCAAATATGTAAAGACAATAATAATAATTATGGAAAACACATTGAATGCTTTGATAATAAGTGAAGTAATATATTAATCCTAATACCATATCATTCTCAATTGAACATGAAAAAAAAACAAACAAAAGAGATTTTTACTCAACAAAGGTCTTTAACTTTAACCAAACCCCTTAAATCAATAAAATAAGATGAAACAAATCATGCCTTAACAAAAGGATCAATTAAAATCAAATAAAAACTAGAAGAATTTACAAGATCATAATTTTTAACCAAAATAAGCCCAAAATTTTCAAACTTGGAAAAATGATCCAAATGCAACAAACAAACAAACCATTAAGAGTGACCAAGATATTAGAGCAAAAAACAAAAAAAACTCATCTAATTGCAATGAACCCATTCTTGCTTAGTAAAAGGCTTGTTAAAGCATTTATTTATTCTTTAATACAAGAACACTACCTATGTCAAAATATAGATCCTCACCTCATAAAATTATTGCTTCATTTTCTATGACATATAAGAAAGAGATAAAGTAATAGTTAATTATCAAGACATCAATCTTTAAAAAAATTGCAGAAAGGAAATATGGCTTCAATGTTACAATAAAGAATAGAAAGTATTGAATTAATACCAAATAACTTACGAAAATTTTACTTAACTATAAGATTCTGCCACTTGCAAATCCTCAATGAATCTCCATGGGATCTGACTTTTGAAATATTATACAACGGCTTAGAAGTTCCACATGTCTAATCACTTTCTGAAAGGAACTGCAACATGTTGAACTATAGATGTATTCTCCGTTTTCTCATGATTATGTTATCTTTTAATTAAGTTTTGTTCAACGATTGCAGAAAAGAGTGTTGGAGGAATATTTCATGATCATGGTTGAGATTGAACATCTGCAATAAATAACAGATTAATCACATAGTGTTGAGAGGCATTTGAATCTTGTTTTTCCTTTTGCTTGTCTTATTCACTTTTGCTTGTCTTATTCAATACAGTGTCGTTTGTTTACATGTAAACGTTTCAGTTTAAACAAAATTTATGTAAGAGTCTTTCATCTCATTATGAATTATTTATGTAGATGACTCCTTTTTCTTAATCCAGGAAGCAGTAGGGGTTATGATTTGTAAGGATTGGTATATGGCATGGTGTTAACTATATAATTGTTAGGCAAGCTCTGAATTGGGTTGACTTTGTCATGTATGTTGGAGAATCTAATTTTACCAATTTGCTAGCTGTCATATTGTCTTAGTTAGTTCAATTTCACTCTATTCATTTAATGTTGATATCTTTACTATAATTTTATTCAATTTATTCATAATACTAAGAAGAGCAATCTTCTGCTTCATTGTTTTCAATTTTTGTCATAATCTCAGAGCATGAAGTCCCATAAGACTCAAGAGCAACGCTTCAAATGTTTTTTGGGCTCACAAATAAGATCGTGAGAGGCCGAGGAGAAAATGCTAAAGCAACTTGAATTCTACACCTGTGAAGAAGAGGAAGTGTGTCAATTTCACATCTCTCACTGTGCAAGAAAAGACATAAAAAATTGTTGAATTCACATTCCTTTGTGTCACACATTTTTTTTGAAGTTTCTTTAATATAAAACTACAAAGGCTCCAATGTATGGTAAATTAATTGAGTCACATATTATGTTTTAATGCCTTAATTAAAAAGGTTAACGTGTTTTCAAAAGTTAGTTTTGTCATTTGTTGGAGGCAAAGAAGGAAGTTCATACAGAGAAAACATAGTCAAAGGTAAAGGCAGATAAAGAAAGCTTTTTCACTCCAAAGCAGAAATAACATAACCAATGTCGTTCTGCAAATATTTTTAATTTTAACATTGATTGCTAGAGTGCAGATACACATAATCATTATGAAGAAGAGTTAAATTTCCTCGAAACATGGCTTGAAACACCATGCTCTGATGAAGTTTGTAAGTTGTAAAAATGAATGTTGAAGACAACATCAATGATGAACAAATTAATGAAATTTTCAAGTATTGGAGCATTGAAGAGATGAAATTGTATTATAGACTTATGTTGCAGAAAAAGATGGATGATGAAAATAACACTACATAAGATGACATGTGGCAAATATCCACATAGAACCTGATTTTTGAAGAATTCCAGGACATACTTAGACAACTTAGAACAATGGAAGACATGCACCAACAAATGAAGAAACTAAGGCTTAAAGAATACAACAAGAAGAAAAAGATGAAACAATTTAGAGGCTACTCCAACTGTCTTAGTTTTCACTTAAGTCATTTAATGTTAATATCTCTAATGTAATCTTAGTTAACTGATTTGTAATATTGAGAAGAGTAATTGTCTCCTCCATAATTTTCAACTTTTGTCAATGTAAAATAGTTGTCTTATCCATAATTTTCCATTTTTGTCCATGTAAAATAGTGGTTAATGTAACTTAGTATGGTAGAATATTCCATAGATCAAAAGGAAAGTTTTTTCTATTTACATATAAATAATAACTTCTTAGGGAGAAAGTTTTTCTATTTACAAATAAATAATAAGATTTGCGCTGGATTGGATTACATATTTCAAAATTTTGATTAACTTAAACCAAATTATATTATAATATATTAATTAATTAAATTGCATTTCCAAAATATTTCCAAATCTCAATTTTAAAAAGAATTAAGGAAACTTAACCATAGGTATCACATTCTATTCCATTAAATTTCACTCTAAAAATTGCAGCATTCACTTCTTTATGAAATTACAACATTCGCTTCTTTACGAACAGAACATAAGAATAACTAGAGTCAGATTACCCATTCACGTCCTGTAGGATCGATGTACACAAGTGAAACTAACAATTACAATTTTTAACACAATCAACTCTGAAATGGTAGTCACACATCAAGCAATTTATCATTCCCAATTCTCGCTGCTTCTCCCTGTTTGAACAATACATCATGAGACTTTTGATGATCAGACAATGACGAGTCATGGGCCTCTGTACTGAATTTCCCATAAATGTCTTGCTGGTAGAATTGCCTGGTTCTGTGCACCAGAACAGCTGCAATGGCCGAACCAACAACGCTAACTGTTGCCATTATGATAAATTTTATCTCAAAGCAAGAATTCCCAATGCACATCATCTCATTTGATGCGGTTGGAACACCACTAGTCGACATTTTAAGTTTTGTTCTCCTATCATAGAAGTATCCTGCAACCCTGACAGAGAAAAAATAGGCCCCCAAAGGGCTGGCACTTGCTCCAATGTTATACAAAATTGCAAAATGGTGAAGCCCAAATAGTTCGGAGATGATAGAGAACAACAGAGGCCACTGTGCACCGAAGCACATGCCAATATGAATGGAAGCGATGTAAAGAGATCCAAGGAGTCCCGAAGCAACGAGGATATGACCTATGGATGAAACTAATAGCACTAGGCTTAGCAAAAAGGGCCTTGGAATTGAATACTTGTGGAGAAGTATTTCAGAGATGAAGCCTACCGCAACTCGGCCTAAAAAATTCCAGATGCTCAGAAGTGAAACAAAAGTGCTTATACCCAGAGAAGAGTATTGCAAGGATTTTCCAATTTGCCCCATGTTGTCAATTGCAGTAATTGTAGATCCCAATCCACATGTGGTTGCCAACAAAAGTATCCACAAGTCTAAGCTCATTAGCGCTTGAGTAATTGTATGGTATTCACCTCTTTGAGGCCATTTGCCTTTATTAAGTTTCTTCTCATCATCAGGGCCTACTGCTTAGTTGCTACTCTCAGCAGATGTGCCTTATGTTACAATTGCAGATATCTCGACGGAGGCAGAGTTGATATCATTGCAGCAGTTTTCTAGTTCAATCTTAGACTTCCCTCGATTTTGGAATGCATCGTTATGATCCCCTTGAACAGAGTTTTCTTACTGTTGAAGCTCTGAGCATATGAATATCAGTAATGGCAAGAAGATTATCAGAATTTTTACTACAGCAAACAACCAATCACAGTCTGTGGAAGAACCAGCAAGTTTTCCAGCAAAATAAAGGCCATAAGCAAACCAGCCAGCACCAGAGCCATGACAAGAAAAGTATAAAAATTCTTCATCTCATTCTTCTCTTTGGAGCTTCCATAGGCCTAATGAAAGGCATCAATAGTAGCACTATAGAAGTGGGAAGAGTAGCAGCCAGGATTATGAGAAAGCTGGGATTTTCATCTTTACTGATAGCCCTATAGATCTAAATGATAATAGCACCACTGACACCTACAAATCCCTTGAGCAGCCCAATGTAAGTCCTCTGCCTCTTGGGAAATTTTTGACACAAGTCACAATTATTCCCATATTAACAAATTTCATGGAGCTCCCTCCTATGCACTGATACATGCACATCTGCCACATTGCAGGCTTTGCAACTCTGCCAGTGACAGAGAGACAAATCATGAGATATCCAGTAAGGTTCAGTGCCGAACCCATAGAGAGAAGTACCCATGGTGCACAGAACTCATTAATGAGACCAACAATGATGCCCACGTTTGCACCCAAATCCTTAAAAAAAGCCAATGTATCGATCACTTCCTGATCATCAAAATTCCATAGATGACACTATGATGGGCAGCAAGGGGATTATCAAATAAATAAATTACAGTTAATAAGTACAAATTGAGTTCAACTTTTTAAGTTGTAGCCTTGACTGGCTGATATTGTCATCGGGGCACAACGGTTGAATGCCATGAATGAATTTTGCATGAATCTTGATGAACTGGACATGAAACATGAACAAGGACATCAATAGCTCACAATCAGAAGGTTGCAACTAGGTGTTAATTGACTTATCATGGTAAGCAAATTTGACAACAACTTGCTTAGTATGCTTCATCTTCCAATGTAATTATATAAACAGCCTGCAACAGTTAATTGATGATCTTGAAGATGTATTCCACGACCGGCCTCCAAGACTACCAACAAGTTGGAATCAGGGTTTAGAAATGCTTCAATTTCCTTAGGATTCTCAAAGGTAAAGTGATTCAAGGAGGGGGCACTATTACAATGCTAAAAAATAATGTACCTTGTGCACTTCGTGTCAATTATGTGCTCATCAGTACTTAATGTTAGCTATTAGAGTTTTTATTAGGTGTACTAAATGTTAATCTTAGGGGTTTAATATTAGTTGTAATATTTTGGGCATTTATTGCCACAACTCGTGTTAGTGTAAATTACAAACTGAATTGATTTAAAGGTTGCAATAAGAGTCTTGTGTGGTGGGTGTCAGCAAAATAAACCCACAAGTCACAATAAGAGTCCTGTTAGGTGGGAGTTACTAAAATAAACTGGTGGTAATAGGAATCATGCCAGGTGGTAAAATACTAAAATAAAATGCATGCAGGCTAAGCCATCTACCAACATGCAAAGCAAAAAAAATGTAAGAGGGAGAAGGAAGTTATAAAATAGGATCACAAGACCGAAGAGAGGCCATGTTGATGGAATGTTTTGTTGTAGCCAGTCTTCAGAGGCAATCTCTTTGGCCAAATGCCCACACTGCTCTTGGAGTTGGCCTAGGTTGGCATCCATAACTTCTCTGGAAATTACTTATGTCCATATATGGTTGGAAAAGTTCCTGTAATTACAAATGTTCTATTTGAGTCTCTGACAATTTATACAGCTAGGGCATTTCAAGTTTCTTAATTGCTAGCAATGTGTTAACACCATGAGTTGGTTGCTGCAATATTAGAAATCTACTATACTGTTCCACTTTCACAATAGCATGGCCTTGCATGCAGTTACATGTTACTACTTAAGTATTTTAAGAATTTTCCAGATTCGGTAGTAGCTTAGAATTTTGCCTAATTTTTCATACTCTTGCTCTCTTCATCAACTGTGATCAATTTAAGATCATAAAAATGGTATTGGAGCCCCAACTAACAAGCAAATTCTTATTATATTTAAGTTATAATATCCGATTTCAAATTAGGCCCTGAAGACATACAGTTGTATATTATCCATGCTTTTATGTGTTGCATATATAGCAAACATGAATGTAATTCTTTCCACCTTGGTGATCATGCAGAGAACACTAGAAATGCTTTAACTTCAACTTTCTAATTTTGCCTCAATTTGGAAGTTCTAGATCTTCCAATCAATACATGATACATCACTTCCAATTCTATTTATTTGCATGGCATATTTTTATACCATTCTTTACTCTTTATACATGCAGTTTATTTCAAAGTTCTAAAACTTGGACTCAGACTCAAAATCGAACGAGGGTCAAAACTCAGACTTAGAATGACTAAGACCAATCTGATTTCAAGAACTCAGTTTACTAAAAGTTGCATAAAATATTAAGTTGTAAAGAAAAATATATTTTAAAAAGATTCCAAACTATTAGAGAAAAAATATGCTAAGTATGCTCATGTATATACTATGTAAGGGTGAATATATCAAAATGGCACTGATGGAAATACATATCAGCAACAAAATCCGTAATGAATAAGGCTCTAAATAGCCTCTATAGTCCAAAAAAGATTCTACAAGCATCTCCTTTTGATAGCCTTGTCTTCTCCAAATTTCACACACTGATTTTGCAATTCTAATCTAAACTGTCCAATCTCATCTAATGGTGCCATACATGGTTCCAACTTGACCTCTTATACCATCTAAGTGTTTTTTCAAACTATGAATCCCTTGCCCCACCCCAACCAACATTTATGTGTTTCTTGCAATATTTGCAATACATTTCCTCATCAACAAGGATCCATGCAAGGTCTTTGCCTCTTGTGGCCATGGTAAAATTCAAATATGCAACATTGCAAACCCCATCTTCATATGCAAACTTCAAACTAGTAGAAGGTTGAAAGTAAAAAACTTTAAAGACATTTCAAATATGCAATTTAAAGACGAAAAAAAATAGGGACATACCTGAAAATGAGAAGAATGGGCAGAGGACACAAGGATCTGGTCCACAACTCCTCCAAGCTTGAAGATGGGTTGTAGCCTCCTCATTCAGATGCCAAATCGACTGTAAAGAACCCAAAAAACCAGCTCCAAGCTCACTTTAAATCACTAATCTTCAATGCTGCTCCAAAACTCCAAATACTCACAAATGCTCAATGAAAAGGATGTGAGGCAAATGGGGGGTTGGGGGAGTCTCTATATAGTTTTTGTTGATAAATGCAGCTTGAACAAGAACTTCCACATAGGTTCAGTGTGAACATGTGAGAAGAAGTTTGAGATATTTTCAAAAAGTGATTTTTGAAAAAATAATTCCATTTTGTAATTCACTTCAGTAAAATAGTGAAAGTATTATATTTAGGTTTTAAGACATTGTATCTCATGCATACATGACTTAGACTAGAAGTAAACTCAAAAATAGATCAAGGTTTTGGTCTCAGCTGAAAGTATAAAGACATGTCAAGACAGAGGTTTTCACACATAGGTGAGCAGTTGAGCAACCAAGAGAGAAGGGAGGGCAATTCAGATATAGGCGAATCTATGCGGCTTCTAGTAGGCTGCAATGTAGATTCATACAAATTCATACAATATTATGGTAAATTTCCCTTTTTAATCCTTTTTTCTAAACTGCAAGACAACTTGTTACAAAATTTTATCCTTTGTTCTAAACTGCAAGAGAGCCTGTCAACAAAATTTGGGTCAGAGAAGGCCAAGATAAGGAAAATTTGAAATCAATTGGAAAACCAGGGAATATAAACCACCAGAACCAAGACAGATAAGGGTAGAAAAAATGTTGGTAAAGCATAGATGGATTCGCAATCGAGATTAAAGGACTCAATTGTTTGAATTATCGACAAAAATTTGGGTGGACTAGAGGATTTGGGGGAGAAAACCTCTTTGTTGGGCAGAGTAATGCAACAGAAGATAGACGAGGCCAATAGAAATGGGAGTTATGTTTGGAATGTTGAAACAATGACAGACCAGTCTCAAAACTCATACGAATAGAGCATCAGTGAAGGTCGTGGACAAGAAAAGATAGAGGAAACAGAGCCAAAGTCAGGGAAGACGAAGAATGTATGAAATCTTGCTCCATTAAGTGCCCAATATGCTGATAAGATAAAATAAGAAAATTTTGCCTCCTTGTCCAGGAAATGACCACAAATGTAGGTCAATGGAACGAAAAGAGTACATCCAGTGTAGGTATAAAGAGAGAGTCTGAAATCAACTCAGAGACAATACTAAGATGCTGTAACGCCACATATCTGAGTGCATCCTGAACAAAGTGGGAATGAGCAGCCTGTTCGTATTACTAGGAAGGTGTTGGACAATACCCATTATTGAAATCTCATTAAATTTAACATAAATGTGCCTAATTCATAAATTTAACCTAGCTTAATTCAACTCCTATTAACTTTGAGATTACTATCAATTCCTAACCTGTAAAGATTACCATAGAAAAAATACTTATCAAGGAATACTGCTCACTTGGGCCATGAACGAACTTTTAGCTCTGAAAGGCGACTTTCAGCAAGATAACTCTCAATCTGAATTCCCATAATCTCCATCACTTTAGTACTTACCATGGTGTGGATCACATTTAGCCATCATGGACGATGGCTTGAAAGCATTGTTGGTGATCTCGGCCACCGACAGTTGCTCGTGGTAGGCCTTCTCAGCAGAGATCACAGAAGCATATGAGGAAAGCATGAAATAAATACAAGGATACGGCACCAAGTTTGTCTGGAACTCAGTCACGTCAACGTTCAGAGCAACATCAAAACGAAGAGAGGCATTCAAGGAAGATATGACCTGAGACACAAGTCTATTAAGGTTAGTGTATGTATTATGCTCAATGTCCAGGGAACGACGAAAAATTTCGTAGATGGCCTCATTATCCAACAACACGGCTACATCAGTATGCTCTAACAGCGAGTGTGTTGACAGCACGCTGTTGTAGGGCTCGACTACAGATGTGGAGACCTGTGGAGATGGATACACAGTGAAACCCAACTTGGATTTTTTTCCATAATCTACAGAATGCCTCTCCAATAGAAGGGACCTTAGACCAGATCTGGTACCGCCTCCCACAGCATGGAAGACTAGGAAACCTTGCAGTCCTTTACAGTTGTCTGCCAACTTCTGGATTTGATCCAAGCACAGATCCACAATTTCCTTACCAATGGTATAATGGCCACGAGAAAAGTTGTTGGCAACATCTTCTTTGCCACTGATCAGCTGCTCTGGGTGAAAAAGTGGTCTATATGTGTCGGTTCGAACTTCATCTATGACAATTGGCTCCAGATCCAGAAACACGGCACGGGGAACATGCTTACCAGCACCTGTTTCACTAAAAAATGTGTTGAATGCATCATCTCCACCGCTAACGGTCTTGTCACTCGGCATTTGTCCATCAGGCTGGATGCCGTGTTCAATACAATACAGCTCCCAACAGGCATTGCCGACCTGAATACTGCCCTGGCCAATGTGGATCGAAATGCACTCCCTCATTGTCGCTAGTTGAAACTCTTGAAACCCCGAAAATACCCCTTGAAAGAATTGAAATAATCGCGGTTAAGTGAAGAAAAAAATCGCGCAGCCGAGCTAAAACGACAGAAACAAAAGAGAGCTTCATGAAGACGTATGCGAAGATGTCTGCACTAAAGCAGAGAAGGGAGAAATATAAACCTAAATCGAAAGGCCGAATCGCACTGCACAATGTTTTTGAAGGAGATGAAACGGGCCACCTACGCGAGGTTGCAGAAGAGTCAATACCCACGCATTGAAATCCCAACCAGTTAATGCCCCAACCAGTAAAAAATGGGGCGAATGTAAATCTAATTCCCGTCTTACCCAGTAAATCGTGGCGAAGGTGATTCAAATCCGCTCCAAACCTAAAAATCAGGGGGCGAATCCATCCTTTTAATGTTTATCTGCATTTATTTTTTTGGGCTAACATGGAATAATTAATTATTTTTAAAATAACTATAGGGCTAATTATATAAAACTATATAAAATGGGTTTTTTTATAAAAAATTCGCCCTTTCAAAATCTAAAACCCCTTAAAATTTGCCTTTGGGCTAAAATTCGCCCCTAACATTTTCCCTGCTGTGTATGTTTTGGACCAATCATGGGTTGCCATGTGGCAAGCCCAGAGGCCGCCATGTGGCCCCCTGGTCGGAGAAATGGTGGCAAGTATAAGGAATATTCCTAGAATATTCCAAGGAATATTCCTAGAATATTTTGAGGAATATTCTCGAAATATTTTTTTTTTAATAATTTCCAAATTCAAGTCAACTTTGGTCAAACTCAGTTTTTGAAAAATATTGCAAACTTCAAACCTGCATAACTTTCACATACAGTGTTGGATTTGAGTTTCGTTCACATCGCCAGGATCGTATCGATGAGGCCTATCCGGTCATTCTAGTTTCAACCAATTTTGAGCAATTTCAATTTTTGAGCAATTTTTCAACTTAGGACATGATCACCTGATCACACCTCCCAAATGGGAAGCTTTTGGACCCCAAAAGCTCTTTGATTACAGAAACTAAAGATGAGGAGACTAATTCTCCACTCTTCCAACCTTGAACCATTGAAATCTTCCTGACTTCACCAAATTGAGCTTCTCATAAAAAGATAAATTACTCTTTGAATCCATTGACCGACTGTTGCTAAAATTGATTGAGTCATGATGCAAATTTTTGAAATTTGCAGAACAAAAAATATAATTTGTAGAATACATATTGTTTCTACAATGGCCAAACCTCAAAGGAGATTGAAAATGAGATTCACCTTGCCAACTGTCCACATGGCGATTTTTTTCCGAATGAGCCATGTACTTGTGTCGAATCCCAACCAATTTTTCTCGCCATACCAACCTGCCATTCTGAAACCAGCATTGACCCATGCTGAACTTTGTGTCCTCTTTTCTTGCATGCATTTCCATATTTTGGATTCTTGCACCACTCTGCACCGACACTTCGTTCTCTGCACCATTCGACACCAAAGGTACCTTGTGCAACATCTTGTCATCTTCTTTCAAAGACGAACTGTTATTAGACTGAAACATATCATCATTTATATTAGCAATATCATGAAAAGGAGAATGTACAAAATCTTTTTGTTTAACCATCAACAAAGTCAAATTTTAACTTGCATTGACAAGCATTTTCAATTGCCTTGCATGGACTAAAGAAGATTCTAGCTTCTTTCGATGTGCTCTCACAATAAACTCTTTACCATCCTTGAACAAATGGTACTTGTTCTCATGGCGATGGAAGATCGCTTTTCTGTCATATAAATACGGACTACCCAACACAACCCCTGTAATGTCAAGAGGTACCACATCTAATTCAACCCAATCAACATAATGAGCTGTTATGGCGAAGCGCAACATGCACTTTCTTGAGACTTGTAAATTAGCATCCTTGCAAATCCACCCAAGTGGATATGGCTTTGGATGAGGTATGGTCTCAAGTTTCAGCTTCTTGAATAAGTCTTCTGAGATGAGATTCACTTGAGACCCACTATCAAATAGTGTGTATATCTTTGTGTGTTTGGCTATTATCCTCACATGAAACAACTCTATCCTCCTCTTTTCATTTTGAGCTTCTATGTGACAGTTTAGAGTTCTAGAACTAGGATTTGTTTCATTTACAACCTATTTTCCCTTTATGTTCTTTAGTACCATGGCGATGCTTTTAGTTTTGTCACCTGAATTAGACCCTAAGTCTTGTTCAACAGTTGCAACAGTTTTCCCCTTTTCTTTGGCCTTATCTTTGTTTTTAAATTTCTCTGGTTTTAGCTTCGGATGAAGCTTCCAACAATGGTCTTCATCATGGCTTGTTTTGGAATAGTTCTTACAAAAGAAATTTCTTTTTTCTTTCCTAGAGTTTGCATTTATTTTCCTCCCTTTTCCTTTGAATTCACTATCCACATTCCCATCAAAAGATTGTTTACCTCTAGCCTCTAAATGCATAGCTTGCACACAAACTTCGTCTAGACTAGTAGGATTGAACATAAGGATAGTATGTATAAGGTAATTGTGTAAACCACCTATATATTTCAGCAAGGTATATTGACTATGAAAATCAATTCCAAGTAGTAAAGCCCTTCTCCTAAACTCTTGAGTGTAATCTTGAACACTTTGTCCCTTAAGTTGTCTAAAACTTTGCCAATTCATGATAGCCTTTTGTAAATGAACTAATGGATAAAATTGCTGCTTAATTGTGGAAATAAATTCATCCCATGATAAATTGATCTTACCATGTTTTTTAATTTCATCCTTGGTCTTGGCTTCCCACCATACCAATGCTGCTCCTTCCATCCTTAAAGAGGATAACTGAATCTTGGTGTCGTCTTCATGAAGGTTTTGTATCCTTAAGTAAACTTCCAACTGTCTTATCCAATTGTCAAGTTTCTCTACATTGACTTCATTGTTAAACATAGGCAACTCAAATTTGACATCAAGCTTTATAATGGACTTTTACCAATGGTTTTAGACTTGTGAGATTAATTCACTGAAGTTGAGGATGACGATGTGGAGGAAAAGGATGAAGATGGGGATGGTGGATTACCATTTCCTCCGTGTCCTTTCTTTGACTTGTCATAACTTTTCTTTCTAAAGAACCCTCTCCTTATTTCTAGTGTTTATACCCTTCTTCTGCAAGCCTATCATTCCTTTCTTGGTAGAGTATCCTTACCATCTCTGTCATGTCTAGGAAAGCTTTTTGGAATACCCGTTCCTCTTCTTTGGGATCAATATCTTTAGGAGCTTCTCCCTCTCTTGAAGGCATACTTGAAACTGCTTCTATGGCTCTTGGAGGTGGTTTTATGACCCTTCTTCGTTGTGGATTAGTTTGTGCACTAACCAATTTTCCTTCACCTCTCTTGAGTTTAAGCCTAGTAAGCATCAAAACTGGCAAACAATCAACTATATCTTTGCACAAAACAAATGTTGAGTAAAACTCTAGCTCATAAGGCTCTAATCCTGAGCTCTAATACCAACTGATCTGAAAATGAAAGTATTTGTACTACTGTTCAAAGTATTCATTTCCATTATATTAAGTGTGCAAAATGTTTGTAAGGTATTGCAAGTAAAACAAAGTGTACTTGGTAACTGTTTATGAATTTAGGTGCGAGGGAGTGTTGTTTAAATTTACTGTTTAACAACTTTAATCTAAATAACACAACAAAATAACTTCACCATAAACACACAACAACATGATGAGGCAGTTCACCCCTCCTGGGCTACATCTGCTGGGTCCAAGGCTCTCAATGGGCATGTCCTTGATATATAAAGACGCTCAAATTGGTAATGTAGTGAGAAAAATTCCTAAACAGACCAAACCAGGTGTGAAAATGAATTCATAACATAGAAATCAGTATAAATTGGATTTTTTTTCACCTCAAATGGTTAAACATATCCCAAAACAGCTCCAACTCCCTCTAGGCCCTAATGGCTCTCAGAGCTTCCCTGAAGCAAAAATACCTAAATATCAACTCTGTTGGCTCTAAAACTTATTCCAATGGCTCCAGAATGCTCATAATAGTTGAAATTGACTAAAATTTCATCCAAAAAGGTTCAATATTCTGAAAGTTATGACCCAAACAGTATTTTTTCCCAATGTCATAAAAAATCCCACTAAAATTGGACAAACTGTAGTTATCTGAAGTTAAATTTAGTGAATAGTGCCAAATTTGGTGCACTCCTCTAAATCTGGCGGATCCGCTGGTGGTTACATTAATGGTTAGGTGAACGGGTGGTCACATGAGATTTAAACCCGCCGTTGTGACCGCCACATAACTCGTTATAAAACTGTCGCATTAAACTTTTGTGAGTGATCACATTTGGTATTAAAAGCTAACAGTTTAATTGTTGCAAGGTTTTCCACCCGCCGTTTAAGTCTTAAGGCCACGGTCCATACATATGGTCATATTGCGTGGGGGCTAGCCCCCATTTGCCTCCGCTCGAACCATATTTAAACCTTATATACCTTTGCCGCCCGTTAGATGTTAAGACCCATATATGTGGCACAGCGGTTAGCCACGGAATTTGTGCAAGATAGGTCGCATGTTCAATTCCATTGGTTCTCAAAATTTTTTGCATAGCCACCATTTCTCCGACCAGGGGGCCACGTGACGGCCTCCAGGCCTGCCACGTGGCAACCCATGATTGGTCCAAAATATACACAGTCAACCAAAAATCGAATGAAGAGCTGCCGTTTGTCACCATGTGATAAGCCAATAGGGAATATTCTAAGGAATATTCCCAAAATATTTTGAGGAATATTATTTTTTTAAAATAATTTCCAAAGTCAAGTCAACTCTGGTCAAACTCAGTTTTTGCAAGATATTGTAAACTTCAAACCTGCATAAATTTCACATACAGTGTCGGATTTGAGTGTCGTTCGAGGTGCCAGGATCGTATCAACAAGGCCTATCTAGTCATTCTAGTTCAACCAATTTTGAGCAATTCCAATTTTTGAGCAATTTTTCAACCTAGGACATGATCACCTGATCAAATTCATTGACAATGATGTTCCTAAGCCTACTTCAATAGATGTTGCATTACTTGATGCATGGAAAAATAAAGTGGCAAAGGCGAGGAGGATTCTGTTGGAAGGAGTACGAGACCACATTTTCTCAAGCCTTCATGGGAAAGCCACACCATATGCTATGTGGAAGGCTTTGACAGATCTTTTTCAAAGCAGCAACGACCATAGGAAATTGGCGCTCAAATATAAACTCAAGAATATCAAGATGGAAAAGGGCGACAACATTCCAAAGTATCTCACGAAGTTTGTCCAATGTTGGGATGAACTGGGGAGTGTGGGAATAACTGTTGTTGATGACGATTTGGTGAGCTTGACTCTCTTGGAACTTCCTAAGAGTTTGAATAGTTATGAAGACTATGTCAATGGACGGGAAAAATTTTCGGATTGGGAACAATTATGGTCAGATCTGGTGCAGGAGGAGTTCAGGCGGAACACCAGATATGGCTCTTCATCAAAGCATGGTGATGAAGAGGATTGTGCTTTGGCTGCCAAGGCAAGGAAGGGGCAGGGGAAGAAATTCCATTCTAAATCCAAGTCTAAAGGCAAGAAGCTAGATCTGTCCAAGGTGAAGTGTTTTCACTGTCATGGGCATATCGCTACTAATTGTCCACAAAAGAAGAAGAACAAGAAGGTTTTTGGGGCTATAGCTGGTGAGGCCCTTGCCTCGCAATTTGGACTTGAATTCTCTTTGATCGCATGCATGGTGTTAAGTGCATTAGGATCAGTGTGGTATTTGGATAGCGACGCTTCCTTCAACATGATGGGAGATAAGGAGCTTTTCAGTGACTTGGAGGAGAAAAATCTCCAAATGCATATAGAGATGGGCGATGATGGACGATACAATGTGAATGGCATTGGTACCATTACCTTTCAGAGGGATTTAGGTAAACCATTTCAATTGAAAGATGTTATACATGTTCCAGGTCTAAAGAAAAACTTGGTCTCAGTCGTAATGTTGGAGGACAGAGGAGATGACATTGTTTTCAGTGATGGAAAAGCTTTCTTGCAACATAAAACAACGGGTTAAGCCAAGAGGATAGGGATTTGAGTTAAGAATCTCTACAAGCTGGAGGTAGATGGCTGCGCTGCCATTATGGGAAAGGCAGAAAAAGTGGTGAGCCGGGATGAGGGTGAATTATGGCACAGGCGAATGGGCCATCTTGATCACGGAGCCTTAAAATTCATGCAGCAAATATCTATTGGACTTCCAATGGGAACACTTGCTCAGTTAGATCAGTGCAAGGGTTGCACCATGGGGAAGTATGTAAATTCCACCTTTCATGAAAAGGAGAACCATGCTTCGAGGATCCTTGAAAGAGCTCACACAGACATGCATGTACCATTCTCAGTTGCTTCAACAGCAAAACATAAGTACTATGTTATTTTTGTTGATGAATTTTCAAGTAAATGTTGGATCTTCTTCATGTAGAAGAAGGATCAAACATTCTCAAAGTTTTGTGAGTTTAATGCATTGGTGGAGAAAGAGTCGAGGAAGCAAGTGAAGGCTTTGAGGAGTGATAATGGTGGAGAATACATCTCTAACGAATTTAAGAACTTTTGCAGCAAAGAAGGAATTCAAAGAGAACTCATAGCGCCTCATAACCCACAACAAAATGGGGTCGCAGAGAGGAAGAACAGAACGATCATGGGTGCAGCATGAGCGATGTTGCATGATCAGGGCCTACTAATGAATTTGTGGGTGGAAGCATGAAACACTGCGATTTATGTGAAAAACCGTTGTCCTCGTAGAGTACTTGGCATGAGTACACCTAAAGAAGCTTTCACTGGTAAGAAACTGGATGTTTCACACTTTAATATTTTTGGCTTATCTATTTATGTGCAAGTGACCAAGGACACCAGGAAGAAGCTAGAGACGACTGCTAAAGTTGGGATATTTGTGGGGTACATAGAAAAACCCCATAATTATCATGTGTATTTTCCAAACAGTCGAATGACTGTGGTGCAACGAGATATAGGATTCAATGAGGGGAAAGCCATGTGGTTATTGCTTGAGAGGGAGCTAGACTTGCATGCGGAGGAGGAATTGCTGGTTCCCAAAGATGAGACTCTAGATGTGGATCAGCCATAGGACGAGGTTCATGGAGTGGAGGAGTCCACTCATGCAGATCCAACCATTAGAACTCGAAGAAGACATACCAAAGAAGCTGATAGGCTAAGACTTGATGCTGCATAGAATGTAGGAGTCCCTACTTCACAGCACAGATAAAGGTAGTCTCCTAACTGATTTACTGGATACATGGCTCTCATGAGCAAATGTATTGTGACTGAGCCATCTTCCTTTTAGGAAGTAGTGCAGGAGCCCACATGGGTAGATGCAATGGTGGAGGAGTATGACTCCATTGTCAAAAATAGTGTTTGGGAAATTGATCCAAGGTTGGTTGATAAATCAATGGTAGGTTCGAGATGGTTCTACAAGGTAATGCAAGCTGCTGATGGGAGTTTTGAGAAATACAAGGCCATATTTGTGGCTCGGGGCTTCTCAAAGATCAAGGGGATATATTATGAAGAAACCTTTGCACCTGTCACAAGTTTTTCTTCCATAAGGACCATCCTCGCTCTCTTAGCGCAGATGGGCTGGCGCATTCATCAAATGGATGTGAAGACTGTGTTTCTCAATGGGATCATTGAGGAAGAGGTGTACATAAGGAAGCCTGAAGGATTTGAGATCTTCAACAGTGAATTGCATGTGTGCCAACTCAAAAGAGCTTTGTATGGGCTGAAGCAAGCACCATGTTCTTGGTACACTCGGATAGGCAACTATTTCACCGGACTGGGCTTCACCAAAAATGAAGCGGATGAAAACCTATACCAAATTGTGGTGGAGGGTAAGCTTTTAATCATTTTTATTTATGTTTATGATTTAATATTTACCAGCGATGAGCAGCTGATACACTCATGAAAGGAGGAACTTGTAAAGGAGTTCGAGATGAAGGATATGGGCCTCCTTCATTATTTCCTTGGATTGGAAATATGGCAGCGAGATGGAGAAATTTTTGCGTCTCAAGGTAAGTATGCAAGGGAGATATTGGGTAAGTTTCACATGGAGGGCTGCAAACCCATGGATACTCCTCTTCCAGGAAACTGGAGGAAAGAGGATGCTACTTCTAGAGAGGTAGTGGATGCTACTTTATATCGACAGTTAGTGGGTTTGCTAATGTATCTAGCGAACACGAGACCAGAAATTTGCTATGCGGTTAACCAGCTGAGACAAGTGATGGTTAAGCCTACCAAGATCTTTTGTAAGGTGGGAAAGCATGTCCTGAGATACCTAAGGGGCACATCTGAGTATGTTTTATGGTACAGAAAGATAGATGAGGTGAAGTTGCATGGCTTCATGGATGTATATTAGGCAGGCATCCCATCGGGCTGAAAGAGCATATCAGGGGGGATATTTAGCATTGGATATATAGTTTTTTCTTGGTACAGCAGGAAGAAGATATATGTGGCACTCAGTTCAGCGGAAGCAGAATACATGGCAGCGATTCAAGCTGCATGTGAGGCTATCTGGAAGAGAAAGATCTTGGTTGGTGTTGGTCCTCATTTTTTATCTCTTTTTGTTTATGAAATACATCTTATTTGCCATACTATCCATCTATACACCATCATATCCACCTTATTTTTACCAATAAATTCATATACAGGTATTTAAATTATGTTTTTTGATTATTAGAATTTTTTGTAAAAATTGAATTTTAAGTGTATTTTTGGACACCATCGGAAATTCCCGTAATGGCCTCATGGTTTTAATATTTGTAGGACACTTGGGCTTGAGAAGGATATATTTATAGAAGGCTTGGGAAATAATATTAAGTGTACACCCTTTGGTATATTCAAACTGAGCTTTAATAGGCTCAGTCAAAGGCGGTCAAATAGGACCTATTTTTATGGAGGATCCCTAGAAACTAGGTCAAAACTCTTATTTTGTGGGATTTTCTAGATTTTGATGGATCTGATGGATGAATTCAACCTGACTGGATAAGATAAGGATAGTTATGACTATAGGAGCTATTTTAGATGAATTTGTTAGATAATTTATCTATTGAAGCCTCAAACTTTGAAGGCATTGATATGTAGAATGTGTATGACTTAACAATATTATTTCTGAGACTTTGGAGACTTAATCGAAGAGTTTTTCTATTCCATTTGCTGCTGTTATATTCTGATTGGTTGAATGAATTTTTAAGTAGCTGTAAACACCTTCAATGTGTGCCCACACTGAGCTAAGTGCACTTCCTAGTTTATTTGTAGTTGCAATTTATGAATTAGTTTTCTTATGTTTAACTTGTTTATTTGATTTAAGATGATGATTTATGAGTGTTGATGAATCTAATTATAATTATTATTCTGCATATGAAAGGACAAACAAATGTTTGAGTTAAACATTCTTTCTATCTGATTGAGATCTTAAGCTAGAATTCATCTTTACATGCTTTTAATGCTTTTCTGAATTCCTGTTTCTAACAATAGCATTATTGATAAATGAATCGATGATGAAGGAAAACCAGGACCTCTTCAGTGAAGAACCTCTTCAATTATTGTTTCATGTATCTTAATCTATTTCTCAGTTAGTATTTTTTTATTTCTAATTCATGAAGTAATCTTGTTAGAGAAGGACACACAAATCTCTTAAGTTAGAGGATTCTTATGCTTCTGATTGCATACTTGAATTTAGAAATTGTTTAAGTTAGATTTATATTTGTAATATGCATTTCCTTAATCATTGATAAATCATCTTTTAAATTTATCTTAACTGAAACCCATATATTTTTTGGATGCTTCTAAGTTCCACTAGCCCAAATTGACAATAAATACTTGCGTTATTTTACACAGTAAATTGACAAAACATTTTGGCGCCGTTGTCAGGGAAGCATATTTCAAAATGGTCAAATAGGAAGATAAAAATATAAAATCATCAAAAACAACAAAAACATATTTTTTCTTTCAAGTTATGTTTTCTTATGCCTAGAGATAGAGATTAGAAGGGTAGATTTGTGAAAAAAAACCCCCCAATAGCTCATTCATCCATAGGACTAACAACACCAGTTGTTGGAAAACCTACTATAGAAGAGCTAGAGGAAAAACAGAGATCAGGACAAGATTAACTTTAGTTGAAAGACAAATCTTATTAGCCTTGGAGGTAAAAATAAAGCAATCACCTAAAGAACCTCCTTCCTTGGTAAAACAAAAAGATACGAGAAAACCAATTGTTGAACAACTAGAGAAACCTATCCTTGAACAAATAAAAATAGTGGAAGAAATACAAAATCAACCACATATTGAAACACCACATATCTATAAACAAGAAATGGCTAAAGAAGGAGAAGGATCAACTAGGCTAAACATGACTCCTGAACAAAGGCTTGAATATGAAAGACAACAAAGGGAATGGAGAAGAAAATGAGAGGAAGAAAGAAGAATTGAGGAAGAAAGAAAGGCAGAGTAAGACATAAGAGTAGAAGCACTTAGAAGGATAGAGGAAGAAGAAAGAAGAGAAAATCAAAATATAAGAACACAATAAAATGAGCAAGAAATTAACAATGATCAGGAAAATACTTTTGGCTTTCCAATATTAGATGCAAGAGAAATATTAAGAGAAGAAATAAAAATGAAAAAAATTCCACCTTCTGTAATGCCTAACTTCTATGGAATGTCAACAGAAGCTCCTGATGCATTCATGTTTGAGTTTGATATCTTGTGTAGAACTTATGGATATACGGATGATACACACAAGCTTCGAATTTTTCCTGCTACTCTGAAAGCAGCAGCCTTGAAATGGTTTATGGGATTAGGAGAACATACAATAGCTTCTTGGGATGATATGAAGAATTTTTTTCTTAAAAAGTATCAAGCTTACTGCAAGTTTAGAGACTCAAAAGATGACATTTTTAGAATGGCACAACAAGAAGACAAAAGTTTGAAAGAATATTTAGAAAGATTTCTTTACAATTTACAGAAATCCAAACATCATTCTCTAAGTCCTGATACCATCTGTACCATCTTTCTTAAGAGTATTAAGATGAATATTTAGACATCCTTAATGTGATGGGAAAAGGAGATATCTCCAATTTACCATTTGAAGAAATTGTTGAACTTTGTCAAAAGTACTCTAGGGGAAGAGCAAAGAGTGGAAAGAGAGATATTTCATCAAAATCTTCGAAATCTGTAGCAAGTGCAGTAACAAGAGCAGAAATAGGAAGTTTCCTAGAAAATTTCAAAACATATCTGTTGAGAAAATTTGATGACAAAGAATGAATAACAAGATGAAATCTTAGCAATTTTCTGTCCAAAGTGTAGGTAAAAACATCCACTCAGGGAATGTCCTTTGCAAGGTATACAAATGTGTGGACTATGCACAAAAAATCATGAAAATGTCCCAAATTAAAAGAATTGCAAAGAGAAGAAGTGCAAGGAGTACATTCTCTCTACTATATGGCAACCAAGGATGCCTCAATAGTTCCCTCGACAAAATCCCCAGAATTTTCAATATCCTCAAAATTCATGGAATACACCAATGCCATGGCAGGCTTGGCCACCACAACAATATCAAAACCAACCTGCACAAGGTTAGAGGGGATATGGTCATGGAAACCAACCACCTCAACATATTTATCCTCAACAGTATCAATATCAACAACCATACCCTCCACAACCATTTCCTCAATACCAACAATTCCAGCAACATCGACCAATGCTATTTCCACCCCAAAATCAACCAATGCTAACTCAGCCTCAGCAACTTCAACTGCCTACTAACCAACCACCTCCTAGACCAACACAATTGCCAACTCAACCAGTAGCTAATCCAAGTAACAAGGTGGATAGACCAGCATATCATGTGGAAGAAGCAACATATTATCCTACTTATTTAATTCTTCATATACAATATGTCGACCTAAGGTCTGGGAAAGTGTTACAAAAAGATTCTCCTTTGATAATTGAAGAACAAACCGAACAAGGAGAAAAAAATCAACAATCTCAACCAGAACAACAAATTCAGAAAGGTAAATCTATTATGACTCAGACTCCACCATATTTGGAGAGATTAATACAACAGAATATCCCAATATCTCTACTTGAATTTAATATTCTAAATGAATTGAAAAATACATATGTCAAAATTCCTTTGTTGCAGGAAATTAAAGATATTCTGATATATGCAAAAACAATAAAGGAATTATACATTAAGAAATCTAGCAAGAGAAAAAAGGATACATCTAAAATCTAGGTAATTGGAAGTTTAGCTAGTCTCATGTCCACAAACACAACCATTGAAAAATATGTTGATCCAGGAATTCCTATGGTTACCATTTCGATTAACAAATTTTCAGTGTCAAATACTTTAATAGACTTGGGAGCAGCTATCAATGTAATGACTACAGAGACTATGAAACATTTGAATCTGAACAACATTAGACCTACTACTACAGTCTTAGAACTTGCAGATAGATCTAAAGCTGTACCATAAGGTATATTGGAAGATATCATTGTCTCACTGGATTCATGGGAGTATCCTGTAGACTTCTTGATTTTGCAGCCAAAAACAAATTTAGGAGGGCATCCCATGATTTTAGGCAGACCATGGTTAGCCACTGCAGATGCTTACATTGGATGCAAGTCAGGAAGTATGATTATTGCACATGGATATGAAAGAAAGCATGTTACATTGTATCCTCTCACTCAATCTCCTTCTTTATTATCATGGCTTGATGGAGAGGAACCATAAGAACATCAATCTGTTCTTAGTCTTAATCAAGTTTATAATTTTAGAGAGGAGGAAGAAATGAAGACTTATTAGATATTTTCATCTCAGAACCAAATATTTCAGAGCAGCTTAGAATAACTCAATATGAAGTTTCTAGTTATCTTTTAAATGAATGTTTTCAGGAAAATTGCACTATACAATCATTGCAAAATACATTCGAAGGTATTTTTCCTGTTAATTCAATTACCAATTCAAAAAGAAAAATCATTGAGATCAATCCTGGGTGACATTTGAATATTGGTAATGACTTACAATCATCCGAAGAGGAAAAGCTACTAACATTGTTGCAAAAATATTCAAAATCTCTTGCCTGGGATTACACAGACATGCAAGGGATTCATCCAAAAACATGTATCCATCACATTTTCATTGATGATCAAATTAAAATTGTAAGGTAGCCACAAAGAATGATGAATCCCGTGATGAAACAAATAGTGAAAGAAGAATTACAGAAACTATTACAAGTCAGATTTATCTATCCTATTTTAGATAGTCAATGGATGTCACCCTTAGTTGCAGTACCTAAGAAAAATGAGAAATGGAGAATTTGTGTTGATTACAGAGAACCCAATAAAGCTACATTAAAAGACCATTTTCCTTTACCATTTATTGATCAAGTGTTAGATTCATTAGCTAGAAAGAAATATTTTTCATTTCTTGATGGATTTAGTGGATATAATCAGATAAAGATATCATTAGAATATCAAGATAAGACAACATTCACATGCCCATGGGGAACATATGCATACAATGTATTACCCTTTGGTTTATGTAATGCACCTGCTACTTTTTAGAGAGTAGTTCTTGCAATATTTGCTGATTTAATCCATGAGTATGTAGAAGTTTATATGGATGATTTCACTATGTATGGTGGAACATATGATGATTATTTACAAAATCTTGAAAAAATGTTAAAAAGATGAATAGAGACAAACCTATCACTCAGTAATGAAAAATGTTTTATGATGTTAACTGAGGGTATAGTGTTGAGACACCATATTTCTTCTTCGGGAATCAAGGTGGACCAAACAAAAATTCATGTCATTGAGAATTTAATACCACCCACAACACAAAAAGAAGTTAGAAGTTTCTTGGGTTATGCAGGCTACTATAGGAGATTTATTGAAAATTTCAGTAAAATAGCTTTTCCATTATTCAAGTTACTTTCGAAAGATGTGGAATTCCAATGGAAAAATAATTATCAAAATGCATTTGAAAAATTAAAAGAAAAAATATCAATTGCACCCATTCTTCGAGGACTAAATTGGTCTTTGCCATTTCACATTTCAACTAATGCATCTGATACTATTATTGGAGCATCACTTGGACAAAAAGAGAATCAATTCAATTATGCCATATATTTTATAAGCAAAAATCTAACACCGGAAGAATTGAACTACACTATTATAGAAAAATAAATGTTGGATGTAGTACATGCAATTAATAAATTTCGACATTACATAACAAGTTATCAAGTTTACATCCACACGAATCATTCAGCCATAATAATTTAATAAAAAAATCAATCACAAATGGCAGAATAACTATATGGTTGTTATTATTGCAAGAATTTCACATTACTGTATAAGATCGGCCAGGTAAAGATAATCAAGTTGCAGACTTTCTATCAAGACTACATTCACCTAGTGATCCAAATACAGTATCAGATAATTTTCCAGATGAACATCTATTTGCTATAAATGTCAAAACTCCATGGTTTGCAGATATAGCTAACTATTTATCATCTGGCATCCAACCAGCTCATTACACAAATAAAAAAATAATAATAATAATAATTAGAGAAAGTGCTAGATATAGTTGGGTCAATGGAGATCTCTTTTATACTGGTGATGATCTAATGATTAGAAAATGTGTTATAGAAGATGAAATTGTTGATATTTTGAAAGCATGTCATGACGATCCATGTGGTGGTCATTTTGCAGACAAGCGGACAGCATACAAAGTGTTGAAACTTGGCTACTACTGGTCGGCCATCTTCAAAGACTCCAAAGCCTATGTGAAGAGAAGTGTCAGTTGCCAGAGAATTGGTAGACCAGTGGCATCAGATGAAATTACATTAAAGCTACAAGTATTGATTGAACCATTTGAACAGTGGGCTTTAGATTTTGTTGGACCAATCAACCCTCCATCCAATGGAAAGAAGTACATCCTAGTATGTACAAATTATGTAACTAAATGGGTAGAGGAAAAGGAAGTAGCACGGGAAACAGAAGATATTGTTGTGTATTTTCTATTTGAAGATATATTTGTAAGGTATGGAGTTCCAAGACAGATAGTAATTGACCAAGGCACACAATTCACATAAAAACTTGTTCTAGATCTTACACAGAAATACAAGATCAAACAGAGAAAATCAACTTCGTATCATCCTCAAGAAAATGGACAAGTGGAATCAACAAATAAAGTCCTAGAGAGCATTATGACAAAGACTGTACAAATGAACAGAAAGGATTGGTCAAAAAAATTGAGAGATGCACTATGGGCATATAGGATAACATGGAAAAACACAACTGGGTTCAGTCCATATCATTTAGTGTATTGGAAAGAAGTCATATTACCCATAGAATTTCAAATATATACATTCAAGCTAGCAGCAGAATTGGGGATGGAATTATCTGAGGTACAATACAAATAATTGTGGAATTAAATAAATTGGATGAAATACGACAACAAGCAATAGAGCACACATCTCTTGTGCAAGAACAAAGAATCAAATGGCATGATCTATTCATAAAGAATAAATTATTTCAGAAGAGATATTGGGCACTCTTGTTTGACTCCATGTTCAAAGATTTCAAAGCAAAGTTTACGACTCATTGGCTTGGGCCATATGACATTGAAGAAATATTTGACAATGGAGTTGTCAAGATAAAAAGAATTGATGAAGCATCTGTTTTGTTTATTGTTAATGGACACAGGCTTAAAGTCTACAATAAGCCTATAAATAAAGAGGATTTTATGAGAAAAAATTCTATTGATTCAAATCTGGAAATAATGGGGCACCATAGCAATATGCCTCCCATAATTCCAAGTGAAGAAGATAAAAAAAAAAAAAATATATATATATATATATATATATATATATATAATAAAAAAGTTTGGTTGTGAAAATCTAGGAAACTAGCACAATACAAACTCGAATTCATATCGGAAAACCAACTTGTTTGGCCAATATGAATTCTCATTTTGTTTTACTTCATTATGATTTTTGCATATATACCCTCCGAGACATGTCGAACTTGAGGACAAGTATTAACATCAGCTTGGGGGAAGGTCTGTAATAAAACTATGAAAATAGTTTCAGCAGAATTGAAGATGGAATATGAATTAGAATTACAAAGGGACCCGATACATCATTCAACATATACAAAAGGGACCTGAATTATTATTGAGAAAATTATCCAGAAGGGACCTGTATCATTGCGACAGAAGTAATTTTCAAACATTATTGCAAACTAAGCCAGAAGGCGCCTAAAAATACAAAATATCAGAAGGGACCTGAGCTACATCAATATTGAAGATCATGACAGAAGGGACCTGAAATTTCAAAATTTAACCTGTAGAAGGGACCTAAACAACATCATTCCAAATCAAAGCAAATGTGAAGCAGAATAAAGTCTCTACATAGTCTGGAAGAACTATCGTTTTAAAAAAACACACACACACAATATCGACCATCATGAACATCAAATGGTTTGAGGGAATACAAGTACAATAAGTAAACTCGCTCTTAAAATTTCAATTTTTTTCGAAAATATTCTAAAACTGTAAAGCTAATTTAGTAGTGGTTATTCATTTTTATCACCTATATTTCATCACCTATGATTCTTAGCCCTATTTTATCCATATCTATACCACTATCCTAATCACTCAATAAATATTCCATAATTTATCCATACCATACCCTACCCTACTTTTCTAAACAAAAGAATCATAAACAAAAGGCTTAACATTAAACCTTTGTTGGACCTACAATCAACAAAGAAGAGGTTAGTGTCATTATAAATATTTAATTTTAAAATATGGCCATTTCATTGGTCAATTTAAAAAAATAAGAAGATAAAACCTAAAGTATAAACCATATGATAGCGCAACTATTTCAACACAAAACAAAATGCAAAAAGCGTAATCATAAAAAATGGTTATAAGCTAAAGTAATGGAGCAAGAGCGCAATCATAATGTAAACTAGCCTAAAATATGATGCTATAACAAAAAAATGCATGTATATGGACAAGAATACGATGAGACAATGATACATACAAGAGTGGAGGAACATAGAAATTATGGCATACAATGATGTGAATACAAGCAGTGAAATAGAAATATGATGGCACATATGCAATAAGGTATGATGCATTTCAATGGAGGATGGAAGCAGACATAGTCATCAACGCAAATCAGGAGAACAAATCGTGAAAGGGACTACGTAATAAGTGAAGCAGAGGACGAGATGTACACCGTGGAGTTAGCATGCCTGTCAAGGGTAAGCCACGGATGCACCGGTCAAGTGGTGGTTGATGAACAGTCAAAACAAATTCAAATGCCATATTACAACACTATGTAAATTGTTGAAGGGAACCTCTGCTATTTCTAAGACCTCAAGAAACTGACATGCACTGTTTTTTTCACAATCATAGCCTTTCGAAGGCTCAGTGAGAGAAGGAAGGTGTGCAATCAAAACACGCATCTGTTTTGGAGCTCTGTCAGAAAAAAATAAACAAGAGAGAAGACAAGGAGAGATGTGAGGAGAATAGAAGAAATATAATGAAGCAAATAAGGCAAGAGATATAGCAGTGAAGAGAATGGAGGGATAAGAAGAATTTATCGAAGTTTCAAGCCAACATATCTGGCAGATGTTTCAAGCAACCACACCGTCAGGAGGCAAAATCCCGTGAAGAAAGAGGTAAGAAGCGAACTCAGATTTTCTTGTTTAAAACAACGATGATTCACATAAGTAAATCTCATGGTTATTAAACAAAATAAGAGTTATAAATGGAGTTCTTCTACTACGGTCTTGAAAAATTGTCATTGCCTTATGAATTTTCATTTCCACCACTCATAAACGCTTTGACACCACTCATAAACACTATGCCACCGGTCAACACTAAATCCTCTGTTGATTAAATGAGAAAATGATAAGATATTGAGTGAAGATTTTGATAATATTGGTGCTGATTGAACACAGAGACTCCAGTTAAAATAGAAGGAAAATCACAAGGATCATAGCAGAAAATCACGAGGATCATTTGCAAAGACGGGTAAACTTGAAAACGGCTTCATGCACAGTCTTCTATTTCAAATTGAATGCAAACAGAGAATGGAGAGTTTAGTTCGAAATGCACAGTGAATACATTTTCATTGGGTTGTGTTGTAGACTCATTTCATTTGCACATACAGTAAAGAGAATTCAAACCATTAATTATGGAGAATGTTTGGTTTAAATGACACAGTCAACATGTTTTACATTTTTAAGGGCAGATTCTGGTGAATTTAGAAGGAAAACGATGAACTCATTATGAGATTTTTGATGAAATAATTGAACTTAGTCTCTTGCATAAATAGTGAGCTTATATTAGATATATAATGCTTTGCCTTAGGAAAATAATTTTTTATGGAATCCAAGGGTTAGAAGACACTGTTGTATAAAATAAAATAAAAATCATTTTTTTTACACAGTAAAAAAAAAAAAAAAAAAAACAAAAAAAACAAAACAAAAACAAAAACAAAAAACACAGAGGCAGATGATTTTTTATTTTTAAGAGACAGAAATCAAATAGAGAGTAGGATAATAGAAACATGATTTTTTTTTTCTTAAACCTCTCTATATCAAATCTTGTGTTTATTTGAAGCATTAAGCTCACATTCTTCCAAAGGAAAACAGAGGATTGATTTCAATTACTTGGCAAGTGCAGCAAGCAGAGGTAAGCCTCACTACTGTGATAACATCTAGTATTTAATTTGTGTTTTCAAAAATGAAGTTAATGATAGTATATGGGTACATCAAATGGTTTTCATACAATATGACATCAAGAATAGAGCCCAAAGATTTTCAAATTGAACATTGGAGTAGGAACACAGTTGAGAAACTTTATCAATCAATCTTGATTAACTTCCTTCAAAAATTCAAAGGGCACAATGAAGATATCACAAGGGAGTTTATAAAAAATTTCAAACAAGATGAAACCATGCTCAGTAGTTTACATATTCCTTTAACTCCAGAATTTATTTATGAAGCCCTAGAGTTACCCTTATCAGGCGGACTTTACCACAAAGGATTTCATTTCAAGGACAAGGGTTGGATATTATTCTTGGATAAGAATAGAAAGGGTTCATTTGATAGGTCAAAAGGGATTCCCAGGGAATGGTTCAATGAACCATGGGCTGAGCTAGTTTTGATAATTCAAATTTTTTTCACTTATGATAACAGACATAGCGTAGCATACCTATATCACATAAAGTTACTACAACATATCAAAGGAGATATCAGGATCAATTTTCCCTACTTATTTTATAGAAACATGATGAAGATGATTGAAAGTGTAAAATATGAGACCAAACCAAAAGAAGCCAAAATTCATCACCACAGACTCATAAAAATCGTTGTTGACTACCAATTGAGAACTAAGGGAATGGTTTGGAAATATTTCTTGATTCAAAATAAGTTTGTAGAGCAAGACACTAAAAACAAACTTAAACCAATGCAAAAACAAGAAATATAGTGCATTCACCTCTCTACCCAAGAAAAAAATCAAAGAAACAATAGGAAACAATCATGGTAGAGAAGGAAACATCAACCATGTCTAGGATATAGAAAAAGAGGAATTAAACACATAGAAACAGCAAAGAAAAAGAGCCAGAAGTACAAATAATAGAGACATCTCCTTTAACCAAACAAGAAAATGAAATCCTTCAGAGGTTGCAGCAAGAAGTTTATGAAAATCCTGAAAGAGATTCTTATTTTGAAAATGATGAGGTAGAGGCTACATCAGTTGCTAAAAATACCGATTAGGAAGAACAAAACTTAAGCAAGATCAAAGAGTTAACTGATAATCTAGAGGTGAGTAGGATAATGGAAAGGCATCTAAAAGGGGAAAATGAAACTTATAAGACAACTAATGAAAAATTAGTTAAATAAAACAAGAAGATAAGTGAAGAAATGAGAAAGTTTAAAGCCAAAAACAAACTTCTTTACACCCAAGAATTCAGGTGGCTTAAGGAGAAAAATTCCTAGAAGGCCAAATATGAGAAACAGAAGGTCAAAACATAAATTTACAAGGAATAACAATGCAAAGATATGGATTCTCTTTTACATACAACACAACAGGAAGTCTCAGGGTCAGGAATAGGATTAGCATCTGAGTTCAAGAGGTCCAAAAGGAGAAAGCAAGCATGAGGACATGCTTGAACATCAGCTTGGGGGAGATGTTGGCCCTCGTTTTTTATCTCTTTTTGTTTATGAAATACATCTTATTTTCCATACTATCCATCTATACACCATCATATACACCTTATTTTGACCAATAAATTCATATACAGGTATTTAAATTATGTTTTTCAATTACTAGAAGTTTTTGCAAAAATTGAATTTTAAGTGCACTTTTGGATAGCATCAAAAATTACCGTAATGGCCTCATGGTTTGCATATTTGCAGGACACTTGGGATCGAGCTGGATATATTTATAGAAGTTTTTGGAACTAATATTAAGTGTCCACTTGTTGGTACATTCAAACCGAGCTTTAATAGACCCGGTCAAAGGCGGTCAAACATGACCTGTTTTTATGGAGGATCCCTAGAAACTAGGTCAAAACTCTTATTTTGTGGGATTTTCTAGATTTTGATGGATATGATGGATGAATTTGACCTGATTGGATAGGATAAGGATATTTATGACTATAGGAGCTATTTTAGATGAATTTTTTAGATAATTTATCTATTTAAGCCTCAAACTTTGAAGGCATTGATATGTAGAATGTGTATGGCTTAACATTATTATTTCTGAGACTTTGGAGACTTAATTGAAGACTTGTTCTATTCCATTTGCTGCTGTTATATGCTTATTTATTGAATGAAGTTTTAATTAGTTGAAAACACCTTCAATGTGCGAGACAAGGGTGGAGGGCCCCCACACCGAGCTAAGTGCACTTCCTAGTTTATTTGTAGTCGCAATTTCTAAATTAGTTTGCTTATGTTTAACTTGTTTATTTGATTTAAGCTGATGATTTGTGAGTGTTGATTAATAGAATTATCATTATTATTCTGCATATGAAAGGACAAAAAAATGTTTAAGTTTAACATTCTTTCTATCTCATTGAGATCTTAAGCTAGAATTCATCTTTACATGCTTTTAATGATTTTCTGAATTCCTGTTTCTAACAATAGCATTATTGATAAATGAACCTATGATGAAGGACAACCAGGACCTCTTCAGTGAAGAGCCTCTTCAATTATTGTTTCATGTATCTTAATTTATTTCTCAATTACTAGTTTTTGATTTCTAATTCATGAAGTAATCTTGTTAGAGAAGGACAAACAAATCTCTTAAGTTAGGGGATTCTTCTACTTTTGATTGCATACTTGAATTTAGAAATTGTTTAAGTTAGATTTATTTTTGTAATATAACTTTCCTTAATCATTGATAAATCATCTTCTAAATTGATCATAACTGAAACCCATATACTTTGGGGATGCTTCTAAGTTCCACTAGCCCGGATTGATAATAAATACTTGTGTTAGTTTACAGAGTAAATTGACCCTTGGTTTGTTTGGTTCTCATTTAGATCCGACAATGATTCATTGTGATAATCAGAGTTGTATTAAACTCTCGATTAATCATGTGTTTCATGATATATCTAAGCATATAGATATCTGGTATCATCATATCACAGATTGTGTGCAGAGGAAGATCATGTTTCTTCAGTACATTCCTACGGAAGATCAGGATACAGGTATTCTGATGAAGGTGCTCACCAGGACTAAATTCAAATACCATAGAGACAGGATTGGGGTGAAGGATAATCCCTTTTTTTTTTAAGAGTGAGTATTGATATTCAACAAGAAGATCCTAGTGAAAATTATGGACCTACACTAGGATGGAGCCTCAGGCTATTTTTAGGTGGATGTCTATTTATAGATGCATGAGAAAATTCTATTTATAGATGAGGTCTATTTATAGATGTATGTGAAAGTTCTATTTATAGATTTCATGTCTATTTATAGATGCATGTCCGCTATTATTATCCCTTAATATTAGTTGGAAAATAAACAATAATCTATTCTCAATGAGCACTTGGAAATAGTTAATTGAAGTGGAAAATCAGTTAGCTATAAGAATTTCAAGTTGAGTGGTTGGTTGGTGGGACATGACAGTGAACTTAGTTGTAACTTAGTGATTCAAAGTTGTAACAGAGTTGGAAGTGTAGTTATGAAAGTTGTAAAGTAGTTTAACTCAGTTAAGTGATTTAAATTGAGTTGTGCTAGTTGTAACTGAAGATACACAAGTGAGAGATCAAGTGAGTTAATTATTAATTAATTCAAAATTAGTGGACTCACATGCAACTGAATGTTTACTATTGTTAACTACATGCATGTCAAATCTAGTGGAGACCGAGTTGACTAGATGTAGGTGAAAGTGACATATTGACTATCAGTTGTGACATTAGTGGTTGCACAAATGCAACCACACACACATTGGATGTGCCCATGAGGATTGTACAGTCAAGGCAAGCTAGATTCCATTCATTCAGGGATTTATATCAGCTGGGATTGCATAGTAGAGGCAATCTATCTGGAGGCAGTAAATTGGCTAAGGAACTTGCCAATTTTTGTATGACAGTGTGAGACAGTTAGCTATTGTAATGAGAGCTCTTGGATTGGAGCTTTGTATCTAATTGTTTCATGATCCATGATATAATACATAATAGAATATAGTGGGGTTTTTAGCTTTATGATTTCCCGGTAAAATTATCTGTGTTATGTGTGATTGATCTTTCTTCATGATATTGTGATTGGCGATTGTTGTTCAAATTTCGCAAAGATTTAGTAGAAGAGATTATGTATTTAAAAATGGCATATAATTGTTAGATCAGGAGAATCCAGGCAATACATATTTTTTATTAAATTTCTACACTTAGAAAAATTAACTACATATATTTTTACTAATGAAATATGCTCCTACACTCGAATCCCAAGGGGAAATGTTTTTCATGGAATCCTTTCCATAAATTCTTCATCATCATTGCCTTCACACAAAATTCTGAAATAATTTAGGTTCATTAATAAAATAAAGTGTTTTCTTCAAATATTTTTCTCCTAGATCCTAAGGTCTATTCACTAGATGAAGACCTTGTTTGTGTAACCACCCCTCCCATATTTACCCAATTTCACCGAGCATCCAAGGCAACAAGAGAGCAAGAGTTGCTATGACATGATCCGACCTCATCTCTCCAATTAAGGAACTAGGGCTGACAAACTAACCACAAACTGACAACTCACCTCATCCATTAGGGCTACAGTACACTCTGGGGCCAAAGAACCACCCCATATGACCAATCCCTGAGTTGGGGATCCTTTTCACACACTTTAACCTCCAACCACATGCACAAAAAGGCTTCCATGTGGTTATATGCATCCAACCACATGTACAATAAGGCCTCCATGCTGTTATAGGCCTCCATCTGCATGCACAATGTTTCCTAGGTGAAATTGTGACCCAAATTGTCTAGTTCAGTTGGTGTGGTTCCGCGATATGAGCCTCAATTCCAAGTCAACCTCAATCCCACTTTCAATATCTTCCTAAAAATTATCATAATCATTAATGACATGAAAAATGTATAAAGATACAAAATTCAAGGCATAAATTAACCTAGACTTCCTAAAACATGACAAACATTTCATTAAACACATGGTAAACATGTAAGCTACATGTCATGAATGCATATATGATCATAAAAGTATGAGATTCATTTGAGAATCATTGAGAAGGCCCTATGTCCCCTCCATATATATGAAACAACACTTATTAGTCCATACATTCATCAACCAATCAATGGCTAAACATTTCATTACAAGAGCCATAGAAGATATAAATCATATAAACAACATATAAATAGAAAATAACCAGCATATAAACCATGTCAAACCAACCATAATATCATCAACATATAGCCAAAAAATATACATGAATCACAATAGAAGAATAGATCTTATTAATATATGAAGATACAAACCAAGTAAGAGACTTCCATGTACCACTCTACCATACATTGGGTTGAACCAAATCTCTCTTTCAGCCAATCACCCTCATGCCATATTCCAAGCATGAATGTGTGATCTCATGGAATAAACCAAGACAAAACAAACCAAGGATTCCATAGGCCAAACCACCTCAACCCTCAACCGATGATTCCACTTCACGGTTTAACATCACTAATACCAACCAAATTTGCCTCTATCCATGTTGTCTAAGGCTCCAAGAACTAGTAACTCAACCAACAACCTTACAGGGCTTTAGAGAGTTTGTCCAACTGAGCTCCATGGAATAGTAACTCAACCCACCAAGGGCTCAAGAGTGTTTGTCCCAACCTAAGATCCATGACTAGTAACTCAACCCAAGTTTTTCCAGGGCTTCGAGATCCATAAGGAATTATGAGCACCAATAAGAAAACAATCAAGTGAAAAAAAAAACCATAAGACCATGGCTATCTAGGAAATGGCAAGGAAAGGCTAAAACCACTTTCAATTCATAAAATCCTCCATGTCAATGAAAAACAATAGCCAGAAAACCACATGCATATACCATGCATCCATAAATCAACAAAGAAATCATGCATGCAACCTATTACCTATAAATCGATCACGTTGTAGCTTCTTATCCACTTGTTCCCTTACTATTTCTGGCTTTCTCTTGTCTTATTTCTCCAATCCAAGTAAAAACTAGAGTGCTCCAAGCATGCTCCAAGAATGCTCCAATATTTTTCTAAGTGTGCAAGAGTATGAGAGAATGAGAGAATAGAAGAGAAATTGAAGCTAAAACAGACAAAAAACTGTGAACTAATTCTCATAAGCCTTTTTATCAATGAGGCCTCTATTTTCTTCATTTTCCTTCATTTTTCCTTCAATATTCCTCACATGCAAATATGTGACCTTTCACATTCCTTTTCTCATATTTTCCTTTATTTTCACAAATAAAATCCAATTAATGCCTATTTTCCTTTGCCGATTCCTTTGCCAATTTCCATAGCCATTTATTAAGCACCAATGATACCCATCATTATGTTTTACTCAACATTCAACTTGGAATATATGTCCCATGACCTTGGTCTTATTTTATTTACATATAAAATCAACCAGGGTATTTTACAAACCCCTCCCCCTTGGGGGAACATTGTTCTTGGTGTTCAATGACACTTATAAACTACCAAAACACATGTTTCCCATGGATTTTTATAACACAACTTGATGAAACATTTACATCATATCAAATTGTTGAGACCATGAACACCATACTTCTTATTGGAGCTTTATAACACAACTCACTATGATATTTACATACATATAAATATATAGACTTAACCAAAACACAACATCAAACATATACCAAGGAACATCCACTGAAAGAGTGAATAAAGAAGGATACATAACTCAAATGTGATCAACCATCTCTCATGTAGCTTCATTGAGCCCAAAGTGCTTCCACTACACTATAACTTGCTCGATTGCTCGATTCTGGCTCATGAGCATCTTTCATTGCAAATTTCACTGAGGTTTTGGATGGAATTCTCCTTCTGGATCCACCTGAAATATAGACCAATTAATCACATGATTAACATCTTTCACATACTTCTTAAGCAATGACACTTGGAAAACATCATGGAATTTCACTGTTAGAGGCAAAACAAGATGGTAGGCCACTGGTCCAATCCTCTCAAGGATCTCGAAAGGCTCACAATACCGAGGTACCAACTTGGCACATGATCCAATCCTCAAGGATCTCTTCTTGGGCTTGATGTGCAAGTGCACATGTTCCCCAACCTGAAACTCCTTGAATACCTTATGTTGATCTACATAACTCTTCTACTTGTCCCGTGCTTCCTTTAGATTCTTCTTGATAACATGCATTTCCTCTTCCATCTCTGTCAACATATCTAGTCCAATCAATACCATGTTCATTAGATCACTCCAATTGATGGGATTATTACAACTTCGCCCATAAAGTGCCTCAAATAAACTCATCCTCAAGGACTCCTGATACCCATTATTGTATGTAAACTCTACCAGTGGAAGATACTATGCCCACTTCCACTGATGACGCATGAAATACATCCTCAACATGCCCTCAAGAATCTTATTCAGCCTCTGTTTTTTTCCATCTATTTGTGGATGATAAGTTGTTTTGCAGGCTAAATCTGTCCCCAAAACAACTCTTTCCAAAACCAAGAAGTGAACATGGCGTTTCTATTTGATACAATATTCTTAGGAATACCATGTAACCTCACTATCTCCTTGATGAATACATGAGCTACCTCACTAGATGAATTCATATAATTCATTGGAATGAAGTGAGCTACCTTAGTCAACATGTCAACCACAACCATAATAGAATCATGTTGTCTATATGTACTTGGAAAACCTATAATTAACTACATGGAAATTACCGTTTGTTTCCACTATGGAATTGGAATCAACTGCAATAACCCAGTTGGATTCTTATAGTCTTCTTTTACCTACTAGAAGTCCAAACATCTCGCATCAAAATAATCCACATCTTTCTTCAGATTTGGCTAATAGTAGAAATTCTTAACCATTTCAATTTGTTTTGATATTCCAGGTGACCTAAATACAACATAACATGAAATTCCTTCAAGATAAGCTTCTTGAGCTCATTGTTGTCTCACACATAGATCCTCTCCCTAAATCTGACAAAACCATATAATCCAATATCTTTTGATTATAGATGCATGAAATAATTACATATAACAGAGCACTTAAAACCTTGAAACATAACCACATAAAATGAAGAACAAAGAGACCATAACATGCATGATACTAAGACACCAAAAATTGATTGCGGAGATCGTCCAATTCAGACTACGTCTCTGAGCCCTGCTCAATAGTGGGGAGGCCTTCATTAATTAAGTGGCAAGAAGAAGAAGAAGTATAGGTAAAATTACATAAATCACCCTTATACCTCCAAGCTAGAAAATGGGTGATAAATGGAGAGATATGATGCAGAAAAAAATGTCACTGTTGAGATCCTGTCGCCGAGAGGTGTAAAATCGACATAAATTTTGTCGCAAATGGATACTAGCAAGTTCTGCACCCCAGGGAATCTATTCTAATGCCCTCAATATTCCCTGGGCAGAGTCTCGCCCCTCTGGCTCGCCCCTAGTTCCGCTCCTGCTCCATCGCTCTGCCTTGGGCACACTACAGAAATGAGTTTTTTATATAACTTGGGGGCGAATTTTACAAATTCTGATGGTCTGGTGCAACAGTAAGAATAGCCGATGGTCGAGGAGGGGTCAGGGGATCAAATCCCTCCCCTCCCCTTTTGGATGGTTTTTACATCACATGGCATTGTTAAATAATGGGTTGGGGCTTCCCACTTGAGGGCCGGCCATGTGGGTCGGGCGGGTTCGATCCCCTTCAGTCCCATATCAAGTGTTGCCTTCGGTGGTGTTTAAATATATCAGGGCATGGGCCGGGTCCACCACATGTGACCCGCCCACCATCCATGTGGTGGTAGAGTGAAGGTTTGGTGGGGTCATGGCCGCTGACCCATTTAATAATATTTATTTTTATAGACCAGGTTCCGGCAGTAGTGGAGGGGTTGACAGCTCAACCCCCAACAATATTTTTATATACGAGAAGAAGATCCATGCGGGGTGGCGGGGGTGGAAGCCCGCCACCCCTACTTTTATATATATATTTTTTTTATAAAACAATTTGATCATTTATTAATTTAATGAAAATAAGGGTTATTTGGAAATTTAAAGAGGCCACAATTTTGCCCATTTTCGGGAGCTAATTTCCCTACCGGTTGATGGTGAATTTGTGGGACACTCAAACCTGGCCCACTGCCCAACTTTGACCAAAAATTTGACTCGCTCTATCTTCTCCATACGAGCTTGGATTGGAGATCCGTTCCCACCATTGGAATCATAACGAAGAACACTTCAACATGGTCTTGGTATTGTTATCATCTAGCCACTTTGATTTTTGAGCAATTTTAAGCCACTTGTCCTTTGAGATCCTCCTGGATCAATCCTCCCCAATGAGGAGATTTTGGACCACAAAAGGCATTAAAACATCCAACACACTATTTTTGTCCTTGTCGAGCCATACTTTCAATCACCTACACACAAATTTGGTACATCTTTTGCAATCATATACAAACCACATATGCCTCAAACAACCCCTCACTTGCCAAGGTTTTATAGCACACACTCATTGGTCAAGGATTACATAATAAAAAACCAATACCCCAACTACTCCTAAGAAAAGGCCAAAACATCATCTTGTGTTTTGAGGTGATGGGAAACACATCATCACCTTTACATTTACTTGCAACGCATTATTTACAAACTATGGCCATAACAAGCTAATACCTCAAAAAAACCATCTTTTACAAAGTAAATGGGTCATCTCCTTGTGGTGGATTTTATTTTGGAATATCTTCAATGACGGGATTCACCATAAGTGCTTTCTGGGATTGAAGTGTTTGACATGCATATTTCTGGTGTTCATCCTTGTTGCAATGATTCTTTCTCTTCCAGACTTTCTGTATCATCTTGGAACGCTTCCTCTCAATGTGCCTCTGATAAGTGTTAATGGATCCCTCACTGTCGCTAGAATGTGATGAGGTGCTCTCATCATTGTCATTGGTGGGTCGCTAGCAGTTTGGAGCATTCCCCAACTTCCTTCCTGACATACCCCAGTCCTTCATGGCAGGGTAATTCTTCTACTTTGATAGGGTTTATGATTCCTTGGTCATTAATGTCGAGGCCCTTTCCATGATACCCCATTTTATTTAATAGTTTGGAGCCGATACCTATAGTATGTTTTTCAAAAGCAGTGAAATAATCGTCATGAAAAGTATCTGAAATCGAAGAATCACTTTTTACCTCAAGGGGGTTATGCTGCAGCTTCTCCAAGGCCTCATCCTTAGCTTGCAATTGACATAGCAACATTTGTTTCTCCTTTTCCGCTTCCTCTAGGAGTCTCCTTAGCTCAGTATTCTTTGCTTGAATGCTTTGATTGATCTCCCCAAGCTCCTGGAGCCATATTGCATTGGGCAAAATTTTCATCTTTGGTACATTATCCGTTGAAATTTTGTTTCATCGCCCGAATCTGAACCCAAATCGATGGGTCCATATGCTGTAATTCCAAGAGCTGCAATCCTCCTTTCATCATGGGAATCTGATCCCAATTCAATTGGTCTACCCCGTGAAACTTCCGTAGCCGTGACCTTCTTATCTTCCTCTGATTCATACTTTTAATGTTGTTGCATGGTGGCATCTCTCTTCTGTCTCTCCTTCTTGTCATCCCTTTTAGGTCTCAGCCCAGGGTGCAGATTCTAGCAATTGTCTTCATTGTGTCCTTCTTTCTCATAATGGGTACAAGAGGTCTTTGCTCCTCTTCTCTTTGTTGTTGCGGATATTTTTGTGTGGTAATTTTGTTCATGAATCGCCCTACTTTCAAGATGCATGGCCTTCACACTGGCCACATCAATGGTGGTAGGCTCAAAGAATAATAATGAATGTCTTATGTAACTATGTAAGGAACCGATATACTTAGTTACAATCTCTGGTGAATCTAACTAAACACCCAAATTCAATGCTTGTTTTCTGAATTCTTCAGTGGAGTTTCACACATTTTGACCTTTGCCTTGCCTTAGGTGTTTCCATTCCATTAATTCCTTTTGCTTATATTCCAAAGGGTAAAATTGATTTTTCAATGCAGAAATAAAATTTTACCATGAGGAGAGAAGGTTACCCAGATTGTTTTTGCCTTACAATTTTCTCTCCCACCAAACGAGAGCAGTGCCACCTAGTCGAAGGGATGCCAACTAGATATTTTCTTTGTCTTTCTTGATCTGTTGAATCCGACAGTAGACCTCAATCTGTCTAATCCAATTTTTGAGCTTTTCTACATTACATTCTCCTGTATCAATAGGCAAGTCAAACTTTACATCTAGTTTAAGGAAAGTTTTATTAGATGTATGCCTATGACGTCTGTGAGAATGATGAGAAGAAGAAGAGGAACTATCACTAGAATATGGAGAGGGAGGGGGATCTTCTCCACCATATCCATGGTTTAATGATCCATGGTCATCTATATTTTTCTTCTCGAGCTTGACGGTATTCTCATAGTCTGCAAAAAATTTGTCTACTTTCTCTGCCATATTGTAGAATGGCTTGTGGCAATTCCGCTCTTCTTCCCAACAAGCTTCCTCATTTTCCATGTTTCTTCTTCGTAGTGCACGTCCTACTTTGGGATCAAAATACTTAAGTTTTCTTTCACCTCTTTGCAACTTGTTTATGGTTAGCATATACTCATGCAATTCGCATCGAAAAATACCTACTCTGATACCACTTGATCTAAGATCTTTTGCTTATAGATGCATTAAATAATTACATATAAAAAAGCACATAAAACCATGAAACATAAGCACTTGTCGGTCGCATATTAAGTATTGTCTCCGAAAGTGTTTAAATATAGAGGGGTGTGGGCCGGGTCCATCGAAGGTGGCTCACCCATCGCCCATGTGGTGGTAGAGTGAGGGTTCAATGGGGTCATGGCCAAAGAGCCATTTAATAATATTTCTTTGTATAGACCAGGTTCCGACAGGGGTGGCAGGGTTGACAGCCCACCCCCCAATGAGATTTTTATATATGGGAAGAAGATCCATGTGGGGTGGTGAAGGTGGCAACCTTTCGCCCCAATTTTTATATATTTTCTGTTTTTATATAACAATTTGATCATTTTTGAATTTGAAAAAAATAAGGGATATTAGGCTTTTTAAAGAGGCCACAATTTTGCCCCTTTTTTGGAGCTAAGCTCCCTTCTGGTTGATGGTGAATTTGTGGGACACTTAAACCTCACCCACTGCCCAAATTTGAACAAAACTTTGAGTCTCTCTATCTTCTCCATACGGGCTCAGATTGGAGATTTGTTCACATCGTTGGAATCAGAACGGATAACACTTCGACATGGTCCTAGTATTTTTGTCATCTGGCCACTTTGATTTTTGAGAAATTTTAAGCCACTTGTACTCTGAGATACTCCTAGATCACCATCTGTCTTGAGATGATAATACACATCTTTTTTACTTGTACCTTGTTGTTGTAATCTATGATTAAGCTATTGGTACATTTCATATTGGTGTGTTGCCTACAAGATCTTCTCTTATAAATATTTTCCATATGAACTCTTAGTTGCAATGTGATTTACCTACATTCTTATGGTAAGAGCATCTGCAACCCAGTTATCTTTACCATTAATGTACCTGATCTCAAAGTCAAGCTCGCTGAGTGCAGCTAACCACATATATTCCCTGCCATTCATATTAGGTCGGTCAAAAAAGTACCTCAGCCCACTCTGATCACTCATTAATATGAACCTCCTACCAATAATATAGTGTCTCCACATATTCAATGCATGAATGATCACTACCAACTCAAGATCGTGCATCACATAGTTTTTCTCGTGCTAATTCACATTCCTTGACTCATAACATATCGTCTGTCCTTCTTGCATCAAGACTCCACCAAGTCCTATTTTGAAAGCATCTGTACATACCACAAACTCTTTGTCTAGATATGCAATCTTTAAAACTGGATCAGTTGTCAGAAACTGATCCAACTGCTCAAAACTAGTTGCACACTCCTTTGTCGGGTCAAATTTCTTTCCTTTTTGCTACAAAGATGTAATAGAATGGGAAAACCATGAGAATTTCTCGATGAATGTCTAATAATTACCTGCAAGTCCCAAGAATGATTTGACATGATCCACATTCCTAGGAGTCTCCCACTCCGTAATAGCTCTGATATTTTCTGATTCTACTGCTATACCTTCCTTGGAAACCACATGCCCCAAGTAATGAACTTATCTCTGAAATAAATTACACTTACTAAGCTCGGAATACAACTGATGCTCTCTCAAAGATCTTAACATTGCTGTCAAATTTTATGCATGCTCTTCCTCATTCTTAGAATATATCAATCTGTCATCAATAAATACTATAGAAAAAAATTCAGATAAGGATGTAACACAATATTCATCAAACACATGAAAGTAGTTGGAACATTAGTTAAACCAAAAGGAAACACAACAAACACATAATTCTCATACCTGGTCCAGAAAGCAGTCTTGTAGATGTCCTCTTCTTTGATGTGTACGTGATGATATCGTGATCTCAAATTGATCTTCAAGGATGTTGTTTCTCCCTTCAACTCATCAAAAAAGTCATCAATATGTGACAAAGGGTACCTGTTCTTAACCGTCACCTTGCTCATTTTCCTGTGATCAATAAAAAACCTGAGAGTACCATCCTTCTTCTTCAAAAACAATACTGGTGCACCCCAAGGCGAAACACTTAACCTAATGTATTCCTTGTCAAAAATTTCCTTCAACTGTAAATTCAATTCCACTAACTCTGGAGTGCTCATCTTGTAAGGTTCCTTCGATGCTGGTGTTGATCCCGGCATCAACTAAATAGAAAATTCCACTTCCCTATGAGGTGGTAAATCTGATATATAGGCTGTAAGTACATCCTAAAAGTGCTACAAAGCTTGATATATCTTCAATACTTTGTCGAAAATGAGAAGAAGAAGAGGATTCTTATTTAATTTTCCCCTTATTAAATTAGAAGTAAATTGTAATTCCACATCACATGATATCTTGTACAAGTTAGCTAAGTCATGAAGACTTAGTTAGCTTAGTTAATTCAAGTTGAGAGTATAATGGGATGCATGTAGAGTGTTCTCTAAGTTTTAGGGGGCCTAGTTGCCGTTTATTTTGAGTTGTAATTAATTAACTTAATTTATTTGAGTTAAATCAGTTTAACTAGTTCTAACTGGTGGAGGAACTAGTGAGAGGTCAAGTGAATTAATTTGGATTTAATTAACATGCAGTGATCAATAAGATAATTTATAATTCACTCAAAAATAAATAATGCATGTCAGTTCTGATAAAGACCCAATTGAGATTGGAGTTAAAGGAAAGTGTAGTATCAGTTGTATAATCATAAAATTGTACAAGTGGTACATGGAGTTAGAGGAAGAGCCTTGATGTAATACACAACTATTATTAGGGAATTTCATTGTTAATAGGGCCAAATTATTTAGGAAACTATGCAAGGAAATAAGGATCCATGAGGCCAAGAATTTTGTTAAGTATTGAACCAAGCTTGCCTAGGAATCAGTGAGACATACTAAGGTAGTGTCGAGAGCTCTCAAGCTTGAGAGAAGCATTTTTTTGTTCTCATATTTTTTTACTTATGCATATACATATAATTGGGATTTTAGCTGAGGCCTTCCCTAGATAAATATTTGTGTTGTGGGATTGATATTCTTTCTCTTTATTGTTCATGTAATTATGTGATCATAATTTGTTTCCGCAATTTGTAGAGTAGATTCAAGTATTTTGTTTTAGCATATTACAAGATCTGTTGAATATACATCAATTTTCTACATGGTATCAAAGTAGGAATCACTATAGAGGAGAAAAATATGAGTTTTTTTTTAACGGCTGAATCGAATTTGTAGATCTACTCTTCATGACCAGCAACAGGGTTAAGATGTATTTATGTGGATTGAGACTCGAATATGACCTTGAGGGTAGATCGAATTACAGAATCTAAGATGAATTACTAGTAAGAGGGGGGTCCTCTATGTGCGCTGGTTCTTCCTCTGCCTCAGATTCTAAATCTTATGTGTGGTCACTTGTTTCCTCAATGCAGTATTTCTTGTTAGCCTTTGTCATTAAGCCTTTATTTTCTCTAATCAGCATGGTACAAGACATGGTTAAGTAATCAGGCAGCTCTTGATCACTTTCTTCTTCATCTTCTATAGACTCTTGAGTATCATACATGTCTTTCTCATTGTCTAGGTCTGGAGTTTGTTCTTGCTCTGAAAGAAGCATGGTCTGCTCTAAATAATCATTATTTGCATTTAGATTATCCATATGCATATTCACCACTTCACTAAACATGATTACTATTCCGTTTAATTGATCTGCCAAAGCATCAAGCTTTGCATCTCTGTCCATGTCCGGATCCATGTTTCTATAAAGAGGTTACTACATCTTCTCAACTAGTTCAGGATCTTATACCAGTGGAGTCATTAGGTCTATTTGGGATTATAGAGTGTGGAGTCGCCAGGTGGATGAATTTGGATGTTTGCAATAGGCTGTTGTCCACCATCAACAATGAAATGCTAATCTAACAGCATTGGTATGAGTTGTTCCCCAGTGGATTCACCATTATGTTGGTGATGACAATGGGACACTAGACCAGTTATTAGCAGTTAAGGACTCTCATATTTTCTCCCTAGAGGAGTCGCCATTATGTTGGAGCTCCCATGTTTTGGCCAGATTGGCAAGACCAAAAGATGAGACAACATCAGAACCACTTTGGGGCCCTAGGATCTAGCCCTCCTAGACCCGGAGAGGGATCTCTCCAATAAAAAAAAGAATGATGTATCTTTGAAGCTAAAAATGAGATGTTAGGCTAGGTATGAAGCACAAAGGGAGGTTTAAAATGATTGGGTTGGTTATTTGGTTGGTCATAAGATCATAGACTGAGAAGGTAATGGGAAGAAAGGAGCAGAGCAGTAGGACGTTTCGACAAAAGAGAATGGGTTAAGGCTGTGCCATCCATTGGGCTATGGAGTCATGAAAGGAGATTACTTGCAAACAACTAGCCAAGGCTTTCATAGGGCACGTCATCTATACTAAAGGATATTTGAGATAGATGATGGAATGGAACAATAAGGAGAGTAATGAAGAGACACAAAGGGCAGCTTGAGATCAGACCAGAGGTCATCTAACTCTAGATCTGCTTCGACATGCCCTCTAAGGGAAAACACATAAGATTTAAACATAGAACTAGGCTTGAGATCAGGGAAGGGCTTTTAACCTTTAATGCTTTGACACCAGCTCACAAGATCTTGGAAAGGCCAATATTTCGAACAAGGACCCCAGTGGACAGGGCTTACACTAAATCCCTGGTATCCCAAATCCTCTATCTTGAACCCAAAAAAGAACAACCAAGCAGCAAACTTCGAGTTCACACATCAGCCAGCAGTGAATAAAAACTGCTACACTGGCTAAACCACATGAATTTTCCCTCAGGTTTCACTATCAGCAGAAAACATTATGGGTAGGGAGAGCAGAAACATAGGGTACCATGCGTGGGAAAATCCTATGTTATATTTTTGATGTGTACGAGAATACCAATGAACAGCATGAAAAAATGTAATAAAACAATGTAAAGAGAAAACATCACCCGTAGTAATAGACCAGGATCCTGTGAAATTTGCTTGATTAAATGATGCAAAACTAGTCACATACACTAAGCTCAATAGCTGATTACAGTCCCAAATTTCTCTTCCCAGCCTACTACATTATATACTACTCTGCTACTCTATCCCAAAACTGTTTCTAACAGTAAAAAATGAATCCCTACAACTACAACAACAATAATGCAATCCAATCCTTTACAAAGTGTTCTCTAGGATTCTTTATAGGAAAATGGATAACAGGAGTAGGTGATACACATTAAGTCGATTCATTAAGACACAGTGGAGGAGGTGTTTCATGCCCACTTTGCTTAATAGCCCTACACTGTACTTGGTGGTATGGTTTGGAGACTTTGTCAGGTCGGATTTGATCTCTGATGTTTCTTCAAAGCTCTTTCTGGCTGTAAGGCTCTCTATTTTGTCTTCTGAAGCAAGTAAGGTGACTGAAGGTCTTCTAGGCTTCCATACCTCCATTATTGTTGCCCTGACAGTATTTGGAAGTTTTTTGTCAGTGAGATGGCCTTTGGGAGTTCGGGGAGGCATGGAGACTTCTGCTGTGCGTGTATTGTTTTGAGAAACATACTGCTGATGCTAAGAGCGGATATGGCTTGTTTCATGTGCTCTTTTTAATCTTCGGACCGCGCCTTAATCCTTTGACCCTAGGATTAGGTGCTGAATATTTAATTAACTGGCTTTAATCCGCTTAATCCGTCTTTGCTGTTTCACCGACCACTGCTGAAAGGACCTCTCTGTGTTCCGAATCACCGTGACTGTGAACATGAGAAACATAGTGAAATATCACTCTGGTGAACACCCTCCACAATTAAACAAACCAATTATAAAATCCAAGGTGGTGGCAGAAGAATGCTTTTAAGGCCTCGAGGGATGGTGGCACGACTGCGGAAACAATGGTTGTAGTGGAGGTGTCAGTATGCAGTTAAGCGGAGAAATGAAATAAAATTTAATATGGAACATTAAATTTCAATGCAGGTGGATTACAAAGGTAATGAGCGAATATGCGATGAAATGGGCCGACGTAGTGGGACTCGAAAATGGCGGAGGGCGATTTAACCTGGGCCGTTAGATCATGGGAAATGGGCGGCTGTGATCTAATCGGAGGATCGCAATCAGGAGGGACAGAGGATGGCACAACTTAAGCATTGCGATTGCGATCGGAGCGAGGATGCGAGGGTTGTCGATTTAAAGCGGATCGACGGTGGGCATGCAATCGGAGGGGTGACGAAAGGGATATGTGGGCGTGAAGGGACTTGCGATGACCATTGGATCTATTTCATTCAACGGTGGACATCAACTCAAAAGCCAACAGATTATAACACCATCGCATCAGAACTTATGGAAAGCATGTCTCGCTCTGATTCTCCGATGCGATTGGCACCTTGGACTAGCACTTGGTCTAATGGAGGGGAAGTGGTTAGGGGGCTGGCAGAAAGGGGCTAGGCCTGTCATCGATGAACGTGGGTCTTAGGCCTATTTTTAATGCGTTTGAAGGCCAAAAAATGGTAACGGTAGGGGAAATAAATGTTTCTAAAGCCAGAAAAGGATATTATATGGCTTAAAAGGGCATTGGGAATGATTTTAAAGGGTTAATGAGAAATTAAGGGAGCGAACAAGGAGAGGAAATGGAGGCTTCATGGGATTTTTTCTTCACTACAGAGAGGCCTTTAAACTGGGAACAACGGTGAGGATTCGTCAAAGGGAAAAGGCATAAGGAGGCTTTCAAGGATGATGTGTTTTCGGAGGAAATGCATTCCTTGAAGGCTCAAACAAAATTTTAGCCCCCTGTTTGTTCGTCAAAAATTCATAGGGGTCTAACAGTGGCTCCACATGGGGATGGCTTCTTCTTGAAGGAGTCAAGAATTCAGAGAATGATATTTGGTATAGGCCAGATGCCTGGTGCTTGAACCACCCTTTCTTCTTTGATTCAGCTGCCACAAATCATGAAAACACATATAAGCAACAAACATTACTCAAAAGGGACCTACTCAAACTAAAGTCCTAACATTTTTTCTTCTAGGTGCATTTGGACTAGTAGACCCTTTTATATCATCAATTATTTCAAACAGAAAAATAAACCTACTCTGTTTCTACCCTTATTTCTCCATGAGACCAGATTAGACTGTTGGCCTCATAATTTTATCTACCTAAAACTACTATCTGCTAGGATTAAACTATCTAGAAGATTTCTTCTCTACATTCTAAGACAGAAATTGAAAATCAGTCAAGCCGGGATTAGACTGTCTGGTTTGCTGGACTTTGCAGGAATTAAAAACAACTAACTACATGCTCACAGATTGAGCTTTATTGAGATTTTCCTACCTACCCTACTCTAACTGGAATATTTGCAAGTCTAGCTTACAAACATTGTCTTCCAATGCAACCAATCCATCAAGTGATCCCATGACTGGTCTTTCTTTCCCATCTCCTTGAGTGTGCTGGATAGGCAGTGCCACTCCCATTCTCTTTGTTCCTCCACAACAGCTTCCAAAATTTTTCTTGTTGTCTGCATCATGCTGTTCGAAAATACCTTTGATCCTTCTTCAAAATTTTGCAGGAAATAATCAAAAGGATCATGAAATGATACCTAGTTACGAATATACGGTAGGCAGGCTTCAACTAGGACTTCTTCCTCTTCCACGGGATCAAGAGCGAGACTCTCTTTAGAAAGAGTGTCTCCTTCATCTTCTTCATTTGAACTGGAGGACTCATCATATCTTACAGTTGTGTCCTCTTGGAGCTCTGACATATTATGCTCTGATAGGCTGAGCTCCGTGAAAAGATCCGTGTATTCTTGAGCAGAGGTTACTTTCATTGCTTACTCCTTTTCAAGAGAAGGCTCGTTATTTTCATCCTGCTTGAGAATCTTTTCTTTTATTTCCTCTTCATCCCTTAAGGTGAAAGGCTGCTGATCTCCATTCTAATGACACTCATCACTGATACTTTCATAACTTTCCCCATCAATGTCATAGATAGACTAAGTTGTTTCAGTCAGACATTCTATATTGTCAGCTAGTCTTTCCTCGTTCCGATCCGCAGAGGAGTTTTCGGGATCTGCATCAAACTCAACAGACGAATGAGCAAGAGTGTCCATCCTATAGAAGATTTCAAAGGTGGACTGTGTGATTAATATTCGGTCCATCTCTTCTTTTGTCAACGGAGAGATTTCTCTTTTAACACAGACAAAAGAACAACAGTCCTCTGTTTCTTGTACTAACTGATCTGGAGGTTGGATATCTTCTTGAGCCTCCTTTGTGGAATATTCGTTTGTGCTAGCAGCAAAACCCTGAGGAATTTTTTGCGTTTCCTGATCTCCTTCTTATTCAAGCCATTCCTCATGATCAGGGTGCCACTCTTTTAGTGGAATCTGAGATGAAATAACAGTAAGAGGGGGGGCCTCTATGTGCGCTGGTTCTTCCTCTACCTCAGATTTTGAATCTTTCGTGTGGTCACTTGTTTCCTCAATGCAGTATTCCCTGTTAGCCTTTGTCATTAAGCCTTTATTTTCTCTAATCAGCAAGGTACAAGACATGGGTAAGTAATCAGGCAGCTCCTGATCACTTTCTTCTTCATCTTCTATAGACTCTTGAGTATCGTACATGTCTTGCTCATTGTCTGGGTCTGAAGTTTGTTCTTGGTCTGAAAGAAGCATGGGCTTCTCTAAATAATCATTATTTGCATTTAGATTAGCCATATGCATCTTCACCACTTCACCAAACATGATTACTATTCCGTTTAATTGATATGCCAAAGCATCAAGCTTTACATCTCTGTCCATGTCTGGATCCATGTTTATATAAAGAGGTTACTACATCTTCTCAACTAGTTCAGGGTCTTCTACCAGTGGAGTCATTAGGTCTATTTGGGATTATAGAGTGTGGAGTCGCCAGGTGGATGAATTTGGATGTTTGCAATAGGCTGTTGTCCACCATCAGCAATGAAATTCCAATCTAACGGCATTGGTTTGAGTTGTTCCCCAGTGGAGTCGCCATTATGTTGGTGATGACAATGGGACACCAGACCAGTTATTAGTAGTTAAGAACTCTCATATTTTCTACCCAGTGGAGTCGCCATTATGTTGGAGCTCCCATGTTTTGGTCAGATTGGCAAGACCAAAAGATGAGACAACATCAGAACCACTTTGGGGCCCTAGGATCTAGCCGAACTGGACCTGGAGAGGGATCTCTCCAATAAAACAAAGAATGATGTATCTTTGAAGCTCAAAATGAGATGTTAGGCTAGGTATGAAGCACAAAGGGAAGTTTAAAATGATTGGGTTGGTTATCGGGTTGGTCATAAGATCATAGACTGAGAAGGTAATGGGAAGAAAGGAGCAGAGCGGTAGGAATTTTCGACAAAAGAGAATGGGTTAAGGCTGTGCCATCCATTGGGCTATGGAGTCATGAAATGAGATTACTTGCAAACAACTAGCCAAGGCTTTCATAGGGCACGTCATCTATACTAAAGGATATTTGAGATAGATGATGGAATGGAACAATAAGGAGAGTAATGAAGAGACACAAAGGGTAGCTTGAGATCAGACCAGAGGTCATCTAACTCTAGATCTGCTTCGGCATGCCCTCTAAGGGAAAACACATAAGATTTAAACATGGAACTAGGTTTGAGATCAGGGAAGGGATTTTAACCTTCAATGCTTCGACACCAGCTCATGAGATCTTGGAAAGGCCAATATGTAGAACAAGGACCCCAGTGGACAGGGCTTACACTAAATGCCCGATATCCCAAATCCTCTATCTTGAACCCAAACAAGAACAAACAAGCAGCAAAATCTGAGTTCACACATCGGCTAGCAGTGAATGACAACTGCTACACTAACTAAACTACATGAATTTGCCCTCAGATTTCACTATCAGCAGAAAACATTAAGGGTAGGGAGAGTAGAAACATAGGGTACCATGCGTGGGAAAATCCTATGTAATATTTCTAATGCATACCAAAAGACCAATGAACAACATGAAAAAATGTAATAAAACAATGTAAAGAGAAAACATCACCCGTAGTAATAGACCAGGATCCTATGAAATTTGCTTCATTAAATGATGCAAAAACAGTCACATACACTAAGCTCAATAGTTGATTACAGTCCCAACTTTCTTTTCCCAGCCTACCACATTATAGACTACTCTGCTACTCTCTCCCAAAACTATTTCTAACAGTAAAAAATGAATCCCTACAACTACAATAGCAATAACGCAATCCAACCCTTTACAAAGTGTTCTCTAGGATTCTTTATAGGAAAATGGATAACAAGAGTAGGTGATACACATTAATTCGATTCATTAAGACAGAGTGGAGGAGGTGTTTCGTGCCCACTCTACTTAATAGCCCTGCGCTGTACTTGGTGGTCTGGTTTAGAGTCTTTTTCAGGTCGGATTTGACCTCTGATGTTTCTTCGAAGCTCTTTCTGGCTGTAAGGCTCTCTGTTTTGTCTTCTGAAGCAAGTAAGGTGACTGAAGGTCTTATAGGCTTCCATACCTCCATTATTGTTTCCCTCACAGTCTTTGGAATTTTTCTGTTAGTGAGATGGCCTTTCGGAGTTCGGAGAGGCATGGAGACTTCTGCTGAGGGTGTACTGTTTTGAGAAACGTACTGTTGATGCTGAGAGCAGATATGGCTTGTTTCATGTGCTCTTTTTTATCTTTAGACCGCGCCTTAATCTTTTGACCCTGGGATTAGGTGTTGAATATTCAATTAATTGGCTTTAATCTACTTAATCCATCTCTGTTGTTTCACCGACCACTGTTGAAAGGGCCTCTCTATGTTCCAGATCACAGTGACTGCGATCATGAGAAACATAGTGAAATATCACTCTGGTGAACACCCTGTACAATTAAACAAACCAATTATAAAATCCAGGGCGGTGGCAGAAGAATGCTTTTAAGGCCTTGAGGGATGGTGGTGTGACTGCGGAAACAGTGGCTATAGTGGAGGTGTCATTATGCAGTTAAGCGGAGAAATGAAATAAACTTTAGTACAGAACATTAAATTTCAATGCAGGCGGATTACAAAGGTAATGAGCGAAGATGTGATGAAATGGGCCGACGTAGTGGGACCCGGCAATGGCAGAGGGCAATTTAACCTGGGCCGTTAGATCATGGGAAATGGGTGGCTGTGATCTAATCGGAGGATAGCAATCGGGAGGGACAGAGGATGGCACAACTTAAGCATTGCAATTGCGATCAGAGCGAGGATGTGAGGGTCGTCGGATTTAAAGTGAATCGACGGTGGGCATGCAATCGGAGGGGTGATAAAACAAAGATGCGGGCATGATGGGACTTGCGATGACCATTGGATCTATTTCAATCAACGGTGGACATCAACTCAAAAGCCGACAGATTATAACACCATCGCATCGGAACTTTGTGCTTTACAATGGAAAGCATGTCTCGCTCTGATTCTCTGATGCGATTGGCGCCTTGGACTAGCACTTAGTCTTATGGAGGGGAAGTGGTTAGGGGGCTGGCTGAAAGGGGCTAGGCCTGTCATCGATGAACATGGGTCTTAGGCCTTTTTTTAATGCGTTTTAAGGCCAATATATGGTAACGGTAGGGGAAATAAAGGTTTCTAAAGCCAAACAAGGATATTATACGGCTTAAAAGGGCATCAGGAATGATTTTAAAGGGTTAATGAGGAATTAAGGGAGGGAAAAAGGAGAGGAAACAGAGGCTTAATGGGCTTTTTTCTTCACAATAGAGAGGCCTTTAAACCGGTAACAATGGTGAGGATTCGTCAAAGGGAAAAGGCATAAGGAGGCTTTCAAGGATGATGTGTTTTCAGAGTAAATGCATTCCTTGAAGGCTCAAACAACATTTTAGACCCCTGTTTGCTCGTCAAAAAATTCATAGGGGGCTAACAGACAAAAAGCTGAAGGAGTTCATAGATAGTGATATTCCTAAGCTCGCAACAACATATGCTCAAAATATGTAAGCATGGAATAAGAATGTAGAAAAGGAAACAAGGATTCTATTGAAAGGAGTTTGAGATCATATCGTCTTGAACCTCCATGGAAAGGAAACTCCATATGCTATGTGGAAGGCCTTAACAGATTTGTTTTAGAATAGTAGTGACCACATGAAGTTGCCACTAAAGGAAAAGCTCAGAAAATAAATATGGTGAAGGGAGAATCAATACCAAAATACTTGATGAAGTTCACTCAATGTCGAGATGAGCTTGGAATTGTTGGTTTTATTATTACCGAAGATAATCTGGTGAGCCTATAACTTCTAGGCCTTCCCAAGAGCTGGAATAACTCCTGAGATTCAATGAATGGAAGGGGGAAGCTACCAAAGTGGGAGTGATTATCGTCCTACTTAGTGCAACAAGAGATTCGGCAAAACACCATAGATGGATCCTCATCAAAGATTGACGATGAGGAGAATTGTGCCTTGACTGGAAAGCCAAATAAATGGAAAGGGAAGGAATACCATTCCAAATCCAATTCTAGTAAGCCATGCAAGAATAATGGCTTATCAAAGATTAAATTTTTTCACTGTCATGAGATAGGACACTATGCCAGAAAGTGTCCGCACAAGAAGGCCGATAAGTAGCCCTCTGGAGGAGCGGTAGGTGAAGCTCTTGCTTCATAATTCAAGTTGGATTTTACTCTCATCACATGCATGGTGTCATGGGTGATGGGTTCTATGTGGTACCCAGATAGTGGAGCTTCATTCCATATGACCAACAACCAAGAATTATTCAACAACTTGGAGGAGAAGGATCTCCAGATGCACATTAATATGGGAGATGATGAGAGGTATAACGCGACCGACATAGGTACTACTGCATTTCAAAGGGATTATGGTACTCCTCTCACATTAAAATATGTAATGTATGTTCTTGGTTTAAAGAATAATTTAGTTTCTATTGCTATGTTAGAATACTGTGGCTATGATGTGATATTTATCAAAGGAAAGGTGTTCCTTCGTCACAAAGCCACGATACAGGTGAAGAAGATTGGACTTCGGGTAAAGAACATCTATAAACTGGAATCTAGAATATTTTTCTTCCTTGAGAATGAAAGAAGAGAAGGTGCAAAGCCAAGAAATCAGTGAGTTATGGTAGAGATTATTGGGCCATCTACACCTTGGTGCATTGAATATCATGGAAACGCTACTTATAAGAGTACTCATTGGATGAAAAATTTAATTCCCCATCAAAGGAGTACCCATGTTGCATACTTTCAATGGACCCTGCTACACGAAAAATCATAAATACATGAAAAACATGATTGCAATCATACTTTTTCATCTATTTCTAATTTTTCGCATAGCAGGATCCATCAAAAATATGCAACATGGGTACTCATTATATGAGGAATTAAATTTTGCATCCAACGAGTACTCCCACTCAAAATTCGAGTAAACACTTTGGGAGATAAGTTGAAAATATGAGTTGAAAAAATAGTTTTATTATTTTATTATTTTTTAATCTTTTTACCCTTTTACTTAAAAAACGGTGAATCATACCCCATGGTTGACATCATCATCTTGAATCGTATTGGTTCTTATAAAATTTATTTTGGTTGTACATTTTTATTAGGAGACCCATTTTAGACCTCAAAATTCTCCAAATGGTGATCCTTGAAAGAGTTCACTCAGATGTATGTGGACCATTCTCGACACCCTCCACAACAAAACACAAGTACTATCTGATTTTTGTAGATGATTTTTCACACAATTGTTAGATATTCTTCATGCAGAAGAAAGATCATACATTCTCAAAATTTTGTGAGTTCAAATCACTTGTCTAGAAAGATACAGGGAAGAAGGTGAAAGCTCTCAGGAGTGAAAACTGCAGAGAATATGTGTCGAATGAATTAAAGAACTTATGTGCTTCCGAAAGAATTCGACGAGAATTGATAGCACCTCATAACCCACAATAGAATGGGTTTTCAAAAAGGAAGAACATAATTATTGTGGGAGAAACATGAGCATTGTTGCATGATCAAGGCCTACTATTGCACTTGTGGGTTAAAGCATGCACCAAAATAGTATTTGTGAAAAACATAAGTCCTCATTGGATTCTCGGGATGAGTACATTAGAGGAAGCTTTTTCAGGTAAGAAATAGATATGGTTCATTTTAGAATTTTTAGTTCATCGGTTTATTTTCATGTAACAAAATATGTGAGGAAAAAGCTAGAACCAATAGTTAAGTTGGGAATATTTTTGCGGTACATCAATACACCTCACAACTATCTGGTGTACATGCCATCTCAGAGGATGAAAATTTTCAGTAGAGATGTGAAATTTGATGAAGAGAAGGCCATGCAAATGTCCCTTGAGAGGGAGCTTCAATTGCATTCAGTTGAGAAGATTTTTACTCTAAAAGAAGAACCTCGAGATGTGGAGTAGCCACAGGAAGAGGAGCATGGAGTGGAAACACCCACTCATGGAGAGACATCCAAATATGGGAGGAAGCCCACCAGAGAGGCTTCCAGAGTGCTGCCATATTAATGCATAATGCTAGAGAGAATGTGGGAGCACGCACATCACAACATAGGAAGAGAAGGTCCCTAGAGCGGTACACTGGCTACATGGATCTTTTGAGCGAGAGTGTAGATACTTAGCCATCCTCATTCGAGGAACCAGTGCAACAACCAGTATGGTTTGATGTCGTGGTTGAGGAGTATGACTCTATTATCAGGAACAGTTCATGGGAAGTTGTCCCAAGACCAGAGGGAATATGAGTTGTAGGATCCATATGGATCTACGAGGTGAAGCAGGCAACAAATGGGAGTGTGAGAAACACAAGGCCATATTTGTGGCCATAAGGTTCTCTTGGGTGGAGGGAATTGATTATGAGGAGATATTTTCTCCAGTTGCAAGGTACTCATCAATCATATATACTCTTGGACTTTCAGTGTATATGGGATGGAAGATGCATCAGATGGATGTAAAGACAACCTTCCTCAAAATATTCATTGAGGAAAAGGTGTACATAGAGTAACTGAAAGGATTTTATACCTTCGACAAAGAGTCACATGTTTTCAGGCTCAAACGAGCGTTTTATGGACTAAAACAAGAACCTTGTGCGTGGTACACCAGGACCAAAACTTACTTCTCCAGGTTGGGCTTCACCAAAATTGAAGCAGATGTGAACCTTTAACTTATTTTGGTTGAAGGTAACTTATTGATTATTTTATGATATGTTGATGATTTTATTCTAATAGGTGATGAGAAGTTGGTCAAGTATTTAAAATAGGATCTTGCAATAGAATTTGAGATGAAGGTTATGGGGCTCTTGCATTTTTTCCTTGGTTTGGAAATTTGGAAAAGAGATGGGGAACTATTTGTATCTCAGGCAAGTATAACATCACAATTCTGAAGAAGTTTCACATGGAGAGGAACAAACCCATGGATACTCCTCTATCAGGGAATTGGAGGAAGGAAGACGCCACTTCAGGCGAAGTGGTAGAAGCTACCATCTAGAGGAAGCTTATGGGTTCGCTCATGTACTTGGTGAACACACGACCGAACATGTGTTATGTGGTTAAGAAACTTAGTCAAGCTATGGTTAATCCTACCAAGCTCTATTGGAAGGCAACCAAACATGTGTTGAGATACGTCAGAGGCACCACTCAGTTTGGTCTTTGGTATATGTGGACAGAGGGAGTGAAGCTTCAAGGCTTCACATATGAATATTGGGCAAGGATTCCATCTGACAGGAAGAGCACATTAGGGGGCATCTTCAGTATTGGGTCATCAGTAGTTTCCTAGTATAACAGGAAGCAAAGATCAATTGCACTTTAATTTATTAAACACTTTTAAATAATGAAAAAATTTATTATATACTTTACTCAAATTTTAGAATAAATATTATTATTAAAATTATTTAAATCTGAGTTTTTATCATATAAATAAAATAACTAATCAAATTACATGCATTTTGAAGAGATCAATTATAATGTTAATTTAACTTATACTTTATTCAAAACCTCCTATATTTAAATTAAGAGCAGATTACATAGTTATTTATTAAATTTCTTATATTATATATTAATATTATTACAATGTCAACCACATTAGTTTTTTTTTCAATACTTTAGTCTATCAAGGATAGAAACTAATGGTTGACAATTTATAACATGCATTATAGCTAGCATATATCTTCATTTATCAATTTTTAAATTGAATTTAACTTTGGGGAATTTTGTGAATTGCAAAATCTTATTTCGTGTATTTATAAATGAAAATCAATTCTATTTCAAAATATTTATGCATTTGATTGGAAGGCAATAATAATATATTAATATGATATTTCTACTTCTTTTGCATCATTATAGTCCTTATTTTATTAATTTTTGCTATCTTATTGAACTATTTTTTTTTTTGTACACTCAATAGGTGAGGCATAGAGAGGGATTGAACTTTCGATCAATTGGATACACAAGGGCTTTCCAGCATGCTTTTTTGCCAATTGTGCTACCACCTATAGACATCTTATTAAACTAATTTAAATAAATTGATATTCTTTATTATTTTGATGAGATAGATTTGTTGTAAAGTAATATGGGTGTCATTCATGTTGTGGTATTAATTCGCCCATTTCATTTTGTCCCATATCTCCATTTGTGCATATATCTGAAAATTGGGCAATCTTGGATGCCTCTAATCTTGTTGTTTGAGTTTGTTATGGATTACTCTTTCATTGTGGGTTTGTATCATTCAAAGTTAATGTGTTTTTTAATGATTATATTGTGTCTTTACAATCTAATTAATAACAAAGTATAGAATTAACTTCTGTGTGTGATAAATAATGTTTAAATTATATTATTATATTATAATGATGTATACCACACATAATCCTATGTATGAATCAAAGATGAGAACAATAAGACAAGTTAGGATTCATCATTTAGGAATGGATTATTGAGTATAATTATGGAGATGGATGAATTTATTGTCTTGTTATGATATATTGGTATGGACACTTTTTAATGGAAAGGTGTGATATTCTACGATAAAAACACACATAGATAATGAAAAATTGAATATAATTTCCCTTAAAGGATGAATAATGATGTAGGAGCATCAACTGAGATCAATTTTATTGACATGATTGGTCAATCATCATTCAGTAAAGAGGGTTGGACCATTTGAATTTATTTTTATGATTATTCATTGCAATAGTTAATAGAGTGTCAGATTAGAAAGAAAAGATCAAGTTTGTTAGTCTAGGTGTGTGTTAGACCTATAGAATAGGGATTACATTGTTTGAGAAGATAGAATAGGTTAGCAGCATCAAAACAATAAAAATGAAAAAAAAAATGCATTTGTTGGAGAGAGTGAGAGGAATGTAATGTGATCAAGCCATCAAGGGCCAGAGGAAAAAAAAAATTGTTTTTATTTTACGATTTTAAATTCAAGAGATATTGTTTTCAGAGATCACTATTGTGCGAGTTAAATTGTTTAGTTTTTTATTCTCTCTGAAGTAGTGCGGATTGTGCCACTGGATTTGTGAAGGTACTGTGTTAAATAGTTCCATGGTTTTCTTTGTGTTTATATAGTGAGTAATTTACATAGTCACAATCCCTAAAAAAGGAATCATATGGAGGTCATTGGAACAACTAGACCCCTTAAATTTTATCAATGAATTTGTAAATCGTGTGCTAGAACCCTGGATTCACCAAAGATTAGGAGGAAGTAAAAAATAAAATCGATATTTGGTCATAACTTGGGTTTGTAGTTTGAGATGCTATGCATTCGCTATGTAGGTACTACGCATACCCTAGAAACATTGTGTATACACCTAAGGCACTACGCATATAGTTGATGATGCTACACTACCTTTACATGCTACATTTTTATCGCAACACACTATGGTTTCACCTGTAAGTTAACCCTCATCTCAACAATGAATAGATGGATCAATCCCGATTCCAGTAAGTTAAAAATAAAAAGCATGAAGATAAGGAGTAAGGTGTGGAAGGTAATGGGGAAGAAAATACAACTCAAAAGGGAGACGGAATGGACTACGCTAGGTTTTCTCACAGCTCTGTTGTTGTCGCTGCTGCCGACACTAAGATTATAGTTCCAGCTTAAACTATTCCTTGCTCCATCGTCAATGTCGGGGATGAGATCATGGCTAAAATGGTTGCAACTCCCTACCGAGAGGCGGCCCCGTCCTGTTCGAATGCTCCACAATGCGTTACGACTATTGCCATCGATGAGGAAGCACTCTGCTCTGCCGCCACTGACATGGAAGCACATACTTCCAAAAACAGCCATACTGCCATGACATTAGTACCAAATGATTCCCTCCTTGACATCAAGAATGTGAACCCAGTCTGGTTCTGTAACACAGTCTTCCACATCGCTGCTAGAGCCACCGCCTACGCCTCACTGCAGCCATGCCTTTCAGATCTTCTCATTGGATGCGCAGAGGAGTCTCAACTGGTAGGAAAAAACTCCCTCAGACTCTAGCTTAGCCTGGAGAAACTGGAATACCAACGATCTAGCTCGTCCTTGTCTTAGATCAGCGCTGGCAGGCAGAATTTTTCAGATCTCTCCTCCCCTCCTTTTGAGATCCAGTTCTCAATCCTGTCAGGTAAGACCATGTTGCATTGGGTGTGCTCAAAGGATCTAGTGGAGACCCTCATGCACAACCTTGAATAAAGGCTAGGGATACCCTCTGACCTTTAGAGACTGCTCTATGAAGGTAAACAACTAGAGGACCCTTTTACCCTCTCCTCTTACTGTATTAAAAGAGATTCTTCTGTTGTGTTAAGCCTTTGTCTGTGAGGGGGAGCATTGGGGCAACCATCCTCTGCTCTTTCTTTCTCCTACAAAGATGTGGCCCATGCATAGCCACCCAAGAAATTAGGCCTTCCTGCTGAGGCTCCCAAGCCCTTTTTGGTGGATAAATTGGAGGAAATACCCTCCATAGAAATCTCTCATCCAGCACTGGATGATCAATTCCAAAAGTATGCAGAATCTGCCATTATATGCAGATTTAATGGACTATTTTCACACACTGCAGATCTATACCAATGGATCCACTCAAACTGGACCAAGAACTATAAGGTCTTATTTTTCTTGAAGGGTTTCTTCATATTGGTGTTTTCCTTCAGTGAAGATTACCAAAAATCCTTAACAGAAGGCCCATGGTTTTGGGGAACAACAGGGCTTTTCCTCACCCCAAGCTTCCCATTTGGGTCAGAATTCTGAACCTCCCTACGCATCTCTGGCACTACACTGTCTTTCAAGGGATAGGAAACACGCTAGGCCACTTTCTAGAAATGGACCCCTCCAGATGGGAGAAGGGAATTTACACCTACAACAGAATCTATGTAGAAATATATATGAGTAAAAGTATTTCAGATCAAATCAATCTCAAAATTGGGGACTTCATATGGACATAGACCCTAGATTATGATAATACAACCTTCCAATGCCGCCACTGTCATCAAACAGGGCACCTTCAGAACTCCTGCACCATGTTCCTCACCTAAAAGAAGAAAAACATCTGCAAGTTGAAATCTAAAAGCTTGAAACCATGTGATCCAACCCCCATGGATGACATTGATTCCTTTAACTTGGATGAAGAGGAGGATGAAGCAGAAGGGGAGGAAGCAAAGCAAACATAGGACATGCCCTCAGCGAGCCCTGAGGCACCCACTAATCCTTTCAACTCGCAGAAACATGCTCATGAGTCTTCCACCTCGGATTCAGATAAGGAGACTCCTCCTTCAGGCCATAACAGTTTGCAAGTGGTCCCTACCTAGTTGCATCACACTGACTGGGTCAAAGTCAGTAAAAAGAAAGAGAAAAAATGTTGTTCGGAAGTTTCAACCCATTCCGAGCAGACTCCTATGTCTAACCCGCTAATTCCAGTTACCCCTTGTGATCCTTTTTACTTATTTCTTATTACTCCTCGGGACCGAGGTTGATAGTTTATCATTTTTGGTATCCCTACTATATAGCTTCTCATGATTGTATTTTCATATTGTACCATATGCTTTATTAATAGAATTGGTCTTATTCAGAGAAAAAAATGGTGTGGAAGTTAATATGTTGTGAATCTAGATCAGTTTTATTTATTTTTATAAATCTATGTATAAAAACATAATTTTGCAGAGAACAGAGCATTCTTCAATCCAAGTTTGTCTTCTAGTGTGGTAGTGTGAAGTCAGATGAGAAAGGTGTTCTAAATACGTAGATAGGCTCAATGTATAGAGAGTTTTTTTTTTTTTTGAAACAGAGGAGAAGACAACAATATTGATCTGAGACTTATTTACCCTGCATCATTTGGTATTAGAGCACAAACATGAATTAAGTTCTCCTTCAGCAAACATGCCACCTAGGAGAGGATTTGGCATAGGTCGGGGAAATATTGTAGCGAATGCGGTTTTGCTAGAAGAGATTTGACACCTTCACACAAGAATGGAGACAATGGAAACTAATGAGAGGAGAGCACCTGATGAAGGGAATGACAGTGCTACAGAGGAATCTTCTGAGGAATAATAAGAGGAAGAAAGTGAGGCAGCTAAATTTTTTAAGATATTGGCGAAAGCTAGTGGAAGACCAAAGGTGGAAATACCTTTGTATGATGGGAACCTTAATGTGGAAGAGTTTAAGGATTAGATTAGTTTGCTAGATAAGTATTTTGACTTTGAAGAGGTTGAAGATAAAAATAAGTTAAAATTTACAGCTACCTGGTTAAAGGGCCACGCAGCCATCTGATGGGATGAACTACAAAAATATAGAGAGAGAAAGGGAAAGCCCAAGATCAAGAAATGGGATAAAATGGTGAGAAAATTGAAAAGTAAATTCATGCCGAAATATTACCAGTTGAATATTTTCAGACAGTTAAAAAATTTGAGGCAGAAAGGAATGACTGTCAAAGAGTACACGAAGGAGTTTTATAAGTTGAGCATTAGAGCAGGACATGTTGAGGATGATGTAGAAAATGTAGCTAGATATATCAATGGCTTGAGATATGACATACAAGATGAAATCAATCTATTGAGTCTGAAGACAATTGAATATGCCTATCAATCAACTTTGAAGGCAGAGGAAAAAATGTTGAAAATAAAAGTCAGAGGCATAATGGTAAAAGTTCAGCAAGAGGAAGAGGAGCTTCCAGATCAAGGTTCCAACACTCTCAGAATGAAGCAAGAAGTTCGAGTAACAGACCACCACAAAGAGGAGACTTTGGTAGAGGAATATTTGTACCCAGAGGTAGAGGCCGGGGAAGAGAAATTCGGTGCTACATATGTGGAGAATTAAGACATGGATCATGGGACTGTCCTCATAAAAAAACAATAAATCAACGGAATGTGAATATATCAGAGACAAAGGAAGAAAACCCTTAGGTCATGGGGAAAGAAGAGCCACCTGAGGCAGGAGAGTCCTTATTGTTAAAAAGGGTGTTACTTAAGGTAGAGAAGGAAGCAAATGAGCCAGCTCAAAGGAAGAGCTTATTCAAGGCTGTATGCAAGTCTAAAGAAAAATGTTGCAAGGGTGTGATTTACAGTGGAAGCACTGACAATATTGTCTCCACAGAAATGGTTGAGAAATTAGGGTTGATTAAGATGGTACAACCTACTCCCTATAAAGTGTCTTGGTTACAAAAAGGACATCAGCTTTTAGTGACAGAAGAGTGCAAGGTAGAGATATAGATCGGTACATATAAAGATGTCATATTGTGTGATGTGATGCCAATGGACGTGTGCCATTTATTGCTAGGAATACCTTGGTAGTTTGATAGGAAAGCCATTCATGATGGCAGAAGGAACACCTATACCTTAGCGAAGGATGGGAAGAAGCACACATTGCTACCTTTGAAGGATGAAGCAGACAAAGGAGCAGTTGGAAATAGTATTATGCTAATCATTGGAAAAGAATTGTTGCAAGAAGTCAAGAAGGAAAAAGAAATACATTTTGTTGTGTGGGTAAACCCAAGGTAATTTTGACTTCTACCAATTTAGACAATTTTCTAGATGTTTATGTTGATATTACTATTGATGAATTACCAAGTGCATTTCCACCAATCAGAAGTATCAACCATCACATAGATTTAATACCTCGTGCAAGCTTACCAAACAAAGAAGCATATAGATTGACTCCTTGGGAGAATGAATAATTTGTTAGACAGGTGCAAGAGTTGTTGGATAAAGGATTGATAAAGGAAAGCCTTAGTCTATGTGCAGTACCATAAGTGCTCAGTCCAAATAAAGGCCGTGAATGGCGCATGTGTAATGACTCCAGAGCAATAAACAAGATCACTATCAGTATAGATTTCCCTTGCCGTGTATGGATGATTTGATGGATTGTTTGAGTGGTTCAAAGTATTTTTCTAAAATAGATCTGTAGAGTGGATACCATCAAATAAGGATTAGAGAGGGGGATGAATGGAAGATTGCATTCAAGACCAACAGTGGGTTGAATGAATGGTTAGTGATGCCTTTTGGGCTCACTAATGCACCCAGTACATTTATGAGACTAATGAATGAGGTATTAAAAGAATATGCTGGAAAATTCATGATAGTCTATCTTGATGACATCCTAATTTTCAGTCGGAATAAGGAAGAGCATTTGGAGCATATTAAGTTGGTTTTAAATACTTTGCAAAAGGAGAAACTGCTGATAAATTTGAAGAAGTGGAGTTTCATGAATAAGGAGCTCATTTACCTGGGATTTTTAGTCTCAAAAGAAGGTTTGAAGATGGACCAGAAAATAGCCAAGTAATTCTGAATTGGCCATCTCCAAGGAGCATATTTGAGGTAATAATTTTTCATGGTATTGCAAGTTTTTATAGGAATTTTATAAGAATTTTTAGTCAGATTTGTGCACCGATAGTTGAAACAATAAATGATAACAACCAGCCATTTAAGTGGACATAGGTAGCAGATCAAAACTTCAAGATGTTGAAAAAGAAGATCATTGAAAAACCTGTTTTGGCCTTGCCAAACTTTGATAAAAAATTTCAAGTTGAGATTGATGCTAGTGGGGTAGAAATCGAAGTTGTCCTGAGTCAAGAACAGAGACTGATAGCTTATTTCAGCGAAAATTTGAATGAGGACAAGAGAAAATACTCATCCTATGATAAATAATTTTATGCTATTGTGTAGGCTTTAAAGAAATGGATACATTACTTGTTACCCAAGGAATTTGTGTTCTATTTTGATAATCACGCAGTGTAGTTTATAAATAATCAGCCAAATTTGAGCCAAACACATGATAAGTGGGTGGATTTCTTGCAGAGTTTCACCTTTGTAATCAAACATACAAGCGGTAATTCAAATAAAGTTGTTGATGCTTTGAGCCAAGTAAATCTGGTTGTGCAAGAATTGAAGATTTGCATCATGGGGTTTGAAGAAATGATTGATATGTATAAAGAAGACGTGGATTATAAATAAATATATGAAATTGCTCAAAATCCTATGATTCATAATAGAAGCCAGTGGTTAGACTACCTAATTCAAGGAAGGTTAATGTTCAAGAACAATAAACTGTGTATTCCTAAATGCTTGTAATATTCCAAAAATTTAGCCTTCAGCTAAATGGAATATTATAGTTTGTTTTATCATTATATAGGTGATTAAGTGGGTAGGGAGGTCCATAAATCTCCTTAGAAGGAATAATAACACTCCTAATGTGAAATGAGGAAGATAAACAACTGGATTAAGCACCTTTGGGTGTGAATTGGAGGGGGTACATGTTGAATAGGTCAACTTTGACCAAATCAACGACGTTGTCATGGAGGAGTGGCATTTATGATAAGACAACGCAATTTTAGTGGAGGAAAACTTACATGAGCTTGATGGAATTTATGGATGGGACCCAATGTGAGAAGGCTTACAAACTATATATGGAGGGGATGGCAGCCATTGTTATTCATGTTTGAGATTATTATTTGATATTGGTCTGTTTAGACTTTGCATCCTTTAGCTGTTTAGTGGGGTTTGTTGTGCTGTTTAGCATAAGGATGTTCCTGATCAGGAATCCCTACCTCATCCTCAGGGAAGGAGAGGTTCATTGGACTGAATTTCCTCATTTCGGTATTCTAGCCAAGCTACCTCCTTTAGCTACAACAAAGTTTCTATTTAGAGTTGGGCTGTGTTGCAAGGTGCAGCAAAGGAGGATCACATAGAGCCAATTTTGGGCTCGTTTTTCAGTGGAGAGGTAGCCTATCCATTGAAGGATTAGCAAGGAGGAATTCTGGGCATATTTATATATTTTTTGCATTAGGAAAACCATCTACCATCCCTCACATCATAGTTTCAGTCCAGATCTGCGTTATTTTTAGTGGCAGTTGCTGAGAGGGTTCATTGAGCTCATTAGGAGGGTATATTTATGAATAGAGGGATCATCCTTCTATTAAGAAATACCATTTGAGGAGGAAATTATCATTTCAGATCTTTCATAGCCTCATTCTATTTAGTTCCAGTTTTTAGTGACATATCAACCCTAGGGTTATTGTCATATTGTATATTTTGTTGGTATTTCTAGCAATATTTTCTGGGTTGGCTAGAAATCATGTATTAGAGCCCATATCTTCCTTGCTGGGCATTTATTTTGTATCTATCAGCCATATTACATCTATGTATTTTTACAGAAGCATCTACACTGATATATACATCGTTGTCACTACATTTTGGCATTCTATACAGTAGCAGCAACTCATGTGCTTATTGATATGATCATGGGAGATTTGTTCTTATTGCTTGAGTGGCTTGACCCTCAAGATATTTTTGTATATTTTTTCTGATATGTGAATAAAATGATGGCTGCATATTGATCCCTTTTATGATATGTTCATAGTTGTTTTGTTTTACATTATTATGTCTTGTATTGCTGCTATTTCCATTTTGGGATGTTACAGTGGTATCAAAGCATAATCTTGGCTCAGCCTGTGCATTCAAGACATTATGCCATTAGGAGGATAAGCTACTTAAAAAAAGGAGATTTTTTATAGAAGAAACAAAGGCATGACTCCATTGTTTGGAGAAATGAAGGAAGAGAGGCTCTCCCCGCTTCTTTTTCAAACTGTGAAAAATATCAAGAAAGAAATCAAGGAGATGAAAAGGGAGAGGTGTAGAAAATTTCCAAGAGGGTTTGAAAGTGAAGCAAGCCCTAAATATTCACATAATGGGTGTAAGCATTCAACCACACATGTAGATCCACAACGCAATTTATTTCTCACTTTCACTGCAAGAGAAATGGAGGAAGAAGATGCACCAAGGGAGGAGACCTTGAGTGACTATCTTCAGGAGTATGAGTCTCAATAATGGAGATTCAAAGAGCACTTGGAATTCCAAGGGTTTTGCCAACTCAAGGAAGACATAAAATCGAACAAAAATAATAGAAGAAAGAGAGGTAGAATCTTTCTGCCTAACTTTGATGGATCATCCAAGTGCAGAGCCAAGGCTTGGGTGAAGGACCTAGATTCCTATTTTCAGCTATACCAAGTTTCAGAAAAGGAGGCCATTAGAGTAGTAGCGTTGTACCTTAAATGTATGGCCCATGATTGGTGGTTTTATAGTTCTGCTTCATTTCATCATGCAACTGTAAATACTTATGCAGGGTTCACTAAGAATATAGTGAAAATATTTGATATAAACATTGTCAAACATCATTTGTTGAACCCAAACATTCAAAACCTTTGCATGATTTGGAGGGATCTATTTTACCAAATCCACTCCATATTTATATTAAAGGGGATAAAAACATGCATAATACCTTTCCAAGGGAAATATCCCCACTTCTTGAAGAGCCCTCTTCTATAGATAAAGACATGGAGATTCCCCCTTCAAGGGAAGACCAAGAGCTAGGGTCTCTCATTGATGATGAGGCATTCTCAAATACTGATGAAGAGATGTGAAAAGAAGAGCTAACAACGTTGTACCATCAGGAGAAGATCCATCCCCACATGGAGGTGGAAAGTGAGCCATTTCTTCCATTAGAGGAGCCCTTGTGTCTTTGCAAGGAGTTCCAAATGATCTAACATGTGGTGACCAAAGCACAATTCCGGAGTAGCATGTATCAGTTTTTTTGGATTGTGAGACTTGGAAGATGGAAGGAGAAGAAGAAAATAAGGATCAGCATCAAGGGATGATGATAATTCACCCTTATCTATTTCAGGAAGTTTATGCACAGAAGAATGAGACTGTATTTCATAGTGAAAGCAGGGACAAATCAGTCCACTCATATATACAGTCTACTTTAGATCTTGATTTCTCATTACATGGGGGAATTCCACTTGAGAGGCCACCAGATCTAGTGTTGGTGAGAGGAATCTTACCATTTGGTTCACCACTCTTAGATTCTAGAGTGGTGGATACTTTGGAGGGGTCTAGTACAACACAGAGAGTCTAGGATAGACTCAAGGAGGAGGGATACACTCTCCCATTTTCAGCATTACCCACTCTCACTACATATTATGCGGTGATAGAAGTTGCTGCAGTGATGGAGGATGGCACCACCATGGTGCAAGGGAACCGCTCCATGGATTTGGAGAAACATAGGGTACTTCCCTTGAGGGAGGAATCCTCCATATATTGGAGTAGATGGGAGCCACTCATGCTTACATTGGCCAAGATCAGGAGGCTCTTTTTGGATGATAGCTTCTCATGGAAAGCCAACTTCCAAGGGCCACCACTTCTACTTGAGCATGAACAGATACATGATGGGCATGGTAGCACTTTGGAGGATGACTTTGGCTTGAGGGATGTCACAGGAAAAGACAGAAGCATGTGGCGAGATTCACATTTCAGATCTTCAGCGTTGTCTCTTAAAAGGATTGATCCATATTGGAGGTCTCAACTTTTGGTAGAGTACTCCAAGGATCTTGGTGCTTGCATGATTCTTGATGACTCGGAGGGAGATGACATATACATGGTGGATGATGGGGTCATTTATTCTTATGCCAGAGTCTTCTTGACTAGATCTTCTAAGCTCAAGGAGAAGCCATTACATGCAACACGTAGACTTTCTTTCCATGCACTTTCATGCATATCATTCCTTGATGGAGGAGTTCACTTGGGAGGGCATCGAGTAGGATATATATAAGCATATGGAGAGATGCATAGCCTAATTGAGGATGGAGAAGTTGTCACAACCACTTCCTTACTCATTGAGAGTGAGGGAGAACTTTCAGTTGAGCCATTTCAGCTCAATGACCAAGGTACATAGTAGAGGATGTACATTTATGCATTATGATTTGTACTCCTTTACTTTTTGTGAGAAAAATATTGTACCAAGGAGGATCATTTCTTCTCGTATATTTTATTTTGATGTACTTGAGGCCATTTTTAGCATTGATGTTGGCCATTCGATTGGTGTTTTGTGGGAAATGCCACATGATTCTTAGTGTACACCATTGGCACCAAATTTTACTTTTATTATCCCATATTGTGGGATGATTGTCGCAACAAAAAAGTGGCTGAAAAGACACTTGTTATACTTTTTTTTGAGGTAGGCAAGGGATGCACTGTGCTGGTTCCACATGTGGGACTATGATCCACCTCCCAGTTGTCATATGGAAACTTTTTTTATTTGTTTTTGCTTCCATATATTGATGATTTTCTCATTCTTATGGGAAGATTTGTTGGGAGGATGGAACAAGAGTTAGAGGTTCCATTGGGAGTATGATTCTCCATACTTCATATGTTGCATGTTTCAGGAGAAACAATGGGCAAGCCATGATTTCCACACTACATCTCTTGTCGTCATGTGGGAGGATCCATTTGGAGAACCTAAGTTCTTGGGAGAGGCACTTCAGGGATTTTTTGATTGGTGGGGTAACTTGGGACATTCTTGGAGACCATATTCTAGCCCAATATCAGCAGCAGCCCCATAAATATCATAAATGGCGAGAGAAACAACATGGGTGGAAAAATCTAACCTCTCCATGTAGCCCCAATACATTGCATGAACCGGGGGTTGAGGATTTCTTTGATGAGCTACCTAGGATGGCTCATTTCATTTGGATGATAGCATTGGTATGGGAGTCTCTTATTGGGATGGAGATCCCCAAATTACATATTCTCACTTACCTTGAGGAGGCCATTAGACAGCAAGAAGGTTTCTACTTACACCTTCCACTTTCTCATGATGTGAGCCATTTGGTTTTGCATATTTGGGAGGAACCATTGGGGGCAGATTTATTGCAGATTATTTTGAGTGGTGGTGGGGACTATTTGATGAGGAGGCTACAAGAGGGAGGAGAGAGAATTTTTCCATACCCTTTCATTTGCTTGAGGACAAGCAACATTTTGGAGGGGAGGACTGTAATATTCCAAAATTTATCCTTTATCTAAATGGAATATTATAGTTTTTTTTATCATTAGATAGGTGAATAAGTGGGTAGGGATGCCCATAAATCTCCTTAGAAGGAATAATAAAAATCCTAATGTGAAAGGAGGAAGAATAATCAGTTGGATTAAGCACCTTTGGGTGTGAATTGGAGGGGATACATGTTGAATAGGTCAACTTTGACCAAATCAACAGTGTTGTCATGGAGGAATGGCATTTATGATAAGACAACACAGTTTTAGTGGAGGAAAACTTGCATGAGCTTGATGGAATTTATGGATGGGACCCAATGTGAGAAGGCTCACACACTATATATGGAGGGGATGGCAGCCATTGTTATTCATGTTTGAGATTATTATTTGATATTGGTATTTTTATACTTTGCATCCTTTAGCTGCTTAGCGGGGTTTGTTGTGTTGTTTAGCACAAGGGTGTTCCTGATCGGGAATCCCTACCTCATCCTTAGGGAATGAGAGGTTAATTGGACTGCATTTCCTCATTCCATCATTATATCCAAGCTACCTCATTTAGCTACAATGCAGTTTCTATTTAGAGTTGGGTTGTGTTGTAGGGTGCAGCAAAGGAGGATCACATAGAGCCAATTCTGAGCTTGTTTTTTAGTGGAGAGGTAGCCTATCCATTGGAGGACTAGAAAGGAGGGATCCTGGGCATATTTTTATATTTTTGGCATTAGGCCAACCATCTACCATCCCTCACAGCGTAGTTTCAGTCCAAATCTGCGTTATTTTTAGTCGCAATTGTTGAGAGGGTTCATTGAGCTCATCAGGAGGGTCTATTTATGAATAGAGGGATCAACCTTCTATTAAGAAATACCATTGGAGGAGGAAATTATCATTTCATATCTGTCATAGCCTCATTCTATTTAGTTCCAGTTTGTAGTGACATATCAACCCTAGGGTTATTTTCATATTGTATATTTTGTTGGTATTTCTAGCAATCTTTTCTGGGTTGGCTAGAAATCATGTATTAGAGCCCATATCTTCCTTGCTGGGAATTTATTTGGTATATATCAGCCATATTACATCTATGTATGTTTATATCAGTAGCTACACTGATATAGACAGTGTTTTCACTGCTTTCTGGCATTCTATATAGTGGAAACAACTCATGTGCTTATTGATATGATCATGGGAGACTTGTTCTTATTTCTTGAGTGGCTTGACCCTCAAGATATTTTTTTAAATTGTTGCTAATATGTGAATAAAATGATGGCTTCATATTTATCCTTCTTATGATATGTTCATAATTGCTGTATTTGACATTATTATGTTTTGTATTGCTGCTATTTCCATTTTGGGATATTACAATGCTCCATGAGGGAAAATTATGATTACAGAGAAACAGAGTGGAGGACTGTATGGACACTTTAGGCAAGACAAAAAATTCACTCAAGTGAGTGCTTTTTATTATTGGCAAAAAATTCAAACTGACATCACAAATATTGTTGAGAAATATAGGGTTTGTCAACATGCCAAGGGAAGGATCCAAAACACTGGGTTATATCAACCATTGCCAATACCGAACAGAACTCGAGGTGTGGTCAACATCGATTTTATTTTAGGTTTTCCAAAATATCAAAAAGGACATGATTCTAGCTATGTTCTTGTAGACAGGTTTTCAAAAATGGCTCATTTCATTGCTTTTAGGAAAACTAGTGATGCAACTCACACTGCCAATTTGTTTTTCTCATAAATTGTAAGATTACATGAACTGCCTTTGAGTATTGTTTCAGAGAGGGAAACAAAGTTTGTGGGACACTTCTGTAGGCCTCTATGGAGGAAGCTAGGTACAAACCTTAGTTTTAGTTCAGCCTATCATCCTCAGATGGATGGGAAAAATGAAGTGGTGAATATGTAATGTTCCCAATTTTTAGCCTCAAGCTAAAAGGAACATTATAGTTTGCATATTTTCATTTTGTTGAATAAAATTGGTAAGGAGACACCTTGACCCATTTAGATGGAGAAATAACACTCCTTGTGTGAAAGGAGGAATAATAAGTAGCTGATTTGAGCACCACATGGTGTGAACATGATTGGATCATGCTTGATCTAGTCATTTTGACCAAGTCAACTAAAACTATCTAGATACATTGAACCTTCTTGGACAGCACAGTTTTAGTGGAGGCTCCACTTGCTTGAGCTAGGTGGCAAGTGTGAATGGGACCCATGGTGAGAGGAGTTCATTTTCTTTATAAGGAGGTGATAGAAGCCCATTTTTATTCGGCATTAGCTTGTTATTTTCGTTGGGTCTACTAAGACTTGCATCCCCGAGCTGTTTAGTAGGGTTGTAGTGTTCTTGAACCCAAGGGTGTTCCCGATCGGGAATCCCTACCTCATCCTCAAGGAAGGAGAGGGTTTGAGCTACATTTCCTTATTCCAGCATTTGGCCAAGCTTATCCCTTCAGTCACAGCATTATTCCTGGAGCAGGATAATTTTGTGTTGCTGGTTGCAGCAACAGAGGAAATCGTAGCGTCATTCTTTGGCTTGTTTTTCCCTGGAGATATTGTATATTCTTTGGAGGAGAAATAGAGGAGACTCCTAGGCATAATTTCAGATATTTGGCACCAGGCCAATCATTCACCATCTCTCACAGTGCAGTCTAGGGCAGAAACTGCGTTAATTATTTAGGCAGTTCCTGGGAGGGCCATTGGAGCTTATCAGGAGGAGTGTTTTCAGAAAAATGGATCAGCCCTTTGCTTGAGAACATTATCGGAGGAGGGCATGAGTATTTCAGATCTGCCATATCCTCATTCTCATTTTGGTTCTGTTGTAGTGACAAGTTATTTGTCACATTTGTACTTTCTCTGGCATTTCTAGCAATCTCTCCTAGATTGGCTAGAAATCTTATATTGGAGCCCATTCTTTTATTCCTGGGCATTTATTTATATGTATCAGCCATATTTCATGTATATGCATCTATAGCAGCAACTACCATAATATAGACAGCGTTGTCACTGCTCTTCGGCATTTTGTGCAGTTGCAGCAACTCATGTATTTCATAGTTTGATCATTGGAGATTGATTCCAGTAGCTTGACTGGATTGTCCCTAAAGATATTTCTATATATTTTAGCTGATATATTAATAAACATGATGGCTGTATTATATTTCATTCATTTATATGTACAGATTTGCAGAGTTTCATGATTATGCTCATATGTTGTTGTAGTCTCTCTTTTTTAGCATTTTTTTAGGGACCTAGTTTGGGGAGATCTGAATAACCCCTCTAGGCTCATTGATTTGGGCTCTACTTCTGGAAGAGAAGTTTTTTATGTGTTAAAAAGGGGATCCCAACCCCCTTTCATCTTATTTTTACACTTCCTTCCTTATATAGCGTCCTTGAGGATCATATTGCAGAAATTCCCGAAAAAGGAACATTATAGTGGTATCAGAGCATCAATCTTGGCTCAGCCTGTGCAGCCCAAGATAATATTCCATTAGAAGGAGAAGCTACTCATTTATAAGAGGATATGTACAGAGAAAACAAGAAAAGAGTTATGACAGAAGAGGAGGTTTCCCTTCTTCTTTTCCAGACCTTGGAGGGTATCATTGAAGACCTTGAGGAGATATAAAGGGAAAACTGGAAAGGTTTTCTTAGAGGGTTTGTGGATGAAGCAAGCCCTAGCTATGACCATGTTGGGTGTGAGCATTCAGCCACACATGCAGATCCACAACGCAGTCCATTGCCCACTTGCACTGCCAGAAGGATGGAGGAAGGAGATGAGGCCATTAGAGTAGCAGCGCTGCAACTCAAAGGTATGGCTCATGATTGTTGGTTTGTAAATTCTATTTCATATTTTCATGCAAATGTAGAATAATATGATGGATTCACTAAAGGGTTTGTGAGAAAATTTGATGAAAATCACTGTGAATCTATATGTACCAAAACATCAAACACTTGGCATGCATTGGGAGGAAACATGAAACAAACTCCATTCCATATTTCTAAAGGGGATGTAAACATGTATGATGGCTTGCTAAGGGCAAGATCCCCATTGTGTGAAGGGCCCTCTACCATTTTTGAAGTCATGAAGGTACTTCCTTCAAGACATGACCAAGATCTAAGGTCACTCCTTGATGATGAGGTAATCTCAATTATTGATGGGGAGGATGAGCGTATGAGATCTAACAGCACTGTCCCATTGGGAGGAGATCCATTACCACATGGAGGTGAAAAGGGAACCTTTGCTTCCATTAGAGGGGCCCTTGCACCTTTGCAAGAAGTTCCAAGTGTTTTAGCATATGGAAACCATGGCACAATTCCAGAGTCATATATAACAATTTTTGGGGATTGTGAGATGGAGGAGGAAGAGAAGGATCAACATCAAGGGTTGATATACCCTTATCTATTCTGGAAAGTCTTTGCACACGAGAAGGGGACTGTACAACACAGTCAAGAGAGGGATAAATAAGTCCTCTTATACATACAATCCACTTCTGAACTTGATGTCTCACTATATGGAGGCATTCCACTTGGAAGACCACCTGATCTAGCATCAATGAGGGGCATCTTGTCATTTGGTTCACCACTCTTGGATTCCAAAGAGGTGAAGACATTGGAGGAGTCCAGCATAGTGTAGAGAGTTTGGGGTAAACCCAAGGAGGAGGGAGGAACTCTCTCATTTTCAGTATCACCCACTCTCATCAGTTATACTGTACTGACAGAGTTTGTTGCAGGGATGGAGGATGGCATCTTCATGATGCAGGATGACTGCTCCATAGATTTGATAGGGAAGAGGATACTTCATTTGAGGGAGGAATATTTCACACATAGGAGTGGATGGAGGCCACTCATGCTTACTTTGACCCAACTTGGGAGATTCCTTTTGGATGACAGCTTCTCATGGGAGGCCAACTTCCAAAGGACACCATCATTATTTAAGCATGAGTAGCTGCATGATGGGCATGGAAGCATTTTTGAGGATGAATTTAGCATGGGGGATGTAAAATTAGTAGGCAATAGCATGAGGAGAGCATCACATTGCAGATTACCAGCGCTGTCTCTGAGGAGGATAAATCTGGGTTAGAGGTCTCAACTCTTGTTAGAGTACTCCCAGGATCTAGGTGCATGCATGATTTCGGATGACCCAGATGGAAATGACAGGTACATGATGGATGATATGGTCATATATTATTATGATAGAGTCTTCTTGACTAGGGATTCTAGTCTCAAGAAGAAACTATTGCATGTAGCACATGAGGACTTTCTAGCTATGCACTTTGATGCATATTTTGCTTTGCTAGAGGAGTCCATGTGGGAGGGAATTCAACATGATCTATATTAGCATATCGAAAGATGCATAGCCTAGATGGTTTTTGAGAGGTTGGCACAACCATTTCCCTACTCATTGGAGGTGAGGGAGAGCATTTAGATGAGCCATTTCAGCTCAAGGACATGAGTACATGGTAAAGGAGGTATATACTATCATTTTGATTTACCTTTATTTACTTTATATGAGCAGCTTGATGAGCTAAGGATGATCAAATATCCTTATGCTCCTTATTATGATGTATTTGTGGCCCATTGCAGCAATGGGAATGGATATTTTTATGATGGTTTGTGGGGGAAGCCACATACTTCTTGGTGTGCACCATTGGCACCAATTTGTACTTTCATATTTTCATCTTATGAGATGTTTGTGGTAGCAAAAAAGTGGCTGGAAAAGCACTTGTTGATTTCTGTTTTGATGCAGACCGAAGATGCACTGCGCTGGTTCCATGAATGGAACTATGAACCACTCTTCGGTTGTCCTATGACAACTTGTTTTCATTGCATATTGCTTCCTTATATTTCTAATATTTGCACACTTATGAGGATAATTGTTTGGAGAGTATTGGATGTAAAACCCATTGGGAGCATGATTCTCCCCATTGTACATGTTTTATATTGCAGGAGACACCATGGGAAAACCATTATTGCCACGTTGCTACTTTTCTCTTCTTGTGGGAAAAACCACTTGGAGAACTTGAGGGGGCATTTCATGGTTGATTTTATTGATGGGGGAGCTTGGGCCATTCTTGGAGGCCATACCATTTCAGCCCAAGGATGGAGACAACCCCATATGTACCACAAATGGAGGGAGAAACATCTTGGGATTCAAAAGCCCAACTCTCCATTCAACCCCAATACATTGCATGAACCAGGGGTTGATATTTCTATTTGGATGATAGCATGGATGAGAGGATCATCATTGGGAATAAAATTTTCCCATTCATGTCATCACTCCCACCTTGAGGAGGCTGTTTGGTCAATTTAGTGTGTCCTAAATTGCTACATTAATTTGTCAATCCGGGATTCGTAAGCTGACGAAGTGTGGCGCACTATATGTGCAAGATAACCTATCTCTTACTTTTTGTCGTTTTTGGGTTTTTTATTTATCTTGGTTGGTCTCCTAATGTGAGATGGAAATTCTAAAAGACAAGTATGGATATAAATGTTCAAGGCAATGATGTCCTTTATAATGATTTCCCAAACTTCAAACTTCAAAAGGGTTTTTAAAAACATGCAATGACAAAATTAATTCCTAAAAGAAAATGAAAATGTGCCACTATACTAGTCAAACAAATAGTGAATTATTGATCATGAAACCCATTACCCTTGCTGCTATCTAAATACAAAAGAAACTATACTCAAAGAAATCCAAAGATTGCAAGCAGAGTAAAGCTAAAATCAAATTACATCAACTCATATTCTGACCCCTCACCATTAGTCTCGCTATGGCTTTCGGAGGTAATCATAAAAAACTTGAGCAATATGATATCTAATTTGCAGAAAAATAAACTAATATCAAACTACACACTCATACTTCAATCCCTCACCATTAGTCTCGCTATGGCTTTCAGAGGTAACTGATAATGACATGAGAAACTTAATATCTAACTTGCAGAAAAATAAACTAATGTCAAACTACACACTCATACTTCAATCCCTAACCATTAGTCTCACTATGGCTTTCGGAGGTAACTGATAATGACATGAGTAATCTAATATCTAATCTAACTAATAAAGAAAATGTACAAAATTGAAATAAATAAAACAGTGCTGGAATTAAAAGATAAGAAAAATAAATCAGTAGAAGGACAAGACTGATTCCATGTCATTAGTCATTGTAAAACTATGTGCAAATGCCTGGGCTGCCTACTATAATCTGGAACAAAGACACTGATCAGTTAACAACAGTATAAAGCATGAAAAATTATGGACAGAACTAAAACATTAATACCATAAGAGATGTAGTATATACACATGAACAACTATGGCATAATGAATGTAAGGAAATAAAGCATGACACTATACAGCAATAAACAAAACCTCGGCGTGTGCAGGGGCCCTCTGCACAATCCTTGGGCAACAGCTATCAACCACGAATTATGCTTATGAACAGAGTCTTCTCATATATTCAAAACGCAATCATAACAAGGAAATAATGTCACGGCACAGTGGGCTTTCTTTTCAGCCAAATTACATTACATAAGCTAACTAATATGCGTATGAGAACGCATTATTTATAACAGAGAATGACATAACTAATTTCCTACAATCTGCGCTGATAAAAGACACGTGAACAACCACGTCTAGAAATCTAGCATTATGGCTTTTGTGAAGATTAAATCTATGGAGAGTGGCCGTTGGATTTGGCTTATGGAGCAGTTCACAGGTGTTGATATGTCCCCTGAGACTTAGGAACAACCACGCAAGTCTTCACATGGTGAAAAACGGAGTTCTGTCACCGTAGGACTCGTAGGTTGACCACCGCTTGGCTACCTTTGACCATGGCCTTCTTTGGTGAATTCTACTGAGCCAATAGGACTCGGTCCATATCCATGTCATTTCCAACTTGTCCATGTGGCTTGATTTTCTTGAAGACACTTACAATATAGACTTTAACAAATTGGCTGCGGAAAGTTGAAGCAGCTGCGGAAAGTGACAAGATTCCGCAGCTTAATGAGCAAAAATATAATTCAAACAGCAGACACAAAACATAGTTAAAAACCACTTTAAATGCTCTTTTATGATTAATATGCAATGATGTTGATGACTCAGGAGGTCCAGGTAAATGGAAAAAGTCTAGAAAGGTGTATAGGAAAGATGCAAGTTTGGGACTCAACATACCCCCACTGTGAAGGTGTTGCATGTCCCCATGCAACCAAAATTTTGATCATCCTCCTTCAATTCATATGCCCTGATACCTCTGCCAGCACATCCAGTCCTCTTCTCCTCTTCCTTGGTGCTGCTAACATCCTGGACTTCTTCATCAAGCATCTGTATTTGAGATTAATCAGTGCTCTACTTATCTTTTTGCATTTCTTCTTCAATTTCCTGTTCTTTTTCTGCCATAGTCCCAGATGTAGCATAGTGTTGTCATGAATGATCTTGTCCAATCTGTTTTTCTCCTTTAATGTTTCATTTTCATTTTTAATATGTTTATTTAAAACCTCCAACTCAAAGACTTCTTGTTTCAACGACTGGACTAGAGCTTCTTGTGCTGTGTGAGGCTGAGTGGATGAAGTGCTGGGACCCGTGGCTGTTCTTTCTAAGGATTCTATGTAGTCATACACTTCTTGCTGCTTTGGATCTATCTCAGGTGTCATTTTCCTTGGGCTGTCCTCAAAATGCTGTGGAGGAGAATTGACTTCAAAATCTGGCTGAAAAGGACTCATGTCAACATCTTGAGGACTAGTTTCAACGTTTGGTTGAGAATGAGGTGGACTACGGCTAGCTGGAGTTTTTTCAGGTGTTCCTTCTCCCAAATCAATAAAATGGGGTCCTTTTGTTTGTGCTTTCTTCCACTTTCCTTTAATCTTGTTGCTTCTTCTTACACGATGTGGACTACTGTCTTTTTCCTTCTGTTTTTCTTTTCCTTTCTTTTTGGCCATAGCTGACTGTTCCTGAAGGTGAACTAGTCTCTCAGACAGTACTTGATGGTCTTCTTCTAAGGAAGGGGTTTGATGCACAGCCTCAATGCTTCTTTTCTCTTTTGATTTTGTTGACTTTTTACCCTCAGTCTTTTCCTTTCTCTTTTTAGACATTTTAGACAGTACTTGATGGTCTTCTTCTAAGGAAGGGGTTTGATGCACAGCCTCACTGCTTCTTTTCTCTTCTGATTTTGTTGGCTTTTTACCCTCAGTCTTTTCCTTCCTCCTTTCAGACATGCTTTCTTCTCTACTAGTTCTTTCAACTGTTTTAGTAGGAGTGCTTTGAGTTTTATCACATGTTCTCTTTCTTCTACTTCTTTTTGGTGTACTACCTTCAGGGGTTTCTTGGGGTTCTTCAAAGAAATTTCTAATTAAAAACTGCTCCCAGGTGTCCTTTTTCTCTTTTAATTGTTTTTCTATCAAGATTTTCACGATACCATGGTGATACAAATGTGGTTCTACGTCCCCCAGATGTTTTTGGACGGTTACAGACATCTTTTTCAAATTGTTTAGTAAAAAGTATGGCAGATTGAGGGTCTGGTTGTCTAGGAAATTCATCAACAGTCGGGTATGATACATGTACATTGATCCAAAACGTCCCTCACAGGTGATAAAATTTTGAATAACCAACAGTAAACTGCCCCACTCTTCTTTTAAAGCATGAACAGGAATTCCCTTTTTGAAAATGGTGACATCCATACCTGGGTTACGTAGGATCACTCTCTAGGCTTCCTCGCCAATGCTCTTGTTCTTGAACTAGCGTTCACCTTCTTGAGGGAGTTCTGTAGCAGCTGCTATGGATGCCTCAGTCACTGTAAATTTTAGGTCCCCAATTGCTACCTCCAGACTGTTGAAAGACCTCACAAATGCTTTTGTTACCTCCTTATTGTAGCCTTTAAACTTTTGAATAAACCGAAGCCATTTTGCCTTTTTCAATATGTCTTTGAATTGCGGGTATCCTTCCATAAATTTGGGTCCCTCTGGTTCTGTCCTCAACAACTGACCCATCCTTCCTTCTGTTCTTTAAAACTCATCTGCGTGAGGAGGGTTTAACGGAGGTAAGACGACCGAATTAGCGTAAATGAATAGGGTTTATGAAGGAGACCAGTGACTGTAAGCGGATATCAGAGAATAGGTACACGAACTGAAGTGGAACAGAGAACAAAATGGGGTGAAGGCTTATGTGAGCACGGTGGAAATGCAGTCGTGAGGTCAATAGAACAGTAGGGGGATTAAAGTTCATCTGGAAAAATTTAAAATTGGGTGGCTGCAGAGTAGACGCAAGCACGTTTATGAAACGGCTACGAATTTTGGGCGGCTGAGAGAATTCGTAGTCAAATCAACCATGTTTCATAATTACAGGTGGAGTATCAAAGTATAGCCAAATCATGAGTGAAGAACGGAGGCTTGATTATGGGACCGTTTAAAAATGAATGCAAGGATTGTGGGGGAATCATATAGAGATCGTGGAATGGTTATGGAGTTGTCAACGCAATCATTGCATATAATGGAGCTATGGTTTATAACTATGTAAAAATGTGCTTGAATGCCATTTGAAATAAATTTCTACTCATACCTTGGAATTCTTGCCATTTTTCATTAGTCTTCAATCAGTTGCTCCTTGTTGATGCTTTTGAATGCCTCATGTCTTCATAATATGTCCTCATACCTGCATTTGATTTCATGATTGTTGAACTAACATATGACTGTAAATTTTTGAAAAACAGAGTGGTGGCTGCAGAAACTGCTTCTGGCTGCGGAAACTGGTGTCAGCTGCGGAAACTGACACAACAATTATTTGGGTGAATGGAGATGGATAGATGATAACTGTCTGAATGAAAATGGTCATGAAAGAAAATTTTATTGATGAAATGAAATGAAATAGATGAAATGGAGTAAAGTGAAATGAAGTGGAGTGGAATGAAATGGAGTGGGTTGTCATAAAACTTATGAAATGAGACAGGATTTTTTTTTTTGGAAAATATAGGGTGTCAGGTGTTCCCGATTTTCACCCTACATTTTCTGTATAAGACTGCCAATCAGTGATTGGTTTTCAGGCTTATACAATTTATTTATTTATTTATTATTTTTTTTTAAGCTAAAAAGAACAAAAACTAGGCTGGTGGAGAAGAAGAATTCTTCTTTACCAGCCTTATTACAGAATTTTCTTGAAACATTTTGATAAATTCCTCTTTTGAGAGTGGCTTATGATAGAATTTTAATCTGTGGCCATTCACAATAAGAGGAGTTTGAAATTCATCAATGGTCTTGATTCTTACCGCTCCATTGCTAAAGATCTTGTCAATCTCATATGGCCCAAGCCAATGAGTCTGAAATTTTCCTTTAAAATCTTTAAACTTGGAATCAAATAGCAATGCCCAATATCCTTCTTGAAACTTCTTCTCTTTGATGTATTTGTCATGCCATTTGTCTCTTTGATATTGAACTAGATCAATTCTTAGAATTGCCTCTTGTCTGATCTCATCTAGCTCATTCAACTGCTCCATTCTATGCTTTTGGGCTTCTGATAGATCCATCCCCAACTGAACTGCTATCTTGAAGGTTTTGACTTGGAACTCAATGGGGAGTAGGAATTCTTTCCCATAAACAAGTTCATAGGGAGAATGTCCTGTTGTATTTCTCCATGTAGTTCTGTAGGCCCACAAGGCTTCAGAAAGCCTTTCTGCCCAATCTCTTCTATGTAGATGAACAGTTTTGGTGATGATACTTTCAAGAACTTTGTTTGTAGACTCCACTTGACCATTTTCTTGCGGATGGTAAGGAGTAGATCTTCCGTGCTTGATTTTGTATTCTTCCATCAACTTCTCCACCAAGTTGGATGTGAATTGGCTTCCCTGATCTGTCACAATTTCTCTTGGAACACCAAAGCGAGTAAAAATATCCTCATAAAGAAAATTAAAAACTGAATTTTCAGTAGCAGACACTAATGCTTTGGCTTCTACCCATTTAGTAACATAATCAGTACAAACAAATATATACTTCTTTTGCTTAGATGGTGGATTAATAGGTCCAATGAAATCTAAAGCCCATTTTTCAAAGGGTTCGATGAGTACCTATGGTCGCAATGGCATTTCATTTGAAAGGGTAGGTTTTCCTACTCTTTGGTAGCTGTCACACCTTTTGACATATTGTTTTGCATCTTTGAAGAGGGAAGGCCAATAATATCCTAAAGAGAGGATTTTATAGGTTTTCCTTTTGTCAGCAAAGTGTCCGCTGCATGGTTCATCGTGACATGCCTTGAGGATATCAGGTATTTCATTTTCCCTGACACATCTTCTAATCACAAGATCTGGCCCTGTTTTAAACAATTCGTTGGAAATCCATGGATATTTTGAACTCTCCTGAATAATCTTTATTTTTTCACTTGGAAATAAATGTGGAGGCAGTTTCCCTGTAACCAAATAGTTAGCAATATCTTCATACCAAGGGGTCTTAGTAGTTACTGCAAACAAGTATTCATCAGGAAACTTATCCTCTACAGGAGAATCTTCTTTAGTATTCTAAATCCTAGACAAGAAATCAGCTACTGTATTTTGTTTCCCTGGTCTATCCAACACAGTAATGTTGAATTCCTGCAAAAGTAGGAGCCATCTTGTCACTCTGCCATTAGTAACAGGTTTATTCATTAGATATCTAATCGCACAATGATCAGTATGAATAAAAGTTTCATAGCCTGTTATATAATGTCTAAAATTATTGATTGCATGAACAATAGCTAAAAACTCTTTTTCAGTTACAGTATAGTTCAACTCAGTGGGAGTCAAATTTTTACTGGTATAGTAAATGGCATATGGGACTAAATCCTTTTGACCCAACACAGCTCCTAGAGCTGTATCTGAAGCATCTGTAGAAATATGGAAAGGGAGTTTCCAATTTGGTCCTCTCAAGATGGGTGCTTCAGATATTCTTGTTTTCAAATTTTCAAAGGCTGATTGACAATCAGGATCCCATTTGAATTCACAGTCTTTTGTAAGCAGTTTGAAGAGTGGAGATGATATTTTAGTGAAGTTTTCTATAAATCTTCTATAGTATCCAGTAAATCCTAGAAAACTTCTAACATCTCTTTGAGAATTTGGAATAGGCAACTTGGAGATGACTTCAACTTTTGATCTATCAACCTTAATCCCATCTCCTGAAATATGATGCCCCAAAACAATACCTTCAATAAACATCATAAAGCATTTTTCATGGCTTAATGAAAGGTTTGTTTCTTTACATATTATAAGGACTTTTTCCAAATTTTCTAATGCCTCTTCAAATGAATTACCATAAACTGTAAAATCATCCATATAAGCCTCTACACAATCATGGATTAGATCAGAAAAAATTCCTAGTACTGCTCTTTGGAATGTTGCGGGTGCATTACATAACCCAAAAGGAAGCACTCGATAGGCAAAAGTCCCCCATGGACAGGTAAATGTGGTCTTATCTTGATCTTCAGGTGCTACCTAAATTTGATTATAGCCACTAAAACCATCCAAAAATGAAAAGTGCTTCTTGCCTGCTAATGTATCTAATACCTGATCGATAAAGGGCAAAGGAAAGTGATCCTTCAAATTTTCTTTGTTCAATTCCCTGTAATCAATGCATACCCTCCATTTACCATTCTTTTTAGGTACTATAACCAAAGGAGAAACCCATCGGCTATCTGAAATTGGATAAATGAAGTTTACATTGAGTAGTTTTGGAGCTCTTCTTTCACTATCTCCCTAAGGTTTGGATTCATCCTTCTCTGAGGTTGTCTGATTGGTCTACTGTTTTCCTCAATATAGATATGATGGATGAAAGTCTTAGGATCAATACCTTTCATATCAGTATACTCCCATGCAAATGCAGTAGAATGTTTTTGCAAGATTTTGGTTAGTTCTTCTTGTTGTGACTTTTCCAAATTTTTGTTGATATTCAATGTTTTTCCTGGAAAAATATCAATGGTAGAACTACCGAACTCTTCCATAGAGTAAAGAGACATTTGTCTTGATGATAAATATTCAATGTAAGATTCAAACTGAAATTGTGTGGGGTCATATTCTGAAGATATCTCAAAATTTTCTAATGTGTTCAGAATTTGACTATCCTCACTGATTTCAGAAATGGTAAAGACAAGTTGTATAGTGTCCTCATCATCGACCCATTCATTGTCTCCTACTTCTGTGATTGCTTTTGCTGGAGGATAAAAATTGAATTTCTTTGTCAAATTACCATTAGAAATGTACATATCCCCAGATCTACAACTAATGAAAGCATCAGCTGTGGCTAGCCAAGGTCTTCCTAAGATAAGTGGGTGCCTTCCTAGATTACTCTTGGGAGTCAAAATCATAAAATCTACTGGATATTCCCAAGAATCTAAGGAGACTGAAATATCTTCTAATACACCATCTGGTTTGATAATTGATCGATCTGCAAGTTGCAGTAAGGTAGGTGTAAAAAGAAGATTAGGAATTTTTAGCTGTTCCATAGTCTGTCTACTCATAATGTTGATAGCAGCCCCTAAGTCAATCAATGTATTTGGAATTTCTATCCCATTTATGTGTGTCTTGACAATTGGACTACCTCGATCTACATACTTCTGCATGGTAATTTTTCCCATCATGATATCTGCAATTTTTCCTACCAGGTGGATTCTTCTTGTATCTCTTAGTTTCCTTCCTGGTCTTTTGAGACTCAACTCCTTTATTTTTTTTGCTAGAATAGGAATCTCTCTAATGGCTTGTAGCAAGGGAATCTTGATACAAACATTCTTTAATTCATCTAGAAAATCATAGTTAGGCAACAAGATTTGTTTTTCCACCCCTTTATCAATTTGTAATCTTTTAGGAAAAGGAGGTGTGGATGAAGATGCAGGTTGCTCAACTATAGGAGTTGTGGGGGTTAACTTTTCTTTCTCTTTTTGAATGTTTGAGTTTTGAAGAGATGCTTCCTCAGAACCCTTATTGGCTTTAAGAGAGTCCTCCTCAGAGGTATCTTGCTCTTGGACATCTATAGAAGGTTTTTCTAAAACTCTACCAGACCTGAGTTGTACATCATTGAGAGGAACACTCATATAGGTAGGAAATTGTTGTCCTTCTATCATGTAAGTATTCTGAGGATTTTTATTGTTAGGATTTGGCAATGGCTGAGCTGGAAGTTGATTTTTCTTTTGTTGGAATGGAAGCATGAGTTGAGGATTTGGATTTTGTTGAGAAGGTTGTTGTTGTGGAAATGGCAATGGAAGTTGTAGATTTGGGTTTGGAAGTTGTGGAGCTTGTTGATTTTGAAAAGATGGAGGATATTGATAAAATTGAGCAAATCTCCCATAAGGATTTTGCATACCTTGTACCCATGACTGATATGAATTTTGAGGCTGGGGCCAAGGTTGTTTCCAGGGATTCCAATTTGGTGGGGTTGAAAATTCATAGGGTTGTTAAACCCTTGAGTTTGTTGCCCCTGCCAAGGTTTTCTTGCAACAAAACAGAGAGATTCTACTGAATTTGGATCTTCTTGAAAGACAGCTTTGAGTCCAGGAATTGAAGGACAATCCTTGGTCTCATGATTCTTGGAGCAAATCATACATGTTTCTACAACTTTTGTATCCAAGGGACATTCCCTTAAAGCATGTTTCTTTCTACATTTCGGACAAAAAATGGCTAGAGCATCAGTTTCTGCTTTCTGCTTGTTTTGAATTTTAAGGGTGTCTAGTTGTTCACTAAGGCCCCCTAAGATATCAGTTTTGAATTCATCAAGCATATTGCCAATCTCTGCCCTACTTACTGATCCAGTTGCAGATTTGTTTGCCCTGATAAGAGAAGGATCTCTAGGCCCTTTTCCCGTTTTAGATTTTCCCCTTGAGAGATGGACACAGTTCTGTTATGTCACGAAGTGGAAGTTGAGAAATGTCTCCTTTCCCCATCGTGTTTAAAATATCTATCCATTCATCTCTAATGGCTTTTAATAGAAGGGCTTTCAAAGTTTCCTTATCTAAGTTGCTCATCTTTGCTCTTTTTAAGTTGTATTGAAATCTTTCAAGTAAATCCTCCAAATTTTCATCTTATTTTTGCACCATTTTGAACACCTCATCCTTGTGATTTGGTGGGCATGCAATAGTTCAGGTATCTATCCAAAAATGTTTGTTTCATATCATTCCAAGTCCTAATAGATTGGGTGACTAATCGAACCATTTCAAAGCGGCTCCCTTCAATGTTGAAGGAAACAGTTTGAGTTTTTGAGAGTCTTCCTTATAGTCATAGGTTCGGCACACGAATTAAAACTCAAACAGAAATGTTTCAGGATCCTCACTTCGCAATCCATAAAAGTTGGGGAGGACAGATGGTGAGATGCTTTTCATCGTTGTATGAGTTTCCTCATCAACTATAGCGAATCCAAACGAGTTGTCTCCTTCCCTATTTCTTCCATTATTACCTCCACCTCCACCATTGTTGCCTCCATTATTTCCTCCTCCTCTACCTCTACCTCTACCTCTACCTCTGAATCCATCTACTACTTCCTCTGTCATGATAGTTTCTTCAGAGTCCTTTGGTTCTTCTATCAAGGGAGGATGAGAGGGATTTTCTTCCTTTTCTTCTTCAGGTGATTCTACTTCTTTAATTACAATATGCTCTCCCGTAGAAGTAAAGAAAGGGTCTTCTTCTAAATGAGATTTGGTAGATGGTGTAGGAGAATCCTCTAATTCAGCTGCTCCTTGAATTCCAGGAATATTAAGGCTAGGGGTAGATGGTGGTGAATCTTGTCTATGCCTTGAAGAAGATGGAGTTGTGAAAATCGAACTCTTGGCTCTAGCTATAAACCTTCCCCTAGAATCTCTTGCTCTATGCATGTCATTTTTTTATTTTTAAGTTGGGCTAATAATTCTCTTTCTGATCTTCTAGGTCACAGTAGGTGCAAGAAGAGAGCATACTTAAGAAATTATTGAACCAATAACTCTCTTTTCTGATCCTCTAGGTCACACTAGGTGCAAGAGGAGAGCATACTTCAAGAAGTTATCAAATTTTCCCTTCTTTTTATTGTTTTTTTTTTTTATAAAGAAATTGGCTACCTAGTTACACTTCCTCGGAAATGGCGCCAAAATGTTTGGTCAATTTAGTGTGTCCTAAATTTCTACATTAATTTTTCAATCCAGGATTCGTAAGCTGACGAAGTGTGGCGCACTATATGTGCAAGATAACCTATCTCTTACTTTTTGTCGTTTTTGGGTTTTTTATTTATCTTGGTTGGTTTCCTAATGTGAGATGGAAATTCTAAAATAAAAGTATGGATATAAATGTTCAAGGCAATGATGTCCTTTATAATGATTTCCCAAACTTCAAACTTCAAAATGGTTTTTAAAAACATGCAATGAAAAAATTAATTCCTAAAAGAAAATGAAAATGTGCCACTATACTAGTCAAACAAACAGTGAATTATTGATCATGAAACCCATTACCCTGCTACTGTCTAAATACAAAAGAAATTGTAATAAAAGAAATCCAAATATTGCAAGCAAAGTAAAGCTAAAATCAAATTACATCAACTCATATTCTGACCCCCCACCATTAGTCTCGCTATGGCTTTCGGAGGTAATCATAAACAACTTGAGCAAGCTGATATCTAATTTGCAGAAAAATAAACTAATATCAAACTACACACTCATACTTCAATCCCTCACCATTAGTCTCGCTATGGCTTTCGGAGGTAACTGATAATGACATGAGCAATTTAATATCTAACTTGCATAAAAATAAACTAATATCAAACTACACACTCATACTTCAATCCCTCACCATTAGTCTCGCTATGGCTTTCGGAGGTAACTGATAATGACATGAGTAATCTAATATCTAATCTAACTAATAAAGAAAATGTACAAAACTGAAATAAATAAAACAGTGCTGGAATTAAAAGATAAGAAAAATAAATCAGCAGAAGGACAAGACTGATTCCATGTCATTAGTCATTGTAAAACTATGTGAAAATGCCCGAGCTGCCTACTATAATCTGGAACAAAGACACTGATCAGTTAACAGCAGTGTAAAGCATGAAAAATTATGGACAGAACTAAAACATTAATACCATAATAGATGTAGTATATACACATGAACAACTATGGCATAATGAATGTAAGGAAATAAAGCATGACACTATACAACAATAAACAAAACCTCAGCGTGTGCAGGGGCCCTCTGCACAATCCTCGGGCAACAACTATCAACCACGAATTATGCTTATGAACATAGTCTTCTCCTATATTCAAAACACAATCATAACAAGGAAATATTGTCACGGCACAGTGGGCTTTCTTTTCAGCCAAATTACATTACAGAAGCTAGCTACTATGCGTATGACAATGCATTATTTATAACAGAGAATGACATAACTAATTTCCTACAATCTGCGCTGATAAAAGACACGTGAACAACCACATCCAGAAATCTAGCATTATGGCTGCCGTGAAGATTAAATCTATGGAGAGTGGCTGTTAATTCGGCTTATGGAGCAGTTCACGGGTGTTGATATGTCTCCTGAGACTTAGGAACGGCCACGCAAGTCTTCACGTGGTGAAAAACGGAGTTCTTTCACCGTAGGACTCTTAGGTTGACCACCGCTTGGCTACCTTTGACCATGGCCTTCTTTGGTGAATTCGACTGAGCCAATAGGACTCGGTCCATATCCATGTCATTTCCAACTTGCCCATGTGGCTTGATTTTTCTGAAGACACTTGCAATATAGACTTTAACAAAATGGCTGCGGAAAGTTGAAGCAGCTGCGAAAAGTGACAAGATTCCGCATCTTAATGAGAAAAAATCTAATTCAAACAGTAGACACAAAACATAGTTAAAAACCACTTTAAATGCTCTTTTATGATTAATATGCAATGATGTTGATGACTTAGGAGGTCCAGGTAAATGGAAAAAGTCTAGAAAGGTGTATAGGAAAGATGCAAGTTTGGGACTCAACAGAGGCCATAGCACAACGAGAAGGTTTCCACCTACACCTTCTATCTTTCCATGATGTGCACCATTCCGGTTTGCATACTTGGGAGGAAGCATCGGAGGACAGATTTATTGTAGCATATCTTGAGCAGTGGTGGAGATTGTTGATGAGGAGTCCACAAGAGAAGAAGGGGGAGAATTTTTGTTCTCTCTATGCAGTTTCTTGAGGACAAGCAACATGTGGGAGGGGAGGACTGTAATGTTCCCAATTTTTAGCCTCAAGCTAAAAGGAACATTATAGTTTGCATATTTTCATTTTGTTGAATAAAATGGGTAATGAGACGCCTTGACCCCTTTAGATGGAGAAATAACACTCCTTGTGTGAAAGGAGGAATAATAAGTAGCTGATTTGAGTACCACATGGTGTGAACAGGATTGGATAATGCTTGATCTAGTCATTTTGACCAAGTCAACTAAAACTATATAGATACATTGAACCTTCTTGGATAGTGCAGTTTTAGTGGAGGCTCCACTTGCTTGAGCTAGGTGGAAAGTGTGAATGGGACCCATGGTGAGAGGAGTTCATTTTATTTATAAGGAGAAGATGGTAGCCCATTTTGATGAGGCATTAGCGTGTTACTTTCGTTGGGTCTGCTAAGACTTGCATCCCCAGGTTGTTTAGCAGGTTTGTATTGTTCTTGAACCCAAGGGTGTTCCCTGTCGGGAATCCCTACCTCATCCTCAAGGAAGGAGAGGGTTTGAGCTACATTTCCTCATTTTGGAATTTGGCCATGCTTATCCCTTTAGTCACAACGTTATTCCTAGAGCAGGATAATTTTGTGTTGTTGGGTGCAACAACAAATGAACTCATAGAGTCATTCTTTGTCTTGTTATTCAGTGGAGATTTTGTATATTCTTTGCAAGAGTAGTAGAGGAGACTCCCAGGAATCATTTCAGATCTTTGGCACCAGGCCAATCATTCGCCATCTCTCATAGCACAGTTTAGGGCAGAAATTGTGTTATTTATTTAGGCAGTTGCTGGGAGGGCCATTGGAGCTTATCAGGAGGAGTGTTTTCAGAAAAAATTATCATCCCTTTGCTTGAGAACAATATCAGAGGATGGAATGAGTATTTCAGATCTTCCATATCCTCATTCTCATTTTGGTTCAGTTGCAGTGACAAGTTATTTGTCACATTTGTACTTTCTCCGGCATTTCTAGCAATCTCTCCTAGATTGGCTAGAAATCTTGTATTGGAGCCCATTCTTCTATTCCTGGGCATTTATTTATATGTATTAGCCATATTTCATGTATATTCATCTATAGCAGTAGCTACCATAATATAAACACCGCTGTCACTGCTCTCCGGCATTTTGTGCAGTTGCGGCAACTCATGTATTTCATAGTTTGATCGTTGGAGATTGATTTCGATAGCTTGAGTGGTTTGTCCCTCAAGATATTTCTATATATTGTAGCTGATATATGAACAAACATGATTTTTGTATTATATTTCATTCATTTATATGTACATATTTGTAGAGTTTCATGATTATGCTCATATGTTGTTGTAGTCTCTCTTTTTGAGCATTCTTTTAGGGACCTAGTTTGGGGAGATCTTAATAACCCCTCTAGGCTCATTTATTTGGGCTCTACTTCTGGAAGAGAAGTTTTTTATGAGTTAGCAAGGGGATCCCAGCCCCCTTTTAGCTTATTTTTACATTTCCTTCCTTATACAGTGTCCTTGAGGACCATATTGCAGAAATTCCCGAAAAAGGAACATTATAGAATAGGAGCTTGGGAAACATATTAAGGATTTTGGTTTATAAAATTCCAAAGCAGTGGGATTTGGCACTTGCTCAAGCTAAATTTTCCTACAATGATACGCCTAACTAGAGTACCAGAATGAGTCCATTTCAGATTTTTATTGGGATGTATCCAAGAGGATTATATGAGCTTAGAGATTTGGGTAAGAAAGAGACAAGGAGTGAAAAATCTAAAGAATTTGCAGAACAGATGTAGAAATTGCAAGAAGATGTCAAGCATAGATTACAGGAAAGCAGCAGAAAGTATAAACAAAGGGAAAATATGAAGAGGAAATGAAAAGAGTTTCAAGTGGGTGATTTAGTTATGGTTTACCTGAGGAAGGAAATGTTTCTTGTCGAGACCTATAATAAACTAAAAATGAAAAATATAGGACCATGGAGAATTTTGAGGAAGTTTTCCACCAATGCTTATGAGATTGAGCTACTAGAAGGAGTTGGAATATCACCTATATTTAATGTTGTAGATTTGTACCTATACAAGGAAACATAAGAAAAATTACAAGAGGAACCTACAGGCGAAGGGGTTCAAACTCTAAATTGGGAGGAATAGATGCCAAGGAAAAAAAGAAGGAAGTGGAAGCCATTTTGGAGAAAAGAGCAAAAAATAATCCTAGAGGCCAAGCCTATTATCAGTATCTAATCAAATGTAGGGGACAACCGGTTGAGATGCTAGTTGGATGACAACAATAGAGCTACAAAAGTATGGAGTGAATCCTGAAGATTTGATGGATCATTCTTTTCTTCCCCCGGAGTCTAATGTAGGAGCATCAACTGAGATGAATTTTATTTACATGATTGGTTAATCATCATATAGTAAAGAGGGTTGGACCTATTGAATTGATTTTTATGATTATTTATTGTAATAGTTAATAGAGTGTCAGATTATAAATAAAATATTAGGTTTGTTATTCTAGGTGTGTGTTAGACTTATAGAATAGGGTTTAGGCTTTTTTAGAAGATAGAATAAGTTAACAACATAAAAATACTAAAAAAGAAAAAAAAAACACATTTTTTGGAGAGAGCGAGAGGAATGTAATGTGATCAAGCCATCAAGGGCCAGAGACAAAAAAAAACTCTATTTTTATTTTAGCATTTTAAATTCAAGAAATATTGTTTGCAGAGATCACTATTGTCTGGGTTAAATTGTTTGGGTTTTTTTTATTCTCTCTTAATTTGTGCGGATTGTGCCACCAGAGTTGCAAAGTTATTGTGTTAAATAGTTCCACTGCTTTCTTTTTGTTTATACAGTGAGTAATTTATGCAGTCACAATCTATAAAAATGGAATCATGTGGAGGTTTTTGGAACGATTAGACCCCTTAAATTTTATCAATGAAATTGTAAATTGTGTGCCAGAACCCTGGATTCGCCAAAGATTAGGAGGAAGTAAAAAAAATCAAGATTTGGTCATAACCTAGGTTTGCAATTTGAGATGCCAAGCATATGCATTCACTGCACATACCCTAGAGATGCTACGTATACACCTAAGGCACTACGCATACAGTTTTTGATGCTACGCTACCTTTACACACTACGTTTTTATCACAACACGCTACTGTTTCACCTATAAGTTAACCCTCATCTCAACAATGAACAAATGGGTCGATCCCAATTCCATTAAATTAAAAAAAAAAACAAATGAAGATAAGGAGTAAGGTGTGGAAGGTATATGTTGTGAATCTGGATCAGTTTCATTTTTTTTATAGATCTGTGTATAAAAACATAAGTTTGCAGAGAACATAGTGGTATTCAATCTGAGTTTTTCTTCTAGTGTGGTAGTGTGAATTCAGATGAGAAAGGTGGTCTAAATACGTAGAGAGGCTCACTGTATAGAGAGTTTATTTATTATTTTAAAACAGAGGAGAAGACAACAATATTGATCTGAGACTGATTTACCCTGCATTAAATAAAGTATAAACTCCTATTATCAATTTTTTGATATATGTTTCAGTGTTTTTTGCTACTAAATCTCAAAGACAAGATTTGGAATGAGAGCTTAGTTTCCCATATTATTAAAAGATTTGAGTCACTAATGTTGTTGATCTTTCAAAATGTTTTTCCAAAGAGGTGGTAATGCTACATGGAGAACAAAATTATTGTCTTTGTTGTGGAAAAATATGTCAGTGTCTCCTAAAGAGCATGGTTATTTGACTTGTGAAAGAGAGCCATGATAACGCATTGCGAGAGGTTGTTTGAAGTTGTTCTAAAACTAGTAAATGTAAATTTTGTTGAGAAATAAGGATGTATATATTTGTTGAGAATCTACATGAATTTTCTTTTGAGAATTTTGATTATGTACAAGTAATAAAATTTTCTACTTTGGGTTTATCAATTTGTTTAAGAATACATCATTTTAGGTCATGTAGGGTTTTTTTCAATTGAGATTGTGATACTTATTATGCCTTCATTCTAATTCCTTTGTTGTTAAAATTTTACTACTAACAATCACCCAACAAAGAAAGATATATGCAAATGATCATTAAAAGGTCGATATGAAGGTTGTGTAAAAAGGCTATCTAAATACAATTATAATATTAATCCTTTTTTATATGTTGTGATCTACTTATAAATTTATAATTTGAATATGTGGAATTATTTGATGGTATAATATCCTCACAAGAACCCAAAAAATTGACTTTGAATGGACGATGTGATCTAAAATTAAGGCCATGAAGCAATATATGTGGATCTTATAAACTATAATAATTTTATTTTCAATTGTGGTGTAATGTAGAGGATAGAAATTATCTTGAGAATGACATAACGGTTCCATACAATAGACAATAGAACGATGAAAAAAAAAATGTAGATAAAAACCTTGAAGTGAGATTCCAACCATTAATTCCTTAAGAAAAGAAACATTCTGTAAGCCATGATTATTGCGATTACAATATTATTTACAATAAATCTCATTACATTGTTTCTACTTCTTTATATGGTTCTCTCTAACTTCCAAGGAAATTTCTAGTGAAGAAGCCTTTTCGTAGGTGGAACCTTTTAGTATAGCTTCCTAATTTTTTTATTTTCCACAATATGGTCACATATCTATTATTATCCACTTTGTCTACCTCCCTGGTTACCTCATATTATCCTTCGTAGGTACATTAAATTTCATCCCTATTTGAATATTTTCTCCTCAAAACATGGGATGAAGCCATTTTATACAATCTACTAAGTAATGTGACCAATTAGTACTAAGAATGAGTATCCATCGATTCTAGTGAAATGTAGGCATGTGGTCCAACTTGTTTCTTAACACCTCAATCTTGAGTAAATTTTCTCTTTAGCACCATGTTGTCATTGTGCTACTTTGGTATCTCCATGCATTGATTTAGATCCTCCATAAGCTTCCATTCTAGTTTCCCTTTTGGTTCCATGTTGGTTCATAAGTTTTTTTATGCTCACACCCTCTCCTTGAGTACTATCATTTCTCCTAATGGTGTGGGTGGAAATATACATCAACATTAGTTGTCAATTTTTTCGTCCTAGACTCTTTAACATGTGGTTCTTTTGAGACACTTTTATGCCCTTCTTGGGGATTTATTCATATGATTCAATATTATCTTCTTGTAATTCAACCTTAAACATTGCCCTTAGTTTATTTGAAACAAATTATTGAGGGGACCCCTTGGGCACTTCTTATTTAGTAAGAAAAAAATCATGCAATGTGATTTTTTTTCTTGTAACAAAGATTCAAATATTTCCTTTGATCATTAATATTAATTGTACGAACTATGTCCATCCAATGATATTATAAAATAATATCCACATTATCCATATATATAACATGAAAACCAAAATTCAACACATATATATCCATGATAATATTAAAATCTTTAAAAATATGAATAGTCTTAACCTCAACCTATGTGCTTTGAATATGCTCTTCTGAAACCTGTAATCTATAGCCAAATTAGCATTGCTGAAATTATGCTTACTACTGAGATTTATATAAATAATGGCATGTTAGTTTTGAATACATTCATGAAGATGTAATATGAATTTTGTGAATGAAAACAAACCCTTGGTTCACTCTTTATCATTGTTCCAAATCTTAGACTACGTATGTAAAATTATTTTTTTCAATTGCTTCATCTTAAAGTGCCTTCATCTTGTCACAATTAAGCAACTACAACCATAAGGCAACATTCTCTTTTAAATTAATACCTACACACTATTTCCATTCATTTCTTCATAACAAATTTATTTCTTTTATGTATTATTTTATAGAAATACAATCATTGTTTCATATGAAATCATATTATTTGCTATATCTCAAAAATATTACAAGTATTTTAAGTAAATAACTTACTTTGCAATGCAGTTACTTTGTGTGACTTGGTTTTGAAGTGAATAATATAGAATGAGTAATATAAAATTATCACTTTGGTGATACTTCTTTGATTGGATATTATTACCATAATTATGAAATTAATTACATGACCAACTTTCAACTATGAGCGCTAGTTTAACTAGAATGTGTGCACTCTATCAACATATATTTGATCTATGAAATGTCAAATTTTCATCACAAAAACCCTAAATTGCTTGATTTAAATCAATGTAACTCCACTTCCGAACCTCCAATTTGGATTTTATTTATAATCTTGGGTATTTTTTCAAGAGGAACTCAAATATAAAAATATTTTCTTCAAATTATACATAAAATGTTTCATAAATCAATTGAAAAGTTGTCACCCTCTATTTCCATTGAGAGAGAGAGAGAGAGAGAGAGAGATCAGATGCCAATTTTATTGTGACTCAATAGATTTGAAAATATAAAATATACATTAATTTGGGAATAACAAAACTTATCCACATAACAGATAACAAAGGAATGAATATAAGAATGTGGAGGAAACCCTTGAGGTAAGGTAACACCATTACTTATTCTTCAAGGAAGGAATCACTTTGGAAATCATGATTACTATATTTCTTTTTTGTTTGTCAAGTTGTCTGTGTACTCCAAAGATGATTAGAGGCTTAACCTTTGGCTTGAGAAACCATGACCCATGGGCATCAAAGCCATCAAAACAACCCATCGATCACACCTAGCATGGGCCACGTCATCCCTTAACATGACTAAATTTTTTCCCATGGAGTTTGGAACCGATGACCTTCACATCACGGAGTGACTTAACAGTACATCCATTACCATATATTCTACGCCCCGTGGGTGACATGATAGCTACAATATCAATATTCTTCATAATACATTTTTAGTATATTTATTTTACTTCTTTATATAGTTCTATATAACTTTTGAGGAAATCTATATTGAAGGAACCATCTAGTAGTTGAAATCATCTAGTTAGCCTTCTTGCAAGTATTTCTCATTTACACTATGTGGCCACCTATATATTATTATTACACAAGGTACCTCCCTAGGTGATGGAAATAAAACAAAATTAAACTTAGATAACACCCAAATATTTATCACACTAACAAAACTTTATTTAATTATGAAGCCTGGGACTTTCCTTTCTTGCCTCAACATAAGCATTACATCCCTTTTTATTCTAGAGGGAGAAAATATCTTCAAATTGTAAGAGATAATTAATATCCTATAAACTTGGAGGAATTTGAGATAAATCCTCTCAAATTTAGATTCATATCTTCACTATATCCTAAAAAAAATATAATTAGTTATGATTATATATAGTTTCTAGAATTTCACATAATATATTATTTTTTAGACACTTCCTAGACTTTGAAAAATTAACCATATATATTTTTACTAATGAAATATGCTCCTACACTGGAATCCTGAGGAGAAATTTTTTTCATGGACTCATATCCATAAATTCTTCAATATCATTGCCTTCACACGGAATTTTGAAATAATTTAGGTGCATTAGTAAAAAAAAATTCTTCAAATATTTTTCTCCTAGATCCTGAGGTCTATTCACTAGATGAAGGCCTTATTTATGTAACCCCCCTTCCCATATTTACCCAATTCACTGACCTTCCAGGGAAACATGAGAGGAAGAGTTACTATGGCATGAGTCGACCTCGTCACTGCACTTAAAGAAGTGGGGCTGACAAACTGACCAGAAAATGACAACTCACCTCATCCCTCAGGGTTGCAGGACACTCAAGGGCCAAAGAACCATCCCATGTGACCAAACCCTGATCTAGGGCTCATTTTCACACACTTTAATACCTAACCAAATGCACAATAATGCCTCCATGTAGTTATAAGCCTCCAATTGCATGCACAAGCCCACCTAGGTGTAGTTGTGACACAAATTGTCTAGTTTAGATGGTGTGGTTCCAAGGTCTGAGCCTCCATTCTAGGCCAGCCTCTATACCATTGTCCAAAACTTCTTGAAACTTTTAATAATCATTAATTACATGAAAAAAATTTCTAAACATGAAAAATTTAAGTCATAAATTGACCTAGACTTCCTAGAACATCACAGACATTTCATTAAACGCATGGTAAATATGTAAGCTACATGTCATGAATGCATATCTGATCACAAAAGTATGAGATTCATCTTAGAATCACCAATAAGTCCTTATGCCCTCTCCATATATATGAAACAAAACTTATTAGTCCATACATTCATCAATTGATCAATAGCTAAAAATTTCATGGCAAGAGACATAAAATATATACATCATATAAACAACATATAAACAAAAAATAACCAACATATAAACCATGGAAACCCAACCATAATATAATCAACATATAACCAATAAATATACATGAATCACATTATGAGAATAGCTCTTATTAATATATGAATATACCAACCAAGTCAGAGACTTTCATGTAACACTCAACCATAGATTGGGCTGAACCAAATCTCTCTTTCAACCAATCACCCTCATGCCATATTCCAAGAATGAATGCGGGATCTAATAGAATAAACCAAGACAAAACAAACTAGTTATTCCAGACGCCAAAGCACCTCAAACCTCAACCAGTGCTTCCACCTCATGGTCGTACATCACTAACACCAACCATATCGGTCTCTACCCAATCTATCTAAGGCTTCAAGAACTAGTAACTCAACCCACAACCTTCCAAATCTCTAGATAATTTTTCCAACCTGGATCCAGGGACTAGTAACTCAACCCACCAAGGGCTCAAGAGTGTTTGTCCCAACCTAGGATCCAGGACTAGTAAACCAATCCAAGTTGTTCCAAGGCTTCCAGAGTGTTTTTTCCAACACAAATCCATAAGGAATTAAGAGCACCAATCAGAAAAAAATCAAGTGGAAAAAAACCCACAACAACATGCCTATCTAGGAAATGGAAAGACAAGGCTAAAACCAATGTCAATTCAGAAAATCCTCCTGCCAATGACAACACATAGAAAGAAAACCACATGCATAAACCATGCATCCATAAATCAACAAGGAAATCAGATATGCAACTTGTTACTTGCAAAGAAATATTGATGTAGCTTACAATCCACTTGTTCCCTTGTGTTTTCCATATTTCTCTTGCCTTTTTTATCCAATCCAAGTAAAAACTAGAGTGCTCCAAACATGCTCCAAGAATGCTCCAATATTTTTCTAAGTGTGCAAGAGTATGAGAGAACGAGAGAATAGAAGAGAGCTCTAAGCTAAAACTAACAAAAAGTTATGAATTGATCTCATTAGGTCCCTATAATACTAGTGTAGCTCCATATTGTTATTGTTAGTGTAGCCCCTTATTGTTATTGTTGTGCCCATGTAGTCCCCATACTTTTATTATTATGCCCCATAGAAGACCATTATTGTTATTGTTGTACCCTTACATTATTATTGTTATGTCGTATTTGATTATATTGAGACCCCTTGGACTCTTATATATAGAAAAGAGGTTTTGTCATTTGAATGATCCAAGAATTATTCATTTGTGTAATGAAAAGGAGGTTTCCCCCTCAAAAAGGATATTTTTTAAGTCGTTAATCTATCTTTCATTTTATTTTGTGAGTTGGTTGCAAAATATTTGGTATCAGAGCTTTGGATTCTAGGGTTTCGCTTCTTTAAACATGTCATCTTTGTATTTTCAGTATGTTTTTTTTCTACAAGGCTTTAGAAGCTTTGAGATCTAAAATTATAGAGATACAACAAATTCAATATCAAGCTCCTACAAAGCATGAAAAAGGTGTGTATTTTTTTAAATTTTGTATAAATGTTTTTTGAAAAATAAGTTTGAATTTATTCAAAGGGCATAGTGAAGCATAAATATCATTAATTGATGCCCCAAAGAAAGGAAATGGAAACACCTAGTAACCAACCCAAAATATATACTATGACACATGAAGAAGAAGAAGAAATGAAACATGATATATCAAAATTACAAGGCCAAGTGCAACAAATTTTTCTCTCACAAAAAGTAACAAAAAATGAAATAGAATCTAAGATGGATCGTTTGAAGAATGACATGGAAGATAAGATCGATGGTCTAAAAGCATACATGGAAGGTTTGAAGGAAGGTGTTGTATCATCATTCAACACTCATGTAGTTCTAATGCTCTTGTATGGATTTGGGCAACTCTTTCCCATAAAGACTTGATCATTTATTAAAAAACAATATTTTGAATTCCATACGCGACTATTCCCTTAAAAAAGCTCATACACACGCAACTACCGTAGTACAAAACCCATGTATATTATTTAAAATATGAAAAATTAAAATAATATCCTATTTTTTGTGTGGGGTTTACGGGTTTTACCGAAATCCCACCTACAGGAGCCCGTGGCTTAACTAAATCAATTGATTTTTGGTGGTATTTATACAGCTCATGGGAAGGCATAATTACATGAAAGAGATAGGATATTGAAATTATAGTCTTTTAGGTCCCCATATCAAGTCTTATTTTCCTTGTTCCTTCTACACTCCCAGTCATAGGTAACCCTTGTTTCCTTGCATAGATGCTCATCCTTCATTTTATGGAATCCTTTTGCATATGCTTGGGAGGTGATCTTTGAATCTTGGGTTGGACGGACCCGGAGGAAGGTTTCGTTGGTGTCATGGTTGGATCAGGTTGTATCTATCCACTACTCTTTGTTGATATCAATAAAGAAGCTTCATCTAGTTTCTGACATGTTATGATCTCATGTTGAATATGTCATGTTTATATGTTTATGCTTGATGATCTAACATTTGTATTATACACATAATTTGAACTAATTTCTAAGTATATGCTTCTTTGAACTGTGTTGCAGATCTGCTCGCTGTGGAGGAAGCAAAGGGTTTGGACTCTCTGGGATCGACATCAAACATAGGACCTACGGGTACTCCTCTCAAACCAAAATTTAGTATTTTGCATAGTTTTCTTGCTTAAACGTATGCTTATTGTTGATCGTCTACCTTCAATATGTTGAGGTTCTCAACCCTTACCTTAGGGAATTTTTTCCCGCCGGCAGAAATGGTGACTCCACTGGAGAATAAAGTTCCATATTTCCTAGAAGGGTTGTTTTTCCCTTGATATGGGTTTTTCTTTCTTGTTTCTTGATTTTTATATTATTTTTGACTTTCTTGCAGTCTGGGAAATCAGTCTGATCTTTTGGATGAGAACTTCCTTTTTAATTTTCCTTGATTTTCTATATATATTCTCTTTTCATTGTATACAAAAGCATACATACGCGGTTTCTACCAAAGAAACCAGTGTATACTCTAGTTTCTTCGAAAACAGATGCGTGTATATTCGGGTCTGTTATTACACAGTTGTGTATATTTAACAAAATTTTATTTTTTCAAGTTTTTTCTTTAATGATGGGTGTTGTATGGTTTTCTATGCTTTCTTGGAGTCATCTACAATCTATAATGGTCTTGCTTCTTGCTAGTGTTGGTTTCTTTACCTCCTTTTACAAAAATATTTTGTCAACATAGGGTTTGCATTTTTTTGAAGTTTTGTGTTTGAAGTTTAGGTTTCATACCTTCTTTGTGAAGTGTCTAACTATTCTATGCTTTTGGGACAGTGGGTTGATATTCAACTTGCTTATAACCCAATATTTTTATCACTTTGATTTGCATTCTTGAAGTTGAATCATTTTGTGTCTTTTTTATTATTTGAGAAGGGTCTTTGCAATTTTTGTTCAGTGAAGGATTTTTGGTTATCTGAAATATTTGTGTATTTGTGAATATTTTATGTACCTTTTAGGTCAATTTGTTCAAGTTATTTGGTCTCTTATTCAATTTAGACTTATCATCTTGGTGATTGTTTATGGCTTGTGAAGTTCGGAGTATTTTCTCTTCATTTTTATCTTGAAGTGATTGATTGTTTTTCCTTCTTGAAACTTTTGTCATAGGTCCTTAAAAAGAAAAAGAGAATTTTTTTTCCTTTCTTTTTTTTGGTTTTTGTTTTTCTGATCTTTTTGGCTTTTCAATAAGTGTGTAAAACTTTGATTGAGGTTGAAATTTGATTCATTTGGGAGATATTTTCTTGGATATTTGTTTCTCATTGTTTGTCAAACTTTGGCTTTTGGTCTTTGAAAGAGCACATTTGTTTGTTTAAGAGAATTCCATAGAATATTTCATTTATGCATTCTAGTATGCATTTTAGACATTTTAGTCTCTTTTGATAAACATTGAACGCGTGAGTGTGTTGAAAAGGAAAATAAAAGAGTTTTGTTTTCATAGATTTCTTGTAGCCTAATTTTCTATTGGTTTCCTTTTGTGTCAGAACATCACAATTTTCACTTCCTCTACCTATGACCTAAATAACAACCAATAAAATCAAGCGCTTAATCTAAAAATAACTAGATTTTGTTTTTTTCATAGATGCATCAATTAGTTTAGGGAATTTAGGGTGATTAAATAGGTGTGTGGAGATTAAAATCTCCAAGGCCACTCTAAACTAAAACATAGAAGTTGATTAAAGAGTGAAAATATAGTATCCTTTGGTTGTCTGTGAAATATCCTCTAAAACAAGAGCTAAGCACGAGGACGAGTGAAGACATGGAAATATATATACCCCCTCTCCTACTTGTTGTATCTTGCGTCAACATCTGTTCCTCCCATCCTCTAATTATGAGTTGGTGACCCTAGTTTTCCTAGCCTAGGGACCGCATAGGTGACTGCGAGGGGGATGCCCATGGTACCTAAGATAGATGTTGCATCACTTTCATAGTACTTCTGGATGATGCCCTTGCGAAGCTCAGATATTTGCACCGGAAAATGCTATTGTCTGGAGGTAAAAATAATTGTTTATGATACTTCGATGGTAGGCTTGGGCTTTAATTAACCCAAACTATCTTCTGAAGGTCCTAATATTCTCTTTCCTATATTTTGGTGTCTAGTTCTAAAAACTTGGAGTGGAAATACCTAGAAGTTGCTTTTTTGGTTGTATCTTTAGGGAATTTTTAGTGAGTGATTTTTTCTCCTATATTTTAATAAGTTTTTCATTTATTTTGTCTTTCAAAATGTTCTCTTAATATTTAAAACTAGTTGATCTACCAATTCTTCGGTCTATGAAGCTTCGTGAGCTTTCACCTGCGAGTGCCAAGCCTTCATCTAGAAGGTGTAGGATAAATTATGCTGGTGATTTTCAAGCAGTAGGGTGCTCTTCCAATAGGAAGACGAGGTTGATATTGAAGACATTCTTGAGTCCACTGTGACTCAGTTGGAACCTATTACTTCTGATATTTCTTACGTTGTAGAATATGTGGGTACCCCGACTCACAGGTCGACAAGCCATGTTCACTCTCCTTGTTTTTTTCCAATGGCTAATGTTAGTGACGTAAGCATGGATACTAATAATTCTGGTGTGCATACTCCTCCTTTAGTTGCAGGAGGTGGTAATATTCCTATCTCTATTGTTATGCCTAGTACAATAGTTTTTGGCTCTACCTTCATTATGGGTTCGAGTGGGGGCTCCCAACCTTCCGCCCCTTTCACCGGTGCCTATCCTTTTAGGATTCCATCCAGTGGGATTCATTCATTTACTTCAACCTTTATGTTTGATGTTTCCACATCCATGACTTCTATGCCAAGTGGTTCAATATATTTTCAGGGTTTTGCTTTTGGAAGTGGACATATTCCCCCTTCTAATGCATCTTTGAACATAGGATTGATACCTTTCTCTTCTCAGGCTCAGAATGTTAATCCTTTCCAAGGAAGTAAAGGATGAGAAAATCCTTTCATTAATAGTTTCGAGGCTGGGAACTTATCCCATATATTTGGTCAATAGGGGAGTATTCCCTTCCCTTCTGTCAAGACCTCGTCGGTCTTTCCTCCTCTAGCTAGTGCATGGAATCCTTATCAGGGGCTTCCACTTTCTTTCAATGTTTTTCTAGGAGGAAAATACCCTATGGAAGGGGGTGGATACCCTCCAAATACTTCTCGGCCACAAGGATTTCCTTATGGTTCAGGTCCTTCTACGAGTAAGCCATGAAAGCCTTTTGCCTCTCAAAATCCAGGGTACTCTTTTTCTAATGTCATAAATTCTTCTCTTGGTGGGTATAATTCTCATGTTCCTCCACGCTTACCATTCCTCAACACTTTGAACTTTATAGATATTTTTAAATTGACAAATGATATGATATGATACAAGCCAGCTTGGCCTCCAGTCCCCACCAAACTTCCATATAATATTCTGAAATTCGAAGGGAGGTATGGAGAGGATCCAGTTAATCATATAACCACATTCCATTTGTGGTGCTAATCTAACTCCTTGATTGATGAGCCGATTATGTTGAGATTATTTCAATGCACCCTAACTGGAAATGCTGCAAAATGGTATATTGAGCTAAGAGGGGGAACCTTTCTACGTTTGGAAATTTGGATACTATGTTTCTAAATCATTTTCAGTTGTCTGTCTGATATGATGCTAGAACTGAGCTTCTATCAAATTTTGAGCAAGACAAGGCAACTCATATTTCTGACCACATCCAAGGGTTTCGTAGAAGGAAGAGTATTATCAAGGCATATATCCCTGATGAGTTCCTTTTGGAATGGTTTTTGAAATATTTGCAGCCAGATATTTCTAAGGGTGTGTCATGTTGAAGTTTGCAACAAGAAATAGTGAAATTGGAATCTAGAAACAACAAGCAGCACCTACACTAAGTGTGGGACCTAGAGGTCCAAGTAGCACCTACACTAAGTGTGGGACTAGGAGGTCCAAGAAGCACCTATACTGGTGTGGGTTAAACTTGGTGCATGTCTATTTTAGCTATCCCTTAATTAATATGGACAATAAAATGTAATCTAATCTTAAAATAACTTGTAATAGTTAACTAAGTGTGATAAGCTCAGTTAAATCATGAATTTTGAGTTGAGGGTAGTTGGTGAGGCATGCAGAGTAATTCTAGCTGTAACAAAGTTCAAAGTGCAGTGGTGCATTAGTTAATGCAAATTGTAATCATTTAACTCAGTTAAGTGAGTTAAACTTAGTTGTGCTAGTTGTAACTCTTTGATACACAAGTGAGAGAGCAAGTGAATTAAATATTATTTAATTCACAATCAGTGATCTAACATGAAACTGATGATTTACTATTATTATTTGCATGCATGTCAGTTCCAGCGGAGACGCATTTGAGATCTAGGTGAAAGGGCAGTGTAATTATCAGTTGTAATATTAGCAGGCTGACCAGGTGTAGTTAAAACACCACAGGATGCCCATGATACTCAGTGCAGTTGAGGAAGGCAGAAATTCCTAAAGAATAGGTATTTAATTCATCAGGAATTGCGTGAACAAGGGAGGTTGAAGATAGACTGAGAATTGGCTGAGTATTAGCCCGATTTTGTCTGGATAAGTGTGGGAAAATTAGCTGAGTAAAAGAGGCTCTTGTGAGAAGAGTTGTATGTAATTGTTTCATGATTACTTGTGGAATATACAATATATGATAGAGGGGTTATGAGTAGCAATATTTCCCTGGAAAATTATTTGTGTTGTGGTTTGATTGATTCTTGTTTGCTTCATGTGATTGGCGATTGTGTTTTTAATTCCGAAATTGATTTGTAGAAGCAATTCAGTATTTACCTTTAGTACATTGTTAGATCGGATTGAATCCATGATATACATGCTTGTTTTATAATTTTTACATGGTATGAGAGCATAGGAAATCACAATAGTGAAGGAGGATTTGAGTTTGTGACTGAATAGAATTCAAATTTGCAAAAGAATTTCTTGGTGCTACAATTGATTCAAGATCGAAATGGCTTTCAATGGCTTGATATTGGAGTATGCACTCGAGGGAAACTCTAACTATATTTATTGGAAGGCCAGGATGGAGGTAGTACTCAAAGATAATGGCTTGAAATAATTCATTGACAATGATGTTCCTAAACCCGTTGTGACAGATGCTGCAAATCTTGATGCATGGAAAAAGAAAGTGGCAAGGGCAAGGAGGATCTTACTGGAGGGAGTATGAGACCACATTGTCTCAAGTCTCCATGGAAAATCAACTCCATATGCAATTTGGAAGGATTAGATAGGTCTATTTAGGAGCAGCAGTGATCATACGAAATTGGCACTGAAAGATAAACTCAAGAAGATCAAGATGGAGAAGAATGACACTATTATGGTATACTTAACAAAGTTTTTCTAATGTCAGGATGAGCTTGGGAGTGTATTAATTACTTTCGTTGATGATGATCTGGTGAGCCTAGCTCTTCTAAGACTTCCCAAGAGTTGACATAGTTATCAGGACTGTATCAATGGGAGGTAGAAGCTGCCAGATTGGGAACGAATTTGGTTAGATTTGGTGCAAGAGGAGTTCAGATGGAATACCAGAGATGGATCTTCATCTAAGAATGAAGATGAAGAAGATTGGGCTTTGGCTTCCAAGGTGAAGAAGGGGAAAGGAAATAAATTTCATTCCAAATCTAGGACCGATGAAGAAGGCAAGGAGCGTGACATTTCCAGAGTGAAGTGTTTTCATTGTCACGAGCATGGACATTATGCCACTAATGGTCCACAAAAGAAGAAAAATAATGCTTAAAGATATGTAGCTGGTGAGGCTTTGGCCTCGAAATTTGAGCTTGACTTCTCACAGATCGCATGCATGGTGTCAAGTGTGATGGGATCAGGGTGGTACTTGGATATTGGTGCATATTTCCAAATGACGGGAAACAAAGAGCTTTTCAGTAGCTTGGAGGTGAAAGACCTCCATATGCATATCGAATGGGTGATGACAGGCGGTATAGTGCTACTGAAATTGGTGCCATTACCTTCCGGAGACACTCAGGTAAACCCTTTCAATTAAAATATGTAATGCATGTACCAGGCTTAAAGAAAAATTTAGTTTCAATTGCAATGTTGAAGGATAGAGGCTATGATGTTGTTTTTAGTGAAGGTGTTAGCCCCTTATAAATTTCTTGACAAGCAAGCAAGGGACTAGTTTGTTCTATAAGCCTGCAAGGAATACATTTCCCTTGAAAACACATCATCCTTGCAGCCTTGTCAAGTTCCCTACCTTGTGACTGTTTCCCTTTGTTGATTTAAGTCAATGAGCCTTGCTAATAAATAATTATGCTCCAAAAGGCTTTATTTCGCCCCTTGTACCCTGTTTGGTCAATTTAGTGTGTCCTAAATTGCTGCATTTAATTTGTCAATTCGGGAATCGTAAGCTGATGAAGTGCGGCACACTATATGTGCAAGATAACCTATTTCTTAACTTTTTGTCGTTTTTGGTTTTCTAAGGTGAAATGGGAATTCTAAGATGAAAACAAGTTTGGTTATGTTTGTTCAAGGAAATGATATTCCCTATAATGATTTACCAACTTGAAACCTTAAAAAGAAATTTGAAATTTACAATGACAAGACTTGAAAGGAAATGAGAATGTGCTGCTGAAATGAAAAGGTGCTGCTAGTCTAACAAATCAAACAGTGAACTAGTGAGCATGAAAACCAAACTATTCTTGCTGCTGACTAAACACAAAAGAAACTATGCTTAAGGAAATTCAAAATTGCAACAAAATAAATCTAAATCAGATTACATCAATTTATCTTCTGATCCTTCATCATTAGTCCAGCTACGATTTTTGGAAGTAATCATAAACAACTTGAGTAACTGATATCTAACTTGCAGAAAGAAAACTAATATCAAATCATACATTCATGATTCAATCCCTCACCATCAGTCCAGCTGTGGCTTTCGGAGGCAACTGAAGATGTCATGCACAATTTAATATATCTAATTTTACAGAAAGGAAACTAATACTAAACTACACATTTCATAATACAATCCCTCACCATCAGTCCAGCTGTGGCTTTCGGAGGCAACTGAAGATGTTATTAGCAGCTTAATATATCTAAATTTGTAGAAAAGAAACTAATACTAAACTACACATTTCATAATACAATCCCTCACCATCAGTCCAGCTGTGGCTTTCGGAGGCAACTGAAGATGTTATGAGCAGCTTAATATATCTAAATTTAACTACTGAAGCAAATAAGCAAAAATGAAATGAACAAAGCAATACTAAAATTAAACAGAAACTATGAAAAGAAAATTAGCAGCAGAACAATGTTAGTTCCATGTCATTAGTCAAAAAGCTATGAAAATGCCCGGGCTGCCTATCTATAACCTGAAACAAGAACACTGATCAGTGATTAACAATATAAAACATGAAAGACAGAAGTGAAATGGAAATCATGGAAGTTTATAAACAGAAATGAACCAAATGCAATGTATAAACATATGAATGAATTATGGCACAATGAGCTTTAAAGAAACGAAATGAGAACTTTATACTAATGTACAAAACCTTAGCTGAACAGGGGCCCTCTACACCAGCCTTGGCAACGATCTTCAAATACGAATTTCGGTTGAAAACAGAGTCTTCTTATATTAAAAAGCAGTCATTACAGAAAGGTGATGTTACGGCACAAGCGCAGCGTAATCACATTACAGAGCAGACTAATAAAAGATAACAGAGACTAACATCGACTAACTCTATATGCGTATGCAAACGCATTATATATAACAAAAGAAATATAACTATCTCCTAAAGTTCATGCTGGTGGAGAGCACGTAGACCACTGCGTCCACGGATCTAGGATCATGGTTGTGTTGGAAAGTAAATCTACGAGGAGTGGATGCTTGAATTCGACTAAGGAGCCATGTACAGATGTCGATTTATCCTCCGCAACTTAGAAACGGCCGTATGAATCTTCATGTGACACGAAACAGAGTTCGGCCGACATGAGACTCTATGGTTGACTTCCATGTGGACGCCTTTGACCGCGGCTTCTTTAGATGGGTTTGCTCGAACCAATAGGACACGAACCATGTCCACGTCATTCCTGACCTGCCCATGTGGCTCGTTTTCCTTGTAGACACCTGTAGCATAGAGTTTCACAAAATAGCTGCGGAAAGTTGCAGCAGCTGCGGAAAGTGGCAAGATTCCACAGCTGAATGAACAAAATCTAAATCAAATAGCAAACACAAAAATATAATTAAAAACCATGTTAGATGCTCTTTTGCACATGATATTGACAATTTGAGAGGTTCAGGTGAGTGAAAAAGGTATAGAAAAGTGTATGGAAAAGATGCAGATTTGAGACTCAACATACCCCCACTGTGAAGGTGTTGCATGTCCTCATGCAACCAAAATTTTGATAATCTTTCTTTAGTTCATGTGCCTTGACACTTCAGCCAGGACATCCAATCCTCTCCTCTTCTTCCTTGGTACTGCCAACATTCTGGGTTTCTTCATTAAGCACCTAAATTTGATATTAACGAGTGCTCTGCTCAATTTCTGGCATTTCCTTTTCAATTTCTTATTCTTCTTCTGCCATATTCCCAAATGTAGCATGGTATTATCATGGATGATTTTGTCCAGTTTGCCTTGTTCTTTCAATGTCTCATTTTCATTTTTGATGTGCCTATTTAAAATCTCTAGCTCAAAAATTTCCTGTTCTAGTGATTGGACTAAATCATCCTGTAATGTATGAGGCTGAATGGACGAAGTACTTGGACCTGTAGTTGCCTTTTCAAAATATTCTATATAGTCATATACTTCCTGCTGCTTGGGGTCTATTTCAGGTGTCATTTTTATTGGGCTGTCCCCAAAATGCCGTGAAGGAGAGTTATCTTCAAAATCTGGCTCAGAAGGGCTCACATCAATATCTTGCTGAGAATGGGATGGAGTATGTTCAATGTCTGATTGGGAATGAAATGAACCAGGTTCACTAACTGACTGAGATGGACTATGGTCAGCTGGGGACTGTTTAGATGTCTCCTCACCCAAATCAATGAAATGAGGACCCTTAATTTGTGTTTTCCTCAATTTCCCCTTAAGTCTGCTGCTTCTTCTCACATGCTGTGATACACTATCCTTTTGTTTTTGTTTTCCTTTCTCTGTCTTCTTGGGTATAGATGAATGTTTTTGAAGATAAACTAATCTTTCAGATAACACTTGATGATCTTCTTCTTCAGAAGAAGGAGTTTTATGTACAGCCTCAATAATTTTTCTTTCTTTTGGTGTTATTGGCTTCTTACCCTTGATTTCTTTCTTCTTCCTCTTTGACAGTCTCTCTTCCCTATCAGTTCTTTCAATTGCAGTAGTAGGAGTATTTTGGATTTCATCAATTATTCTTTTTCTCCTACTTCTTCTTGTTGTGCTACCTTCAGGAATTCCCTGAGTAGGAGTAATTTGGGTTTCAACATTTATTCTTTTCCTTCTACTCCTTCTTGTTGAACTACCTTCAGGAATTTCCTGAGGTTCCTCAAAGAAATTTCTAACTAGAAATTGTTCCCATGTGTCTTTCTTTTCCTTTAACTCTTTTTCAATCAGAATTTTTACAAGGCCGTGGTGATATAGATGAGGTTCTACATCTCCTAAGTGTTTCTGAACAGTCACGGACATTTTCTTCAAACTATTGAATAGAAAATATGGGAGATTGAGAGTTTGATTATCTAGAAAATTCATCAATAACCTGGTATGGTACATATACATGGACCCAAAACGGCCTTCACATGTAATGAATTTCTGAACAACTAGCAGTAAAGTAGCCCATTCCTCTTTCAATGCATGCACAGGAATTCCTCTTTTAAAAACAGTTATGTCCATACCTTGGTTTCGTAAGATTATTCTCCATACTTCATCACTGATGCTTTTATTTTTAAACCAACGCTCACCCTCTTGAAGAAGTTCCGTGGCTGTTTCTATAGATGCTTCATTGACCGCAAAATTAAGGTCTCCAATCTCTGCTTCCAAGCCATTAAACGACCTTGCGAATGCCTTCGTCACTTCTTTATGATAACCTCTGAATTTCTGGATAAACCGCAGCCAATTTTCTTTCTTCAATATCTCCTTTACTTGCGGATATCCCTCTATAAACTTAGGTCCTTCCGTCTCTGCTCTTAGCAATTTACCCATTTCTCTTTTCTGCTCTTCACAAATTTGCCTGCGTGAGGGTTCAAATGGAAATAGAACGGTTGAATGCACAGGAACGAGCACAATGATTGTGGGAATGTATCATAAAATGGGAATGAGCACCATAAACAGAATGGAGTGAGACTATGGGTAGATATCCGAGAGTGAGAATGAGCACAATGAACGAAATGGAGTGAGACAGAACAGAGTGGGGTTTCGTAAACACGGCAGAGACACGACAAAGAGATTAACAAAGTATAACACATTCAACAGCGTTTTGAATTTTGGTGGCTGCACAATAAATATGAGCACGTTTCAACCAACGGTTATGAATTTATGCGGCTGTAAGAGTCCTTGGTCAAATCAAATACGTCTCATTGTCTCCGGTGGAATATTGGAACATGAGTGAAAATCGGGAATTTAATGATGGAAACATTTGTGAATGAATGCGAGAGGATAATATGGAGATCGTGAAGGTTACGGAATTGTCAATATAATCATTGCACGTAATGGATAGAGCTCATGGTTCAGAACTATATAAAAATGTGTTTTTCAATGCTATTTGAAATAAATTTTATTCATACCTTTGGAATCTTTTCCTTTTCCCTTGGTCTTCAACTAATTGATCTCCATTGGTGTCTTGAATGCTCCATGTCTTCATTTTTGATCCTCTCACCTGCATTTTATTTCATAATTATGGAAATAATGTCTGACTGTACATTCTTTTTGAAAACAGAGTAGTAGCTGCGGAATCTGCTTCTGGCTGCAGAAACTAGAGTCAGCTGCGGAAACAGATGTCAGTTGCGGAAACTGACACAGCTATTACTTGGATGAATGGAAATGAACAGATGACAAATGACCAGATGGAAATGGTCATCAAAAATATTTTTATTGATGGAATGGAATGAAATGGATAAAATGAAGTGGAATGGGGTGAAATGAAATGAAATGAAATGGAATGAAGTGGAATGAAATGAAGTGGATGGTGACAAAATTTGTGAAATGAAGGAGAGATTTTTTTTGGAAAATATAGAGTGTCAGGTGTTCCTGATTTTCACCCTATATTTTCTGTATAAGACTGCCAATCAATGATTGGTTTTCAGGCTTATACCATTTTTTTTATTTTTTTTTAAACTGAAAAGAACAAAAGCTAGGCTAGTGGAGAAGAAGAATTCTTCTGTACCAGCCTGATTGCAGAACTTTCTTGAAACAATTTGACAAAATCCTCTTTTGAGAGTGGCTTATGATAAATTTTCAATCTATGGCCATTGACAATAAGAGGAGTTTGAAACTCATCAATGGTCTTGATTCTTACCGCTCCATTGCTAAAGATCTTGTCAATTTCATATGGCCCAAGCCAATGAGTCTGAAATTTTCCTTGAAAATATTTAAACTTGGAATCAAATAACAATTCCCAATCTCCTTCTTGAAACTTCTTCTCCTTGATATACTTGTCATGCCATTTAGCTCTTTGATATTGAACTAGATCAGTTCTTAAAATTTCTTCTTGTCTGATCTCATCTAGCTCATTCAATTGTTCCATTCTATGCTTTTGGGCTTCTGATAAGTCCATCCTCAACTGAACTGCTATCTTGAAGGTCTTGATTTGAAACTCAATGGGGAGCAAGACTTCTTTCCCATAAACAAGTTCATAGGGAGAATGTCCTGTTGTATTCCTCCATGTAGTTCTGTAGGCCCACAAGGCTTCGGGAAGCCTTTCTGCCCAATCTCTTCTATGTAGATGAATAGTTTTGGTGATGATACTTTCAAGAACTTTGTTTGTGGACTCCACTTGACCATTTGCTTGTAGATGGTAAGGAGTAGATTTTCTGTGCTTGATTTTGTATTCTTCCATCAACTTCTCCACCAAATTGGATGTGAATTGGCTCCCCTGATCTGTCACAATTTCTCTTGGAACACCAAAACGAGTAAAAATATCCTCATAAAGAAAATGAACAACTGAATTTTTAGTAACAGATACTAATGCTTTGGCTTCTACCCATTTAGTAACATAATCAATACAAACCAATATATACTTCTTTTGCTTGGATGGTGGATTAATAGGTCCAATGAAATCTAAAGCCCACTTTTCAAAGGGTTCAATGAGTACCTGTGTTTGCAGTGGCATTTCATTTGAAAGGGTAGGTTTCCCTACTCTTTGGCAGCTGTCACACCTTTTGACATATTATTTTGCATCTTTGAAGAGGGAAGGCCAACAATATCCTAAAGAAAGGATTTTATAGGCCGTCCTTTTATCTGCAAAGTGTCCGCCGCATGGTTCATCATGACATGCCTTAAGAATATCAGGCATTTCATCTTCCCTGACACATCTTCTGATCACAAGATCTGGCCCTGTTTTAAACAATTCGTTAGAAATCCATGAATATTTTGAACTCTCCTAAATAATTTTTCGTTTTTCTCTTGGAAATAAATGTGAAGGTAGTTTCCCTGTAACCAAATAGTTAGCAATATCTGCATACCAAGGGGTCTTAATAGTTACTGCAAACAAGTATTCATCAGAAAATTTATCTTCTACAGGAGAATCTTCTTTAGTATTCTGAATCCTAGACAAGAAATCAGCTACTGTATTATGTTTTCCTGGTCTATCCAACACAGTAATATTGAATTCTTGCAAAAGTAAAAGCCATCTTGTCACTCTGCCATTAGTAACAGGTTTGTTCATTAAATATCTAATTGCAGAATGGTCAGTATGAATAAAGTTTCATAGCCTGTTATGTAATGTCTAAACTTATTAATTGCATGAACAACAGCTAAGAATTCTTTTTCAGTCACAGTATAATTCAACTCTGTGGGAGTCAAATTTTTACTAGTGTAATAAATGGCATAAGGAATTAAATCTTTTTGACCCAACACAGCTCCAAGAGCTGTATCTGAAGCATCTGTAGAAATATGGAAAGGAAGTTTCCAATTTGGTCCTCTCAAGATAGGTGCTTCAAATATTCTTGTTTTCAAAGTTTCAAAAGCTGATTGACAATCAGGATCCCATTTAAATTCACAGTCTTTTGTAAGCAATTTGAAGAGTGGAGATGCTATTTTAGTGAAGTTTTCTATAATAACCAGTAAATCCTAGAAAACTTCTAACATCTCTTTGACAATTTGGAATAGGTAACTTGGAGATGACTTCAACTTTTGATCTATCAACCTTAATCCCATCTCCCGAAATATGATGTCCTAAAACAATCCCTTCAGTAAACATCATAAAGCATTTTTCATGGCTTAATAAAAGGTTTGTTTCTTTACATCTTATAAGAACTTTTTCCAAATTTTCTAATGCCTCTTCAAATGAATTACCATAAACCGTAAAATCATCCATATAAACCTCTACACAATCATGGATTAGATCAGAAAAAATTCCTAGTACTGCTCTTTGGAATGTTGCTGGTGCATTACATAACCCAAAAGGAAGCACTCTGTAGGCAAAAGTTCCCCATGGACAAGTAAATGTGGTCTTATCTTGATCTTCAGGTGCTACCTGAATTTGATTATAGCCACTAAAACCATCCAAAAATGAAAATTACTTTTTACCTGCTAATGTATCTAATACCTGATCAATAAAAGGCAAAGGAAAGTGATCCTTCAAAGTTGCTTTGTTCAACTCCCTGTAATCAATGCATACTCTCCATTTACCATTCTTTTAGGTACTATAACCAAAGGAGAAACCCATCGGCTATCTGAAATTGGATAAATGAAGTTTACATTGAGAAGTTTTTGGAGCTCTTCTTTCACTATCTCCCTAAGATTTGGATTCATCCTTCTTTGAGGTTGTCCGATTGGTCTACTATTTTCCTCAATATAGATATGATGGATGCAAGTCTTAGGATCAATACCCTTCATGTCAGTATACTCCCATGCAAATGCAGTAGAATGTTTTTGCAAAATTCTGGTTAGTTCTTCTTGTTGTGACTTCTCCAAATGTTTGTTGATATTCAATGTTTTTCTTGGAAAAATCTCAATAGTAGAACTACCAAACTCTTCCATAGAGTAAAGAGACATTTGTCTTGATGATAAATATTCTATGTCAGATTCCAACCGAAATTGTGTGGGGTCATATTCTGAAGATGTCTCAAAATTTTCTAATGTGTTCAGAATTTGACTATCCTCACTGATTTCAGAAATGGTAAAGACAGGTTGTATAATGTCCTCATCATCGACCCATTCATTATCTCCTACTTCTGTGATTGCTCTTGCTGGAGGATACAAATTGAATTTCTTTGTCAAATTACCATTAGAAATGTACATGTCTCCAGATCTACAACTAATAAAAGCATCAGCTGTGGCCAGCCAAGGTCTTCCTAAGATAATTGGATGTCCTCCTAGATTACTTTTGGGAGTCAAAATCATAAAGTCTACTGGATATTCCCAAGAATCTAAGGAGACTAAAATATCTTCTAATACACCATCCGGTTTAATAACCGATCGATCTGCAAGTTGCAATAAAGTAGGTGTAAAAAGAAGGTTAGGAAGTTTTAACTGTTCCATAGTCTGTCTACTCATAATGTTGATAGCAGCCCCTAAGTCAATCAATGTGTTTGGAATTTCTATCCCATTTATATGTGTCTTGACAATTGGACTTCCCGGATCTACATACTTCTGCATGGTAATTTTTCCCATCATAATATCTGCAATCTTTCCTACCAGGTGGATTCTTCTTGTGTCTTTTAGTTTCCTTCCTGGTCTTTTGAAACTCAACTCCTTTATGGTTTTTGCTAGAATAGGAATTTCTCGAATGGCTTGTAGCAAGGGAATCTTGATACAAACATTCTTCAATTCATCTAGAAATTCATAGTTAGGCAACAAGATTTTTTTTTCCACCCCCTTGTCAATTTGTAGTCTTTCAGGAATAGGAGGTGTAGATGAAGATGCGGGTTGCTCAACTATAGGAGTTGTGGATGTTAACTTTTCTTTTTCTTTTTGAATGTTTGAATTTTGAAGAGATTCTTCCTTAGAACCCTTATTGACTTTAAGAGAATCCTCCTCAGAGGTATCTTGCTCTTGAATATCTATAGAAGGTTTTTCTAAAACTCTACCAGATCTGAGTTGTACATTGTTGAGAGGAACAATCATATAGGTAGGAAATTGTTGTCCTTCTACCATATAAGTAGTTTGAGGATTCTTATTGTTAGGATTTGGCAATGGCTGAGCTGGAAGTTGATTTGTCTTCTGTTGGTATGGAAGCATGAGTTGAGGATTTGTATTTTGTCGAGAAGGTTGTTGTTGTGGAAATGGTAATGAAAGTTGTTGTGGATTTTGGCTTGGAAATTGTAGAGCTTGTTGATTTTGAAAAGATGGAGGATATTGATAAAATTGAGCAAATCTCCCATAAGGATTTTTCATCCCTTGTACCCATGGCTGATATGAATTTTGATGTTGGGGCCAAGGTTGTTGCCAAGGATTCCAATTTGGTGGGGTTTGAAGATTCATAGGGTTGTTAAACCCTTGAGTTTGTTGTCCCCGCCAAGGTCTCCTTGCGACAAAACAAAGAGATTATACTGAATTTGGGTCTTCTTGAAAAACAGCTTTGAGTCCAGGAATTGAAGGACAATCCTTGATCTCATGATTCTCTGAGCAAATCATACATGTTTCTACAACTTTTGCATCCAAGGGACATTCTCTTAAAGCATGTTTCTTCCTACATTTTGGACAAAAGATGGCTAAAACATCTGTTTCTGCTTTCTGCTTGTTTTGGATTTTAAGGGTGTCTAGTTGTTCACTAAGGCTCCCTAAGACATCAGTTTTGAACTCATCAAGCATATTACCAATCTTTTCCCTACTTACTGATCCAGTTGCAGATTTGTTAGCCCTAATAAGAGAAGGATCCCTAGGCCCTTTTCCTGTTTTAGATTTTCCTCTTGAGAGATGGACACATAATTCTGTTATGTCACGAAGTGGGAGTTGAGAAATGTCTCCTTTCCCCATCATGTTTAAAATATCTATCCATTCATCTCTAATGGCTTTTAATATGAGGGCTTTCAAGGTTTCATCATCTAAGTTGCTCATCTTTGCTCTTTTCAAGTTGTATTGAAATCTTTCAAGTAAGTCTTCCAAATTTTCATCTTCTTTTTGCATGATTTTTAATACCTCATCCTTGTGATTGGTGGGCATACAATAGTCCAAGTATCTATCCAAAAATGTTTGTTTCATATCATTCCAAGTCCTAATGGATTGAGTGGCTAATCCCATGAACCATTTCAAAGCAGATCCCTTCAATGTTGAAGGAAACAGTTTGAGTTTTTGAGAGTCTTCCATATAGTCATAAGTTCGGCACACGACTTCAAACTCAAACAGAAATGTTTCAGGATCCTCACTTCGCAATCCATAAAAGTTAGGGAGAAAAGATGGTGAGATATTTTTCATTGTTGCATGAGTTTCCTCATCAACTATAGGGAATCCAAACAAATTGTCTCCTTCCCTATTTCTACCATTATTTCCTTCACCATTGTTGTCTCCATTGTTTCCTCCTCTTCTACCTCTACCTCTACCTCCATCTATTACTTCCTCCGCCATGATAGTTTCTTTAGAGTCCTTAAAGTCCTCTATTTCTTCTACCAAGGGAGGATGAGAGAGAGTCTCTTTGTTTTCTAAATGGGTTTTAGTAGGTGGTATAGGAGAATCTTCTAATTCAGCTGTTCCTTGACTTCCAAAAATATTAAGGCTAGGGGTAGATGGTGGTGAATCTGGTCTATGCCTTGAAGAAGATGGAGTTGTGAAAATTGAACTCTTGGCTTTAGCTATAAACCTTCCCCTAGAATCTCTTGCTCTATGCATGTCATTTTTTTTATTTTTTAAAAAGTTGGGCTAATAATTCTCTTTCTGATCTTCCAGATCACACTAGGTGCAAGAAGAGATCATACTTAAGAAATTACTAAACCAATAACTCTCTTTTCTGATCCTCCAGATCACACTAGGTGCAAGAGGAGAGCATACTTCAAGAAATTATCAAGTTTTCCCTTCTTTTGTTATTTTGTTTTTTTTTTTTAAGAAATTGGCTACCTAGTTACACTTCCCCGGCAACGGCGCCAAAATGTTTGGTCAATTTAGTGTGTCCTAAATTGTTGCATTTAATTTGTCAATCCGGGAATCGTAAGCTGATGAAGTGCGGCGCACTATATGTGCAAGATAACCTATTTCTTAACTTTTTGTCGTTTTTAGTTTTCTAAGGTGAAATGGAAATTCTAAGATGAAAACAAGTTTGGTTATGTTTGTTCAAGGAAATGATATCCCCTATAATGATTTACCAACTTGAAACTTTAAAAAGAAATTTGAAATTTACAATGACAAGACTTGGAAAGGAAATGAAAATGTGTTGCTGAAATGAAAAGGTGCTGCTAATCTAATAAATCAAAACAATGAACTAGTGAGCATGAAAACCAAACTATTCTTGCTGCTGACTAAACACAAAAGAAACTATGCTTAAGGAAATTCAAAATTGCAACAAAATAAATCTAAATCATATTACATCAATTTATCTTCTGATCCTTCATCATTAGTCCAGCTATGATTTTCGGAAGTAATCATAAACAACTTGAGTAACTGATATCTAACTTGCAGAAAGTAAACTAATATCAAACCATACATTCATGATTCAATCCTTCACCATCAGTCCAGCTGTGGCTTTCGGAGGCAACTGAAGATGTCATGCACAATTTAATATATCTAATTTTACAGAAAGGAAACTAATACTAAACTACACATTTCATAATACAATCCCTCACCATCAGTCCAGCTGTGGCTTTCGGAGGCAACTGAAGATGTCATGCACAGCTTAATATATCTAAATTTGCAGAAAAGAAACTAATACTAAACTACACATTTCATAATACAATCCCTCACCATCAGTCCAGCTGTGGCTTTCGGAGGCAACTGAAGATGTTATGAGCAGCTTAATATATCTAAATTTAACTACTGAAGCAAATAAGCAAAACTGAAATGAACAAAGCAATACTGAAATTAAACAGAAACTATGAAAAGAAAATTAGCAGCAGAACAATGTTAGTTCCATGTCATTAGTCAAAAAGCTATGAAAATGCCCGAGCTGCCTATCTATAACCTGAAACAAGAACACTGATCAGTGATTAACAATATAAAACATGAAAGATAGAAGTGAAATGGAAATCACGGAAGTTTATAAACAGAAATGAACCAAATGCAATGTATAAACATATGAATGAATTATGGCACAATGAGCTTTAAAGAAACGAAATGAGAACTTTACACTAATGTACAAAACCTTAGCTGAGCAGGGGCCCTCTACACCAGCCTTGGCAATGATCTTCAAATACGAATTTCGGTTGAAAACAGAGTCTTCTTATATTAAAAAGCAGTCAATACAGAAAGGTGATGTTACGGCACAAGTGTAGCGTAATCACATTACAGAGCAAACTAATAAAATATAACAGAGACTAACATCGACTAACTCTATATGCGTATGCAAACGCATTATATATAACAAAAGAAATATAACTGTCTCCTAAAGTTCATGCTGGTGGAGAGCACGTAGACCACTACGTCCACGGATCTAGGATCATGGCTGTGTTGGAAAGTAAATCTACGAGGAGTGGATGCTTGAATTCGACTAAGGAGCCATGTACAGATGTCGATTTATCCTCCGCAACTTAGAAATGGCCGTATGAATCTTCATGTGACACGAAACAGAGTCCGGCCGACATGAGACTCTATGGTTGACTTCCATGTGGACGCCTTTGACCGCGGCTTCTTTAGATGGGTTTGCTCGAACCAATAGGACACGAACCATGTCCACATCATTCCTGACCTGCCCATGTGGCTCGTTTTCCTTGTAGACACCTGTAGCATAGAGTTTCACAAAATAGCTGCGGAAAGTTGTAGCAGCTGCGGAAAGTGGCAAGATTCCGCAGCTGAATGAACAAAATCTAAATCAAATAGAAAACACAAAAATATAATTAAAAGCCATGTTAGATGCTCTTTTGCACATGATATTGACAATTTGAGAGGTTCAAGTGAGTGAAAAAGGTATAGAAAAGTGTATGGAAAAGATGCAGATTTGAGACTCAACATACCCCTGCATTCCCCCCCCCCCATTCTATCCTTGTTTCCCTTCTTCTAAATCCCCTTTTGTTCCCCCTAATATCCCCATCAACCTCCTAAATTCCTCCAAAATCTCCATCAAGTCCCACCCTTACCCTTTGTTTCCTCAAAATTCCCCTCTATCTCTCTATCGTTACCCTTCTCAGGCCTCAAAATGCATTAAAAAGGGTTAAAACCCCACTTTCGGACCATATAATAGGCCTCAGCTCCTTCTCCGCTAGCCCCGTAACCTTTCTCTCTAGGTAACCTGGCACCATGACCAGGCGCCAAAGCTAAAAGTGCTTAGCGCGTTTTGTATCGGGGGCAACAGCAGCCGTTGATCTTCACAGAATGGACGACAATCGCCACCCCCGCAGTTTGCACCGTGCAACTTGTCCACCGCCCATCATCGCATCTCCTCCATCTGTTAACTCACTAGATCAACGGTCCGCTGCTCGTCCATATCGGGCATGATTTAAATCGTTGATCTGTACAGATCCGACGGTAAGGAATCCGCCCGTGACGGTGGTCCCCACCCGCTTTCACTGTTCCAAAACCATATGGTCTCCATCGCACCGCTTATGGAGGTCAGGTGGTTTTTTCCTTTCGGCCAGCGATTCCATACGACGATCGACGCGTGGCTCCTGTTTGGTTTCAAAACTTCTTGCCCATCACGCGGTAATGTTCGGCATGGGATGCACAGTGATATTCACGTCGACTGTCAGATCTGCCCTTGCCCATCCAATGGTTATTGCTCGACGAAGATGCGCAGGGTTTAACCCATAGTCTCTGTTCCCTCGGCCCCCCATTCGTCATCCTCCGCCGGGTTTCCCACCGTCGATCTCCTCTCAGATCCGACGGTCCAGATTGTCTCCCACTGTTGACTCTTCCGTCATCACCCAGTCCCGCCACGTCACTTCCACGTGTATCCACCGTACCTCTGCCATCTGATTGAATGAATTCATTCAAAGGTCGATGTTTATAAGGTTCTCAAGTGTATTGTTCTGCATTCCTCCAACCTGCGCCATCTCTGTTCCCCACCATTCCATAGCATTTTCCGCCATTTCTCCGTAGTTCCACTATCATCCGCATCATCCACCCCATCCATGGATTTCATAACAGGTTTCATGTTTTTGCAGGGCTATCAGAGGAAGAAAACTACCATGGTTTGCATGTACTACTTCAATGGTGTTCTGCGCAGACAGAATTAAATCCAGAAGCTGGTACTATGATAGAAATTCCCGGAAGTGATAGCAGCGGCATAAATATTACCCAAGGACAATTCAATCTCTGCAAAGAAAAACCTATCCGTCACCATTAAAGCCCATATTATGTAGATCAAGACATTTATGAAGCCATGGAGAAAAACCAGCTTATGATCAAGGATTTCAGCATTCAGTATTGATGGTTTTGAGCTTTAATACATCAGTTTAGAGGCAAAGCACCAGATCAATGATCCCATAGATCATGCAAAGGTACAACACGCAGAAATCAATGCATATCAGGGGTTTATACAACAGTAGAATTTTTTTCCCTCCATGAAGGACAGAGCGCCCATGCAGCATTCAATCTATGCCGTGTTCTGGAGAGATTTTCTACCCTGAAACAGCCCCAGTATTATCAGAGCATTTACTTCATCAGTATGGAAGATTTCTTATCATTTCTTTATATTTTGTTTATTCACCAATAGCACCACACAGTATTGCAGTCAGAACACATTAGATTCATATCAAAGTAATCCGCAGTCTGAAGAAGATCATTCGTTCACCCAAAGAACACCAGAGATTAATGCACAGGATTTATACAGAATGGGCTTCGGCCCTCTTTCTTTTCAGAATTTTAATACTGCATTTAGTTCTACACCTACCTCCTATGCTCCTCCAGAGCTATAAATTCATGAAGAACTCATTGTAATGGTTGTTGATCAGTTATCAGATAACTGCAAGTAGTTTCTTTGAGATATGGACTCTGTGTAAAGATTGTAAGATAGGTTGAAGGAAATGTTTTCAGACTGAGCATTCAGCCATTGGCAATGTTGTACTCGATTGGTATTTCTATTTAATATGACAAGCACATTTCTTTGGATCCTGATCTGAAGCAGCGTTGATTTTTTCCTATCTTTGTGTTTACATTCATTTCATTTCGTTTCTACTGGCTTGCATCAGAATATTGGCATAGGATTTACCCTTGTTAGGTACCCTATGTTTCTACTCTCCTTGCCATTTATGTTTCTCTTCTGAATGTCTTATCTAAGAAATGATTTCAGTTGGTTTAACTAGTGTAGTGGATGTTATTGCCTGCTCTCTGATGTATGAATTAAATGAATCCAGTTCTTAGATGTTTCTTGTTACAGATTTAGTTGGAAGATTTGGGAACACTGGGGATTAGAGTTAGCCCTGTCCACTAGGATCCTTGTGCGACCAGCTGATCTTTAACTTTGTTCTCTGAATATATGTTATCTCCTCCCCTCCTACATTCCACATCACATAATCATCTTGAAGATCCTATGTTTCAGATGACTAGTCCAATTGAAAGCCTGCCTATTGAGTAGCGAGCAAATCCTTTCCTGACTCCATTGCCCAATGGTTATGAATATTTCCTGGAACATCTAACCTCTGCCTTGTCCCTATTTTCTCATCTTGGTCTTACACTGAATCCTTCTTTCCTGATAACCAGCAACCAAATCAAAAAAAATCAAACAAACAAACTCCGAGCCTTATAACTAGCCTAACATCTTCACTACTTGAACTTCAAAGACAAACACCTTTGAAATATCATAGAGAGATCCCTCTCCGGACCCAGGAGGGCTAGATCCTGAGGTCTGAAAGTGGTTCTGATGTTGTCTCATCTTTTGGTCTTGCCAATCTGGCCAAAACATGGGAACCCCAACATAATGGTGACTCCGCTGGGGACCATTAAGTGCATTACACCTTAAAAATTCTTAAGCATTAAAAAAACCTAGAAACTCTGGTTAGGTTGGCAGTTAAACACTCCTATTCTCACATCAACTTCTATACCATTTGTTGTGTTTTCCCATACTCTTGGACAAAGTCTGGAAAGGGCCAGGTAGCCTCCAGATCTCACACTCTTTTAGAGGTGACATATCTGGTAAATGCCCTCCCAGTCAATCTCTGGGTAGAGTTTTCTATGTTTTGAGGATATCCTTGAAAAGGGACATCTCATAAGCACTGTGGTGGACAGTGTACCCTTCAAAGCATTCTTAAACCTTCCACCTGGCGACTCCATAGTTCCTAAACGTTTCAAAGACTCCACTGGTGATCAGTACGCATGCTGATTATCTTGGTTCACAATAGACTCCACTTGAAGACCAACCTCCATAACAACATCAACCACAGTAGAAGTAACAAGTAGGGTTAAGCTGCTTGGTCAGAAACAACATTCTGGCTTCTAGAACTGTTCATACAAGAGCTTACCCTAACCCAGACCCACCTGAAATAGTCGATAACCCCGAGAGCATCCTCAAGAGAGCTCCTACACTTAAAAGATCAACTATTTCCAGTCACATCTACAGAGCTAATTCTGCACCAGAAGATCTTACAGCTCTATCACACTTTCACCTTGACCTAGACCTACCTAACAGCTTACCCAGAACTAGGTCATTCAGTAGCTTAGACCAGCCAGACCTTGAGCTTCCTTATTCACCACAGCAAAGTGGTAGACACCTTGGGAATAGACAGACCCCTCCATCTACACCTCCTGACATAAATTTCATACAAAACTTGGGGCTCGGTCACCCTAGGTCTACTCATCAGTCTTCTGCAGGTCAAAATATTCCTATCATCCATATACTAGCTGCCCAAGTTAACACTTTACCTCATCAAAACATCATCATGGCAGCCTGGTATGCAACTCTAGTTCTACCTCAGCCTCTAGTACCCTTACCAAATGATTGTCAGTCAAAGATCCCACACTTCACTGCAAAGGAGTCCATCACAGCCCAACAACATGTAGATAAGATGGAAGATTATTTTGACTACATGGAAATAGATGATGATACAGTCAAAATGAGAATCTTGGCCCAGAGTTAATGGGGTGATGTGAAGAAATGGTTTAAAGGCCTACCTCCAGGTAGCATTAATGATCTTCCAGCTCTATATCAGACCTTCATAAACAAATGGGAAGCTAGGGAAAATCCGCGCCAACTCCTGGCAGAATACATGACCCTCAAAAGAAACGCAGGAGAGAGTGTCCATGATTACATAACAAGGTTTAACAACATTTATAATGCCCTCCCTCCACATATGAAACCTCCACAAGGCATGGCCCTAGCAAAATACCCTGAAGGCTTTGATGCTGACATGGCCTATGAACTTAGGGACAAGGAATACAACACACTGGAGGAAATGCAGAAAGGAGTAGTGAATATAGAAGCCAACTTGATTGAGAAGAGAGCAAGACTGAAGTCTAAGAGAAGGGTAACATATAGAGATGACAATGTAGCTTCCACATCTGACCAAAATTATGATAATCTGTCTAAAAATATGGAAAGGTTGCAACAAATGATGGAAAAAATGGTTTTCACAGTCAGTAACCAGAATAGAAACCAAAACTAGAACCAGAACTTCAGAAGGAACAATAACACTCCCAACAGACAAAGAGAGTTAGACCAACAAGTTATTCCCCCATTTCAAGAGAAATTTCTTGATGAAGATGAGGGAATCATAGAAGAGTCTGTAGGGAACACAATAAACATGTTTGAAATGGAAGATTCAATCCATAACTGTTACTCAGAAGAGGATCAACCCTCACCCTCTGGTTGGGAGGAGGAATGGTTAGAATCTGAGGATTACAGATTAGGATTTGAAAATGCCATGATGCAGGTCAGAGAACAGTATGAACTCAGGAGTAAAAAGATCCAGGAAACTGCCAAACCGAAGACTTCTGAGGTAACCATCAAGAAGAGACCCGAGAAATCTTCTAAAGCAACTGCTGAAAGTATCAAAACATCAGCTAAAAGTTATCGGAAAAACAAAGAAAAAGACAAGCAAAAGAGTGATAAACAAAACCAACCAACTAGTAGCACTAGCACTGCAGTTAGTGCTCCTGATAAGATAGCCTCAAAAGCTGTTCATAGTGAGAGTCAGCCCACTGATTCAGCCACTAAGGCAGTGGCAAATAGAACAGAGATGAGTATCCCAAAGAGTCAGCCCACTTTCAATTTGGAAAGTGAGATTGCAAGAATTAAAATCTTTGTCCCACTTTCTGAGTTGGCCACTCAGGATGTATATAAAGGTCAGATTTTGAAAGCTTTGAAACTAAGCGAGAGTGGGGACACTATCAATCTGAAAGATGATCAGCCTGCCCTCCTATTTGGACCTAAGATAGAGGGGAAGTTTCAGGAAGGGGTAGTTCCACCTTTCTATATTAGTCACAACATTCATGACAATATCCTGAATAATGCAATGCATGATTATGGAGCATCTCACAACCTAATGCCTAAGGTAGTCATGGAAAGGTTAGGCCTAGAGATAACTCGGCCCTACAAAGATTTATACTCCTTCGACTCTAGCAGAGTAAAATGCCTAGGCCTGATCAAGGACTTATGTGTGAGCTTAACTCAAATCCTAGCTAAATGTATGGTCATGGATGTTGTGGTGGCAGATGTACCACCCAAGTATGGCATGTTATTATCGAGATCATGGGGAGCCAAGCTGCAGGGTATAATGTAGATGGATGGCTCATATGCCACAATCCCAATCTTTGGCCAACTTAGAAAACTATATAGGGAGGCACAGATGAAATTCCTATTCAGTAGCCCCGAAAAACCAGAAAATTCACATGTTTATTCTGTACACACAGACCTAGACTCCTTCATCTTGTGTAATGACGAATCCTTAGAAGGGTCAGAGTCCCAAAACAGAGATACAAGCGAAGAGGCAGAGGCCATGGACTTTAACATAATGGCTGCTATGGATTTAGAGGACAACAAAGAAGAAAACCGCAACGAAACCTGTAGGATATGCGGCGGTGACCTAACACCGAATGAACACGAAATAGGACATAAACAACCATCTAGCTAGATCCCCGAACCTCATACATTTCATGAGGAAAAAAGTGGTCCACAGCCCAGTACAGACCCTATAGAGAAGTATAATGGCAAACCCAGCCATAGGGACAATATTGATAACGAAACCAAGAGTGAACCCCTGTGGGTGATGAAATTTTATGGGTCATGCACCAAAAGAGCTGCCGGAGCGAGGGTATCATTACACAATACAGAAAATGATTACGCAGAGAGCCACGCTTGCAATCTGCACTTCAAATGCATGAAAAATATTGCAGAGTATGAGGCTATAATCTTAGGCTTAAATCTGTTGAAGAAATTAGGGGCCCATAAGATAGCCGTGCAGGGAGATTCTGAGCTAGTGATAAAACAGGTAAACGGTGAATACACTGCCAGACACCCTAGGTTGAGGGCATATAGGAACAATGTCGTAGATATATTGAAAGCGTTTGTTGAATACGAGTTAGTGTTTGTCCCCAGGAGTCAAAAAATCATTGCAAATGGATTGGCTTGCCTAGCTATTTCATACCCTGAGACTCCAAACGACCAAAAGATCATCATACAGACCAAATTCAAACCTGCGGTGCCAGAAAACGAAAAATATTGGCAGGTTTTTGAAGGTGATAAACAGATCGAAGATTTCCTGGTAGGCAGAAATGAATTTGAATTTTCTGATTCAGACTCGAAATCTGACAGTGGCTGCCTAAGTGAAGAATCCTTAGATGCGGAAGAAACACCCTGTAATATAGAAATAAAATATTTAGATGAACAGACTGGAAATCCAGACAGAAAATGTGAAAACACGGATAGTGAAGAAATGGAGGTGCTACAGGCCAAAGATAAGAATATACCCAGAGGCCTGGCACCCTTAGAGGACCTCTTTGACTTTGACGATGTAGCAAAAAATCCCACTATAGAACATGTAGACTCTGATGTGGAAGAATGCAACATAGGCACCGAAGATAAGCCCAAAATGATTAAACTGGCTAAGTCTTTACCGGCAGACATGAAGAATAAATACATTGACCTTTTCAAGGAATTCATTTATGTGTTTGCCTGGAGTTATGAGGACTTAAAGGCCTATGACACAAATATCATACAGCATAAGATACCCTTGAAAGAAAATCAGAAGCCCTTTAGGCAAAAAATTCGCAGAATCAATCCTAAACAACTGCCTACAGTAGAAAAGGAGATTAAGAAAATGTATGAAGGAGGTATAATTGTGCCTGTGAGGTTCTCTGATTGGGTATCAAACTTAGTGGCTGTGAGGAAGAAAACAGGGGAAATTAGGCTGTGTATAGACTTCAGGAATCTTAATAGAGCCTCACTCAAGGACAATTACCCTTTGCCAAAAATGGAACATATTCTTCAGAGGGTAGTAGGCTCTAAAAGGATCTCCTTGCTAGATGGTTTTTCAGGTTACAACCAAGTCTTAGTAATCCCAGAAGACCAACTCAAAACATCCTTTACCACTCCATGGGGTACCTTTATGTATGCAAATATGCCTTTTGGATTGATGAACACTGGAGCCACCTTCCAAAGAGCGATGGACATAGTTTTTTCAGATGAGATAGGGCACTTCATTGTTATCTACTTAGATGACATAACAGTCTTTTCCAAGACTGAATAAGAACACCTGAAACATCTGAGAAAGGTTTTCGAAAAATGTAGAAGGTTTGGTCTGTCCCTGAATCCTAAAAGGACTATCTTTGGGCTACAGGAGGGTAAACACCTTGGCCATGTTATATCTGAGAAGGGAATTAGGATAGACCCACAACGAGTTGAGGGAATACTACAGATCACACACCCAAGAAACGTCAAGGAATTACAGTCCTTCATTGGGAAGATTAACTTCCTTAGGAGGTTTATTCCAAATCTAGCTGAACACCTTAGGAACATGACGAACATGCTGAAGAAAGGTGAAGGAGTTAAATGGAATGTTAGAGCTAAACAATATTTTGAATCAGTGAAACTTGCACTTACCCAAGCTCCCGTTCTAATCAGCCCAGATTTCTCCAAAGATTTTTTGATCTTTTCATTTTCCTCTGAGCACACAGTGGCTGCAGTCTTGCTGCAGAAAAACACAGAGGGAATGAAGCAGCCAATTGCCTTCTTTAGCAAAGCACTCAGAGATGCACCCTTGAAATACAACATAATGGAGAAATATGCCTATGCTCTGGTTAAGGCCTTGAAATACTTCAGGGTGTACATATTTCATTCTCATACCATAGCTTATGTGCCCAACATCATAGTCAAAGATATACTGTCCCAAGACCCAGATGGGAAAAGGGGAAAATGGATAGCTATGATCTTAGAGTACGACCTTGAGATAAAACCCACCAAATTGATTAAAGGTCGGGGCTTAGCTAAATTAATGGCTGAATCAAACTTACAAGCCCTAGACATTAACATGATAAATACCTTGGATGAGCAACAAGAATTGCATGATCCCACTGTTGAGGAAAAATTTCAGAGCTCTCCTTGGTATTTTGACATTTTATATGTGCTTACACACCTCAATTCCCCTCCCGAGCTATCAAATACCAAGGCCCAATTCTTAAAGCTAAAAGCTAGGAACTACTGCATTTTGAATGAAAACTTATACTGGAAGAATCCTAATGGCCTATTGCTAAAATGTTTGCCTGAAAATGAGGCAGAGAGGGTTAAACAAGAATTCCATGCTGGAGAATGTGGAGGCCACCTGAGTTGGAAAGCCATTGTAAAAAAAATACTTAGAGCTGGCTATTATTGGCCCACACTCTTCAATGATGTTCATAAAATGATAGTTTCCTGCCACAAATGCCAGATCTTTGAAGGCAGAAGAAAACTCCTCCCTTTACCCCTACAACCCATCACTGTTGAAGGACCCTTTCTGCAATGGGGCCTAGATTTCATAGGGGAGAATCACCCTCCTTCTTCTGCGCAACACAAATGGATCCTAACAACCACAGACTACTTCACTAAGTGGATAGAGGCCATACCCACTAGGAAGGCCACAGTTTCAGTCATCATTAGTTTCCTAGAGGGTCACATCCTCTCTCGGTTTGGCTGCCCAAGGAAAATAATCACTGATAATGCTATTGCTTTCGAATCCAAGAAGATGGTTGATTTTTGTCACAGGTATCAAATAGCACTTGGTCATTCAACTGCCTACTACCCTCAAGGTAATGGATTAGCTGAATCATCAAACAAGAGCCTGGTGATCATCATCAAGAAGTTGTTGGAAGAGAACAAAAAATCATGGCATAAAAAGTTAGTGCATGCTTTGTGGGCTGACAGGCTTACAACAAAGAAGTCCATCGGCATGTCACCATTTCATCTTGTCTATGGAACAGAAGCGGTATTTCCTACCAGCCTTGGGATACCATTGATTAAGCTGGTCCAGGAGATTCAAAAAGGAGAAGACAACATGGTGAGGAGAATAAACCAAACAATCCATCTTCAGCAAACAAGGGAAGAGGTCTACAACAGAGCAGTGAAAGTTCAGGAGAATATAAAGAAATTGTTTGACAAAAGAACCAAAGCTGCCGATTTCAAAGTTGGAGATAAGGTTCTGAAGTGGGATTCAAGAAGAGAGGATAAAGGAAAGCACAACAAATTTGACAGTTTGTGGCAAGGTCCGTACCTCATCCAGGCCACTGTGGGTCCCAATGCTTTCTTCTTACAAGAATTAGATGGCACTGAGCTGTTTGGGGGTCCTATCAATGGCAGGATGCTCAAACATTACTTCTGCTAATTTACAATTTCCAGTCTCCATTTCCATTGTACATACGATTGCAGTTTTTATTTTCAAAGAAAAAAGAGAAAATGTTTCAAAAAATAGAGGAAAAAGAGAGGTTCAGACATGCTTAAAACATGAACCTCTGATGTGCAAAAGATTGGCTCTAATAAGCTCAAAACCTGAGCCAAAGCAAGTAAAGCAGCTGGTCCTAACATGCCCAAAATTTGGACCAGCAAAGAATAAATAAGAATCAGCTCTAACATGCCCAAAACCAGAGCTGAGATGAAGAAAAGAAGTGACTCTGACATGCTCAAAACTTGAGTCACAAAGAGAAGAAGGATTTTTCAAGTTTCAGATCCCAAGCCTTCACAGTTTTGTTTTCGGTTTCCTACAAATTTTTTCCATGTGCAACTGTCTTTATGCCTTGGACTCACAGCAAGTCAAACAGTCTAATCCTTGCTTGATTGTTTTTCAATTTCTGTCATAGAATATAGAGAAGAAATCTGCTGGACAGTTTAATCCCAGCAGATATTAGATTAGGTAGAGAAACATATGAGACCAACAGTCTAATCTGGTCTCATGGAGTAATAAGTGTAGGAATAGAATAGGTTTATTTTCTTGTTTGTAAAAAAATAAAAGATGTAAAGGGTCTGCTAGCTCAAATGCACCCTTGAAGAAGAAAAAATACTAGGACTGTAGTGTGGGTAGGTAGTTTGTTGGAGAAAGTTTTTCTGCTGATGTAATGTTTTCATATTGTGGCAGCTGATCTAAAGAAAGAAGGGATGTGTAAAGCAGCAGGCACCTGGCCTTCTCCAAAGATCTATTCTCTGAATTCTTGACTCCTTCAAGAAGAAGCCATCCCCATGTGGAGCCAATGTTACCCCCCTATAAATTTCTTGACAAGCAAGCAAGGGACTAGTTTGTTTTATAAGCCTGCAAGGAATGCATTTCCCTTGAAAACACATCATCCTTGCAGCCTTGTCAAGTTCCCTACCTTGTGACTGTTTCCCTCTGCTGATTTAAGTCAATGAGCCTTGCTGATAAAGAATTATGCTCCAAAAGGCTTTATTATTCCCCTTGTAGCCCTGCATTCCCCCCCCCCTCCCCGCATTTCTATCCTTGTTTCCCTTCTTCTAAATCCCCTTTTGTTCCCCCTAATATCCCATTCAACCTCATAAATTCCTTCAAAATCTCCATCAAGTCCCACCCTTTCCCTTTGTTTCCTCAAAATTCCCCTCTATCTCTCTATCGTTACTCTCCTCAGGCCTCAAAATGCATTAAAAAGGGTTAAAAACCCACTTTCGGACCATATAATAGGCCTCAGCTCCTTCTCCGCTAGCCTCGTAACCTTTCTATCCAGGTAACCTTGTGCCATGACCAGGTGCCAAAGCTAAAAGCGCTTAGCGCGTTTCATATCGGGGGCAACAACAGCCGTTGATCTTCACAAAATGGACGGCGATCGCCACCCCCACAGTTTGCACCGTGCAACTCGTCCATCGCCCGTCGTCACATCTCCTCCATCCGTTAACTCACCAGATCAACGGTCCGCTACTCATCCATATCAGGCATGATTTAAACCGTTTATCTGTACAAATCCGACGGTGCGGAATCCACCTGTCACGGTGGTCCCTGCCCGCTTTCACTGTTCCAAAACCATATGGTCTCCATCGCACCGCTTATGGAGGCTGGGAATTTTTTTCCTTTCGACCAGCGATTCTATATGACGATCGACGCGTGGCTCCTGTACGGTTTCAAAACCACTTCCCCATCGCATGGTAACATTCGGCATGGGATGCGCAGCGATATTCACGTCGGCCGCCAGATCTGCCCTTGCTCATCCAATGGTTATCTCTCGACGAAGCTGCGCAGGGTTTAACCCATAGTCTTCGTACCCCCGGTCCCCTGTTCGTCATCCTCTGCCGGGTTTCCCACCGTCGATCTCCTCTCAGATCCGACGGTCCAGATTGTCTCCCACTATTGACTCTTCCGTCATCGCCCAGTCCCACCACGTCACTTCCACCTGTATCCACCATACCTCTGCCATCTCATTGCATGAATTCATTCAAAGGTCGATGTTTATAAGGTTCTCGAGTGTATTGTTCCGCATTCCGCCAACCTGCGCCATCTCTGTTCCCCACCATTCCACGAAATTTTCCGCCATTTCTCCGCAGTTCCACTATCATCCGCCTCATCCGCCCCGTCCATGGATTTCATAATAGGTTTTGTGTTTTCGCAGGGCTATCAGAGGTGGAAAACCACCATGGTTCGCATGTACTACTTCAATGGTGTGCTGCGCAGATAGAATTAAATCCAGAAGCTGGTACTATGATAGAAATTCCTGGAAGTGGCAGCGGCGGCATAAATATTATCCAAGGAAAATTCAATCTCCGCAAAGAAAAACCTATCCAGCGCCATTAAAGCCCAAATATTGCATATCAAGACATTTATGAAGCTGTGGAGAAAAACCAGCTTATGATCAAGGATTTCAGCATTCAGTATTGAAGGTTTTGAGCTTTAATACAGCAGTTTAGAGGCAAAGCACCAGATCAATGATCCCATAGATCATGCAAAGGTACAACACGCAGAAATCAATGCATATCAGGGGTTTATACAGCAGCAGAATTTTTTTCCCTCCATGAAGGATAGAGCGCCCATGCAGCGTTCAATCTATGCCGTGTTCTGGAGAGATTTTCTACCCTGAAATAGCCCCAGTACTATCAGAGCATTTACTTCATCAGTATGGCAGATTTCTTATCATTTATTTATCTTTTTTTTATTCACCAATAGCACCACATAGTACTGTAGTCAGAACACATTAGATTCATATCAGAGTAATCCGTATTCTGAAGAAGATCATTCGTTCACCCAAAGAACACCAGAGATTAATGCCCAGGATTTATACAGAATGGGCTTCGGCCCTCTTTCTTTTCAGAAGTTTAATACTGCATTTAGTTCTCCACCTACCTCCTCTGCTCCTCCGGAGCTATAAATTCATGAAGAACTCATTGTAATGGTTGTTGATCAGTTATCAAAGAACTGCAAGTAGTTTCTTTGAGATACGGTCTCTGTGTAAAGATTGTAAGATAGGTTGAAGGAAATGTTTTCAGACTGAGCATTCAGCCATTGGCAATGTTTTACTCGATTGGTATTGCTATTTAATATGACAAGCACATTTATTTGGATCCTGATCTGAAGCAGCGGTGATGTTTTCCTGTCTTTGTGTTTACATTCATTTCATTTCGTTTCTACTGGCTTGCATCAGAATATTGGCATAGGATTTACCCTTGTTAGGTACCCTATGTTTCTGCTTTCCTTGCCATTTATGTTTCTCTTTTGAATGTATTATCTAAGAACTGATTTCAGTTGGTTTAACCAGTGTAGTGGATGTTATTGCCTGCTCTCTGATGTATGAATTAAATGAATCTAGTTCTTAGATGTTTCTTGTTACAGATTTAGTTGGAAGATTTGGGAACACTGGGGATTAGAGTTAGCCCTGTCCACTAGGATCCTTGTGCGACCAGCTGATATTTAACTTTGTGCTCTGAATCTGTGTTATCTCCTCCCCTCCTACCTTCCACATCACATAATCATCTTGAAGATCCTATGTTTCAGATGACTAGCCCAATTGAAAGCCTGCCTATTGAGTAGCGAGAAAATCCTTTCCTGACTCCATTGCCCAATGGTTATGAATATTTCCTGGAACATATAATCTCTGCCTTGTCCCTCTTTTCTCATCTTGGTCTTACACTAAATCCTTCTTTCCTAATAACCAACAACCAAATCAAAACAAATCAAACAAACAAACCCCGAGCCTTATAACTAGCCTAACATCTTCACTACTTGAACTTCAAAGACAAACACCTTTGAAATATCATAGAGAGATCCCTCTCCAGACCCAAGAGGGCTAGATCCTGAGGTCTGAAAGTGGTTCTGATTTTTTCTGATCTTTTGGTCTTGCCAATCTATCCAAAACATGGGAACCCCAACAGAAGGAAAATTTTTCCTTCAACACAAAGCAACAGGACAAGCCAAGAATATTTGGATTCGTGTGAAGAATATCTATATACTTGATGTTGATGTGATTTCTACATAGCTTCCAACCATTGGAAAGTGTGAGAAATCCATGCAATTGACCCTTGAGAGGGAGCTAGATTTTCATGCAGGTGAGGAACTCTTGGTTCCAAAGAATGAACCTCAAGATTTGGAGCAGCCACATGTGGAGGATCATGGAGTGGCAGCAAGCACTCAAGAAGAGTTATTTTTATCTAGATGGGCAGAGGGAGTGCATGCGGCTATACCTCCAGGTGCGAGGTGGGGCGACATGCATGATTAATCCCAAGAAGAAATTTGGGCAGCATCTTAGAGAGGGTGCATCTCATGGATCGAACCTGGCTACGAGGAGTCCACAGTACATCAGTTGCAAGATTAGTCAGATTGATGCAATTAGATGTCAGGAGGACATAAATCATAGTGATAGGTGTCCGATACTGGAGCGCAAATCAGATTTGACAGTAGTGCAGAGTGCATGGATGCAGATGTCAACAACGTAGAGAATCCAGTAGAAATGTGCAGTATCTAGCAGCAGTCAAAAGACTTTGATAACAGATGCATTATATTGATTCATTTTTTTGGAGGCTATTCAATTTCGGAAGTGTTGCATGCAAAGGTTTCATGTGTGAGAAACACTAGAGACACATGCAAAGGTTGCATGTCGCATGCAAGAGGTGCATGTCGCATGCAAGGACATTCCTTTCTTTTTGAGAGGGAGTGTTGAAGTTTGAAACAAGAAATACTGAAATTTTTATCCAGAAAAAACAAGCAACACCTACACTAAGTGTGGGACCAGGAGGTCCATGTAGCACCTACACTAAGTGTGGGACCAGGAGGTCCAAGCAACACCTATACTAGTGTGGGCTAAATTTAGTGTATGTATATTTTAGTTATCCCTTAGTTAAGATGGAAAATAAAATGTAATATAATCTAAAAATAACTTGTAATAATTAACTGAGTGTGATAAACTCAGTTAACTCATGAATTTTGAGTTGAGGGTAGTTAGTGAGGCATGCAGAGTAATTCTAGTTTTAATAGAGTTCGAAGTGTAGTGGTGCATTAGTTAATGCAGGTTGTAAGCATTTTAACTCAGTTAAGTGAAGGTTAAAATCAATTATGCTATTTGTAACTGTTTGATACACTGGTGAGAGATCAAGTGAATTAAATATTATTTAATTCACAATCATTGATCTAACATGCAACTAATGATTTACTATTATTGGTTGCATGCATGTCAGTTCCAGTGGAAACCCAGTTGAGATCTAGGTGAAAGGGAAGTGTAACTATCATTTGTGATATTAGCAGGCTGCCCAGATGTAGTTAAAACTTCACAAGATGCCCATGGTACTCAGCGCAGTTGAGGAAGGCTGAAATTCCTAACGAATATGGATTGCATTCATCAGGAATTGGGTGAGAAAGGCAGGTTGAAGACAGGCTGAGAATTGGCTAAGTATTGGCCTGATTTTTTCTGGATCAGTGTGAGACAATTAGCTGATTACAAGAGGCTCTTGTGAGAAGAGTTGTATGTAATTGTTTCATAATTCCTTGTGGAATATACAATATATGATAGAGGGTTTTTGAGCAGCAAGCTTTCCCTGGGAGATTATCTGTGTTTTGGTTTGACTGATTCTTCTCACATTCATGTGATTGGTGATTGTGTTTTTAATTCCACAATTAATTTGTAGAAATGATTCAGTATTTAACTTTAGTACATTGTTAGATTGGACTGAATCCATGATATACATGCTTATTTTATAATTTCTACATGTCACTCTTTGGATTATTTCCTGAAGAACATGCCAGCTTCAGAGCCCAACATATAGAACTCATCTATTCTCGGTTTGGAGTCCTTTACAAGATTCTGTATGAATCTTCTTGATCGAAGATCGATCTAGCCAAACCTAATTCAGGACCCCATGTCGACAGAATTGTGGGGTCAATCAATAGTAGTATGGCTAGCTTTTTGAATCAATTGAAATAGTTGTCTTTAAAATCTACTTCTCTGGCACACTTTTATGCCATCAGTTTCTATCCCTTCACAACCTTTAGTAGTTAATTTTTTCCAATATTCAAATCCCAAAGGAAACCAACAATCCGCTGGGAAGAAGAAGGGATGTGGTAAGAATAAATATAAGGTTGGGAAGGGAAATGTGAACAAGCCCAATAATGATACTGGAGAGGGAAAAAGGACTCAAAAAAGAAATTAAAATTCTCATGCAAGTTATGCAATGGGGATCATCTTACCCCTATTTTCCCTAAGATTTAGGATGCTCACCGCTTGTTAGCTCTACAAGGTTCTTCAATTTCCTAGGTTGTGTTGACTAACCCTTTTCCCCTAGGGAATCATATGCTCGCTAGCGTGAATGCTAGTACTGGAACCCCCATAGGTGGAAACTAGGATGGGAATCCACATAAAATGTATATATGGTAAGGTATCATGTTGATGTTGCTACAATATCACATGATTATGGTGAGTTAGAACCTTCTAAGGCTAATATTTCTTCTGATATCCTAGAGTAACTCCATATCGAGAGGTTCCCAATTTATTCTCTACCTTGGATGCCTAAAGGCTCCACAAAATATTTTACTATAAATCCCAATGCTAGGGATACTAAGAACCATTTTATTGTCTAAGATCTAGCTCAAAGCCCTTGTTCGATGTGAGGGTTAGAGGTACTCCAATCGTGTCCTGCATAAAGGAGTGCACTTTTCACTATGATCGAAGTAGTAGATTCGAATAATTCTCTCATTATTACATTTGATATGTAAAGTGTTAAGAAGAGACTCCCTCATCACATGGATTTACACATTAAATCTACATATAGGAAGAATAATATATTTCGAACTGTAGTTGATGAAGGGGCTTCCACATGCGTAATTTCGATGTCATGTTTGAAGGCTATTAGGTCCCTAGAATTTTTTCCTTCCCCTACTCTCCTTAATTCATTCGATGGTCATTCTCATAGGCCTCATGGAATTCTTCTAGCCTTTTCCTTTTGTGTTGGGGGCAAGGTTTTCAATGTCAAGGTGGAGAGAATGGATTCCAGCCTTGATTATAATATTTTATTGGGTCGAATTTGGGTTTATGCAATGGATGCCATTATTGTATCATTATTCTACATCCTATTCTTCACTCATGAAGGGAGAATTGTTACAATTGATCAAATGTATTATTCTCCTAATGATCCCAATGCATCTTCTAACTCTACCATCCCCTTGGCAAATAATACCAAGCAGCATGTCCAGAGTTTGGTAGTTGGAATGTATTCCTCGTTGATGGGTACTTTTTATCTTCCTCCTATCACTCATATTAATACCATTTTTTTCTTCAAGATCGCTCCTTGAAAAGTTTCATTCATAACTCATTATTTTTCTGATCCTTGGCCCTGCCCCCCCCCCCCCCCCATCGTACTACCACATTAGAAGAGGGGTAAGTAGATGGAATGGAATATCATATATCTACAGTAGAAATTGCATACCAATCTATTGTGAATTATGCATATTTTGACCCCATTCCTCTGCCATTAGAGGATTTGGACGGTGATGTGGCTCTTGTCTGGATCGTTGACTCTACTTAAGCTATGGATTTCCTTAACATTTTTTTACCTTCTGAAGAGGTAATCTTAGAAGAAATCATTGGTATAGAGAGACCATGAGATGACTTGAATCATAATCCATATTTTCTCCTGTATTTTCATGAGGTTGAATAAAAAAAATTTGGTCCTTCTTCAACCGGAAGTGTTCATAAAATTATAAATCCTTTGGCCCCATCATAGATTTTTGCAAAAGGTAATATGTCTAATATCTCATAAACCATTCCGATGAACATTTCCAGGAATCCCAATATCATCGATAATATCTTCTTCAAAGCTGAATGTTCTCATGAATAAATCAATATTTATACTGACCTCTTCAAAGAGTTTCGATATGTGTTTGATTGGTCTTATGAGAAAATTCATGGAATTGATCCATCGATAGTTCAACATGAGATCAATACATACAAAAATGTTAAGCCTGTACAACAAAAGCTTCAACTAGTAAATCCTAGGAAATTTGTAGCTATTAAAGCTGAGGTTGAAAAGTTGCTTAAGGCGAGTTTCATATACTCCATTCCTCTGACTGGATGGGTCTTAAATCCAATCCCTGTCACAAAAAGCAAGGAACGATTTGGGTATGCATCGAACTTAGGGATTTGAATAAGGCTTGTCTTAAAGATAATTTTCCCACTCCATTTTGTTGGGAAAAATACTGAGAAGGGGGGGGGGTGTGAATTAGTATTTAAAACTCACAATAATTTTTCCTTTTCTTTTCTGAATTTTTTACGTGACTTGATAGAAGCCAACTAGCATATGTATGCGAATTTTATTAAGGAAACTAGCACATGCCCAATAAACTTATAATTTAGAGAAATATTCTATTACTTGACTTAGAGCAGTGCATCATTGATTCATCAAATGTTTAGTAAGTAGTAAACATGTGCAGTAAGAACAAAATAAAAAATCACACATAAACAACACATATGAACACCAGGATTTAAGGTGGAAACCCAATGTAGGAGAAAACCACCAATGTTGTCATCTAATTCTTCAATCTTATTATTATGAAAAACTTTTTACATTCTTGTACCAGTGCAGACTCATACCAGTACGTAGGTACCCACCTACTGAAGGCTACAATGTTCACTTGTTCTCCAGCTCCTACTAGAAGAGAGCTCCAACCCCCTAATCTTGTTACCAACACCCACTGGAAGCGAGCTTCAACCTCTTGATATGATCACCAGATACTACTGGCAAGCAACTTCGACTTCCTTACTGAAGGCTTCAACCCTCAACACCATCCGGGGACCATGTTTTATAAATTTTTACACCAGATCCACTTTCTTCAACATAGTCATAACTTGTACGATACTTTTTCATCAAATTTTCATGTTGAACCCAATGAAATCATGTAAGTCAGGCCCAATATCAAAACTAAAACTGATCACTATACCCAAAAAATTTACCCAATCACTAAAAACAACCATTGTACCAATCATTCACTGTATCAATCAATCACTGAAGCAAAATAGTTACTTAAACAATCACCAATTCAAATCAAGCAGAACCGAGAGATCAATGTGACCAGATTATCAGAGCTGAACCCAAAATACTGAATCAACACACTAAATCAACTTCATCCTTGATCATCCATTAAAAAAAAGTATACGCTACTTCACTTAAGGCAAACCACGTGTATACATGCTTTTCTGCAAAGCAACATGCTTACAGATCTCAATATACTAAGTTTTGGAAACTGTTACTTTGAATCAGTCACATAATTGGACAAAGACATTCTGAAATATTATGTTAGCTTACAAATATCTAAACCCTCATATAGTTAGCAACATCAAGTATTGTTTTAAACCAATCAACATGTAATCAAATTCAACTTCATCATTCAAACAATTTTACTTCAGAAATTGTCACTAAACCCAGATCAACATGAAGACATCGTTTATAGATAGCATAAATACAACAACACTGATCATATTTATTGGTCATATTATAAGCATAAACCCTTCCTTTATGTATGCGACTTTGCTGAATTGAACCCGCGTGTATACATGACTTTACCGAGACCAACCTATGTACAGATCTGAAAATTTTGACCTAAAATTGTGAAACCTTTCAGTACTTCAGACAGACCCAGATCATAACATTAAAATATAAAACATGCATAAAATCATAGATATATTCAATCCATGAGCATATCATACAATGAAATTCATTTCAGGTCTCATCATCCTGATCCATCATTGTATTTATCGGTGCATAGTTATTTTACATCAACATGTCGACTATAGCCCAAACAATGCAAATATACTCCAGATTGAAGTATTAATCAAAAACCCTTACTCATGCACACTTAGCACTTTGATCTTAACCCCCTTATATAGTTTGAGACTTATCCAATACCATGAGCCAAAACCACACTAGTGCCAGTGGTAATCTTGGATAGGATCAAATAGTTGTTATTGCACTCAATATTTTGGGCTAATACCATGGTAAAGACCCTTGGTATTAATAAATCAGTGCACCAAGATGTATGCAACTTGGCTTCTTCATACTCACGTGTGTACTTGACTTGGCCTTGACGAACCCATGTATAGTTCTTCAAAAATTCACCTTCATCAAAATTTTGTTTCTGACCTGCAAAACTTTGTCCCATCATTTTTTAATTATGTTCCATCACTCTGTCATGTCTGAAATGATCTGTGAACTCATATAGTTACCGTATACTTGTTTTGTTACAATTGGGTTGCCATCAACGACAACACATGCATCATAATGCCATCAATCCCCCGCTTTGGACTTGATGGCAACCATGTTGATCTTTGATCACCATAACCTGACTAGACCTGAAAAACATGTCACACATCAAATTCAAAACACAAAGATAGTATCCCCCTTTGACATCAATGGAAAAGGATGGACCAATTCTCCCCCTGAGCATATGCGGATGTTTCAGAAGTATTTATAATAAAATACATGACTTCATGGCTTAGCTGAAAAAAAAAGACCTTACATAAACCACCCAACCAAGTGGGGTTACATACTAGCAACTTCCCAACATGGGATTACATATATGACTTAATTACCCAACCAAGTGGGTTTACATAGTATCAATGAATAAGTACATCATAGGACTCCACATGACCTTTACATCAAATGCCAGATTTGACATGTTCAACTAACCAAAGGATCTTAATATTGATAGATCATTATGACATAAAATAATGAAACCATCGTGTAAACATAGAGATAGTCTCCATATATGCATCATCAATCATCAATTGGAACATCTTCAATAGTTCCTTAAACATAATGCCAACAATGAATTAGTAAGGCTATAACTCCCCTTGAACCTATTCTACCTACTTTCTGTCAGATCATCAATTCATGCATAAGAGTATCTTCATTAAAAAAATCATAAATGACAAATTGAACCAACTCCTAGAGATTAAAACCAGTTATAAGTAACAGCTGCAGACTATAATCAACTTTTGAACAAAAAGTAGTTGACAAAAGCATATCAGAAATTGTTCTTGAGTTGGACCCAGATTTGTTTTGTCAGAGATATATATATGTGTTTGTCTGAATGGAAAATCACATATATACACGACTATACTTCATGAAACCTTCATACAGAAAGTAAACTTCTGAATTTTCACTTGTGTGAGAGAGTATGAGCAGACTTGATTAACAACAAGATGAGGCAGAGACAGCTCCTAGTTTTTGTCTTAGATATTCAATTACTTCTCTTGGAAGTGGTTTAGTAAATATTGTTGGGAAAAATACTGAGAGGGGGGGGGGGTGAATCAGTATTTAGATCTTACTGACAATTTTTTTTTTCTTTTTTCCTTCCCTTAAAACCATATATTACATTACTGCATCCAACTTGTATGTACAGAGATCTTATTATGTCTTTACTTAGATCATTGCATCATTCATAAGCAATAAGCATGAACAGAAATAACAAAACATAAGAAACATATATGAACACCAGGATTTAAGGTGGAAACCCAATTCGGGAGAAAAACCACCGCTGCTGTAATCTTTGTCTTCAATATTTATTATAAAGAAAACTTCTTACAATTTTATGTTGGTGCAGACTCATACCAGCACGCAGCCACCCACCTACAGAAGGCTACAACCTTCTCTCGTTTACCAGCCTCTCCTGGAAGGGAGCCACAACCCCCTGCTCTCATTTACCAGCCACCACTGGAAGGGAGCTACAACCCCCTCACTGAAGGCTTCGACCCTCAGCATCTCTGTGGAACATGTTTCATCAATTTTTAGACTGGATCCAGCAGTTTCAACGCAACCCTTTAATCAATTATCTACAAACATATTTTTCTCAAAACTTCATAACAGAACAGTGAGACCACTGTAACCAAAATATCATAAATAACCCAGACTTCAGAGAATATATTCATTCAAAATTCCGTGTATCCTTCTGTGCATATTAATCTTTAGAAACCCCAACCGGATTCATATGTTTTCTTTTAGCAGACATGTGCCAGTTCTTCATGACTTCGTCCATCGTTTAAGACCAGAGGTTCATTCAGACTTTACTGTTAAGAACATAATTTTCCCATCCAGATATTCCTTCGAGAGATTCATTCATTCATATCCCTTATGCACATGTTCTTCATCCTTTCGTTAGTTGATCTCCTCATTATATTCATAGGTGCGCCATAGATTCAGATATATCAGAGTTTATTCATACAGATATCTCTAAAAGAGATTTGTTTATTATCAACCCTTTCGTACACCCTTCTTCATAAATCTCATCACTTTATATAGTTTACGCCCTTATTAAAACCATGGGTCAAAACCATTCAATTAATAATGGTATTCATATTAAAATTTGAGCCAATCCAATCTTCGTTCTTCTATACACAAAATGTCCCAAAGGTATTCTTTTCTCTGCCAAATAATATTTTAATAAAGCTTTGAATCAAATTCCATTTTTTTGAACCCGGGCCCACATCGCAATCGGCGGATCGGGGGTGTCAATCAAAACTTACGATTACGATTGATCAATCGGATGCGATGACCACATAAAACATGGCTCATAGCGCAATCAGGTCCGAACTTTGAACAAATGCAATCGGGGCACACAATAGAAAATTTCTGATTGCGATCAGGACACGGATGCGATTTGCACATATTAACTCTGGCATATAACTGGATCGGGTCCACCACTTCAATCGCAACATATTACAAAAGGCATGCGATCAATCGGAAATTTCCGATTGCGATTAAGATTCCGGACGCGATTGAACCTATTAACTCCATCGTATAACGCCATCAGGTCCGCCAATTTCAAGGTGCAGTCAGGCCCAACACTTCAGATATTCCGATTGCGATTGGGAATTCGGATGCGATTAGCAATAAACTGTGGCATATAACTCGATCTGGTCCGGCCTTTGATCAGAGCACATAACAAAACTCCGCCAATTGAACCTTGCAATTCAAGACTTGCGATTCCATTTAAACATCGCCACGTGGTCAAGTGGACCCACGGGCCTTCGCTGCTGTGGAGGGGGCGATTTATATAAGGTTTGGTTGTATTTTTTATATATAGTCGTTTCATTGCAGAACTCTACACATCCACAAGACATTTGATTATTGTGATTGGCGATTGCGATTGGATCGCATCGCAAATCTTCATATCAACAAGACACTGCACCAAAATAACTTTGCTATTTCGATTGGCATATAAAAGGTGGGGATCACTTGTCCGCCAATTCATAAATAAAAGGACTTCCGCCTGTTTTAATCAATTTCCTTCATACTTGGTTGTTGAGGGCTTAAACGCCTGAAATGACTATTTTTAAATAAACTCTGCTCCTCCGTAGTCTGGAACTACAAATGTCTTCATTCCACTGTAAAACGACGCTGCCCATCCGTTTTGAATGCGTGTTGTTGTTCACCAAAAACTCTGCTGCTCCTTTGTATTATTTTCTCCCATTCCGTCTTTGCTTCTTCTGTTCTTCTTCTGTTCTTCTTTGCTGACCTTTGCCAATTCTTTTGCCATCAACTTCATCAAGTAGGTTGCCATCAAGGACAACACTCTGCATCATATTGCCAATCATCTCATTTCATCAATTAGGTTGCCAACAATCTCCCCCTTTGGACTTGATGGCAACTATAATGGTGTTTGATCACAACAGATAGATACATGATATTCTCCCCCTATTCAAACACCATGTTACTCTCCCCCTTTGACATCAAGGGCAAAGTACGGATCAAAACCAACACAAGGTTGTTCTCCTCATGTAGAAAGAAGAGCGTTGTAGATCTGATGTGCACTGAAGTTACCATGCTCCCCCTGAGTTCATGCTGAAAGTTCAAACATATTTTTCAATGAAGTACATGACTCTATGACCTTTCCTATCACCAAGGACTCATACTTACATCAATGATCCAACCAAGTGGACTTACAAAATTTGAACAAGTCCTTTACATGACTGAAAATTACAAGTTTACATCATAGGTCTCAACACGACCCTTTTTATCAAAATAAAAATATGACTTTTTATGACCAATACCAAGAAGACCTCAAGATAGAGATCATGATTCAGAACCATCAACAATGCATTATACTCAGCAAGGCTAATGCTCCTCCTAAAACTGTGCAACCAATGCATCCTTTCCATATGACCAAAGCTCCCCCTTAGCTTGTGCATCCTGAACACTTTCAATAGCAAATCATCAAGGCATCTTCATCAACAATATCAGGGAATGAAACAGAATTATGAGAAATGGAACACCACCAGAGATACCAAACAACACTGCAGTTGTGCTGAAGAATGCTGACCACAAACAAAATTTGTCAGCAACCAACCATACGAATCATCACACATTGCTCCCCCTGTGATGATACATTACTAATCCTTATAATGTATCTCACATCATTCCTGCAGTCATTATGAGAAGTAACCTTTAGAAGCGGATGACTGCAGTAGGGTCAATATTCCCTACGTTTCTGTCCAATCCTCCTTCTTTTTCCAGCTTAGCTTAAAGTTTCTTATTGTGTGTTGGAAATTGTCCAATTTCTCAGATCTATTCATCCTGCATTCTTTTTCTACATGTCCATACTTGTTACAAGCATAACATCTTACGTGACCAGAAAAGTGAGCATAAGGATCATAATGTGTTTTTCTATTATTTCTTCTATTGCAATTAACTTCTTTATGACCAAACTTGCTGCATGAAAAACAATATCCCTTGAAGAAACCTGAGTACCTTTCTGAGTAGAATATGTTTGTTTGTGACTGAAAAGATCTTCTTCTGCAATTGGCTGCAACATGCCCATAATTATGACATTTAAAGCATTCAACATTATTGATGCTTTTATAGTTAGAAGGGAATGATTTCTTTTGAGATTTCATGATTGTCGGTTGACCTTTTGTTTCTTCCAACACTTCAGGTTTTGCATTGATATCCTTTGAATCTTTAGCACTTCCTTGTGAACTAGATTCTCCTTTAACAGTTTCATGAAAACCAAGACCAAATTTAATAGAAGGAGACCTTTAAATACTAAGAATATTGTCCAAAATCTTAGTACTATCTTGAAACCTCAAGAGTTTATCTTTTTCTTCTAATTTACCTTTCAAAATATTTACCTCAACCTCCAATTTTTGGCATTGCTTCTTCATACTTTCTTCGACTCTTCTTCCTTCTTCTACTTGATCATTGAATTTTAAAATCTCTTCCTTCAACTCATTTTCTTGTTCTTCAAATGTTTGTAGAAGTTCTTCATTCTTCTTATTTGAATTTTCCAGCTCTGTTTTGAGCGAGATGATTTCTTCTTCACGTCCTTCTTTTTCAAATGATTGTAGGAGTTCTTCATTCTTCTTATACTATGTTTAGGGATCTTCTTTCAATCCTATGATTTACACTTCGTCTTTCTTTGATTGGTTACTTTATCCTGTGATCTTTTATGTATTTCTGCTGTTCCTTTCTTTATTTCTATCATCCCATTCGATACGGAGAATCATATCTTGGTAGATAGATTCTCTCTTATGAAATTGATTCCAATCATTGCTTTCATCATTGATCTTGAGATTTTCTTGTAGACTTATACTGTTACTTTCACTATCTTCACCATTGCATGCACAAGAAGGTGAATCACAAGAAAAACAATCAATACCTCTTTCCTCTTCTTCATTTTCTGCTGCACATGTTTTCTGAGGTATCTCCTTTTGAGTATCCTTCTTCTTTTGCTTCCTTGCCATGAGCACTTTCAGATCTTGGTCAAAATCTTCTTCATCCTCATCATTATCTTCATTTGTATAATAAATCTTTCTCTTTTTAAATTGTTTCCCTTTTTCATGATTTTATTCATAAGGACATTTAGCAACATAATGACCAACTCTCCCACAAGTAAAACACTTGAAGGGTAGCTTACCTTTGAATCTTCCAGTACCTGGTTGGAGTCTCCTTACAAAATTTGCTTCTTCTTCTTCTGATATATAACTTGATTCCTTGACAACTTCCTTTTCTTTTCCTTTTGCACATGCCTTAAAAGCAGCTTCTTTGATTTGAAAGGGACCTCCTTGTCTCATTTCATGAGCAGTCAGAATACCATGTAGTTGAACAATAGTAAGAGTTTGCAGATCTTGCCTTTCTTCAATAGCTGACACTTTTGACTCAAATTTTGAAGTTAAAGATCTTAAGACTTTTTCCACCAGAGTAGTATCGGTTATGGTTTCACCCAAACTTCTCATATGATTTACAATATCATCTAGACGTAAAAAGAAACTGGTAATACTCTCATCACTATGCATCCTTAAATTTTCATATTCAATTCTGAGAGTTTGGAGTTTTGCACTTTTTACCTTTGTATCTCCTTCATAGCTCAGAATGATTTTGTCCCATATTTCTTTTGCTGAATTTAGTTGCATTACTTTAGCAGGTCTTCGGTTGAACATGCTTCCTAATAAAACATTGACTGCTTTGGCATTGATTTCATATTTCTTCCTTTCTGCTGCATCAGTAGGAATAATTCCTGGATACTGATAACCTTCTTCCACGATTGCCCATACTTCTGCACCAAGACTTTGTAGATATGATTTTGTTCGTATCTTCCAGAATATCAGATTACTTCCATTGAATAGAGGTGGCCTTATAGACATTACCCCTTCATGACTTCCCATTGCGACGGATCTCCTTCAAGCGATCAAGCTTCTTCAAAAGGACCCGCTCTGACACCAATTGTTGGGAAAAATACTGAGAGGGGGGGGGGGTGAATCAGTATTTAGATCTGACTGACAATTTTTTTTTTTGTTTTCCTTCCCTTAAAACCATATATTACATTACTGCATCCAACTTGTATGTCCAGAGATCTTATTATGTCTTTACTCAGATCATTACATCATTCATAAGCAGTAAGCATGAACAGAAATAACAAAACATAAGCAACATATATGAACACCAGGATTTAAGGTGGAAACCCAATTTGGGATAAAAACCACCGCTGCTGTAATCTCTGTCTTCAATGTTTATTATAAAGAAAACTTCTTACAATTTTATGCTGGTGCAGACTCATACCAACACGCAGGCACCCACCTGCAGAAGGCTAAAACCTTCTCTTGTTTAACAACCTCTCTTGGAAGGGAGCCACAACCCCCTGCTCTCATTTACCAACCACCACTGGAAGGGAGCTACAACCCCCTCACTGAAGGCTTCGACCCTCAGCATCTCTGCGGAACACGTTTCATCAATTTTCAGACTGGATCCAACAGTTTCAACGCAACCCTTTAATCAATTATCTACAAACATATTTTGCTCAAAACTTCATAACAGAACAGTGAGACCACTGTAACCAAAATATCAAAAATAACCCAGACTTCAGAGAATATATTCATTCAACATTCCGTGTATCCTTCTGTGCATATTAATCTTCAGAAACCCCAACCAGATTCATATGTTTTCTTTTAGCAGACATGCGCCAGTTCTTCATGACTTCGTCCATCATTTAAGACCAGAGGTTCATTCAGATTTTATTGTTAAGAACAAAATTCGCCCATCCAGATATTCCTTTGAGAGCTTCATTCATTCATCTCCCTTATGCACATGTTCTTCATCCTTTCGTTATTCGATCTCCTCATTATATTCACAGGTGCGCCATAGATTCAGATATATCAGAGTTTATTCATATAGATATCTCTAAAAGAGATTCGTTTATTATCGACCCTTTCGCACACCCTTCTTCATAAATCTCATCACTTTATATAGTTTACGCCCTTATTAAAACCATGGGTCAAAACCATTCAATTACTAATGGTATTCATATTAAAATTTGAGCCAATCCAATCTTCGTTCTTCTATACACGAAATGTCCCAAAGGTATTCTTTTCTCTGCCAAATAATATTTTAATAAAGCTTTGAATCAAATTCCATTTTTTTGAACCCGGGCCCACATCGCAATCGGCGGATCGGGGGTGTCAATCAAAACTTATGATTGCGATTGATCAACCGGATGCGATGACCACATAAAACATGGCTCATAGCGCAATTAGGTCCGAACTTTGAACAACTGCAATCGGGGCACACAATAGAAAAGTTATGATTGCGATCAGGACACAGATGCGATTTGCACATATTAACTCCGGCATATAACTGGATCGGGTCCACCACTTCAATCGCAACATATTACAAAAGGCGTGCGATCAATCAGAAAGTTCCAATTGCGAATAAGATCATGGACGCGATTGAACCTATTAACTCCATCTTATAACGCCATCGGGTCTGCCAATTTCAAGGTGCAGTCGGGCCCAACACTTAAGATCTTTCGATTGCGATTGGGAATTCAGATGCGATTAGCAATAAACTGTGGCATATAACTCAATCGGGTCTGGCCTTTGATCGGAGCACATAACAAAACTTCGCCGATAGAACCTTGCGATTCAAGACTTGCGATTCCATTCAAACATTGCCACGTGGTCAAGTGGACCCACGGGCCTTCGCTGCTGTGGAGGGGGCAATTTATATAAGGTTTGGTTGTATGTTTTATATACAGCCATTTCATTGCGGAACTCTACACATCCACAAGAAATTTGATTATTGCGATTGGCGATTGCGATTGGATCACATCGCAAATCTTCATATCAACAAGACACTACACCAAAATAACTTTGCTATTTCGATTGGCATATAAAAGGTGGGGATCACTTGTCCGCCAATTCAGAAATAAAAGGGCTTCTGCCTGTTTTAATCAATTTCCTTCATACTTGGTTGTTGAGGGCTTAAACGCCAGAAACGACTGTTTTTAAATAAACTCTGCTCCTCCGTAGTCTGGAACTACAAATGTCTTCATTCCACTGTAAAACGATGCTGCCCATCCTTTTTGAATGCGTGTTGTTGTTCACCAAAAACTCTGCTGCGCCTTTCTATTCTTTTCTCCCATTCTGTCTCTGCTTCTTTTGTTCTTCTTTTGTTCTTCTCTGCTGACCTTTGCCAATTATTTTGCCATCAACTTCATCAATTAGGTTGCCATCAAGGACAACACTCTGCATCATATTGCCAATCATCTCATTTCATTAATTAGGTTGCCAACAAATATATCAACAACTTTTTATTTGGAGGGAACATACTCTAATTTAGCCTTTTGTTCAAGCACTTATTCTCTTAGAAAATGATACTTAATTTTAATGTGCTTGGTCTTGGAGTAAATAACAGGGTTTTTCAAAATGCTAATAGCATAGGTATTATCACATAGGATGGAAATGGGTGGAAAACATTTGATTTTAATATCATGTAAGGTATGCATCATCCAAAGAAGTTGTGTGTAACAAGATTCAACAACCACATATTTTTCTTCTTATGTAGATAAGTCAATAGAACTTTGTTTCTCTCTAAACCAAGATACCAATCGGGGCCGCAAGTAAAATTCACCTCCACTAGTGCTTTTTTTGGTCATCAAAATTTCCGGACCATTCAACATATGTGTATTCATGAAGGGTAAGATACACATCTTTAGGACACCATAAGCCAAAATCTTGGGTTCCTTGGAGATATTTGAATATTCTCTTAACTACCTGAAGATGTGTTTCCTTTGGATTTTCTTGGAAACGTCCAACAATCCCTACTACATGAATGATATCTTGTCTAGTACCTGTTAGATAAAGAAAAATTACAATCATAGAGCTATATTCTAGTTGGATTACTGTGGGATATTTATCATGTGAGTTGTGGTTACATCCTATCATCATTGGAGTACATATAGGTTTGAAATCTTCCATCCCATATTTCTTCATAATCTGCTTGAGATATTTTTTTTGTGAGAGAAAGATGCCATCTTTTGCTTGTTGTACTTGTAAACCAAGAAAAAATGTTAGTTCACCATGTAAAGACATTTCAAATTCTTGTTGCATAACAAAGGAAATTTTTTGACTCATAGATTCTTCATTACTCCCAAATATGATATCGTCAACATAAACAAAAATAATTAGTAGTTTATCATCCTCTATTTTTGTGTACAGGTTGTTGTCTGTGGATCCTTTTGTGAAACCTTGTTGTTGAAGATACTTGTCAAGATGATAATACCATGCCTAAGGGGCTTGTTTTAGCCCATACAGATATTTTTTGAGATTTCATACAAGTTTTTCATCATTCCATATAATGAATCCTTATGGTTTTTCAATATACACATCTTCTTCTAGATACCCATTAAGGAATGCAGATTTTACATCCATTTGATAAACATTTAAATGACGAAAACTTGAAAATGAAAGAAACATTCTAATGGATTCAAGTCTAGCTACAGGTGAAAAAAATTCTTCAAGTCTATACCTTCTTGTTGATAATAACATTTTCAAACAAGTATAGCTTCATTTCTAATTAATTCTCCATTTTCATTCAATTTATATTTGAATATCCATTTTGTCCCAATAACATTTTTATCATGAGGTCTTGGAACCAATTCCCATGTATTATTCTTTTCAATTTGATCAAGTTCTTCATCTATGGCCTTAACCCAACATTATTCTTTACTAGCTTGATTTACATTTTGTGGTTCAATGGTGGATAATAAAGCTAGATAACTAGGAGATCCTACAAGAGTTATTCTTGTTTGTACCCTAGATTCCTTTTCTCCTAGAATTTGAGTTTTTGGATGATTCTTTTAAACATACATGGATGGAGCCTTTTCTTTATCAGTTTTTTATTCTTCTGTTGCTTCATTAGTTTCTTCTTCTATGTTATTTCTATTTGATGTGGGAAAGAATTCATTATCATCATCCACTTTTGTTGTTGTTACTCTTTTACTATTTGTGCATGCTTCATCAATCACAACATCAATACATTCAACAATTTTCTGAAGTCTTTTATTGTAACATTTGTATCCTTTGCTTCTAGATGAGTAAACAAAAAGAATTCCTTCATCTTCCCTAGCTTCAAACTTACCAAGTTTTTCATCATTCTTTTTTATGAAACATTTACTTCCAAAGACTCTAAAATGCTTTACAGTAGGAGGATTACCATAGCAAAGTTCATAAGGAGTTTTATCATTGTTCACATGAACATAAGCTTTGTTGAGAATATTTATTGTGGTATGCTTTGCTTCACCCCAGAAGGTGTCATGAGTTCCAGACTCATCAAGTATAGCACTAGCCATTTTTTGAAATTTTTTTTTCATTCTTTCTGCCACACCATTTAATTTGTTGAGGAGTTCCGGCTACATAAAACAGTCTTTTTATAGCATGTTGTTCATAGAAATCAAAGAATTCATCTGATATGTATTCTCCTCCTCGGTCAGATCTGAGACATTTGATTTTTATATCTAATTCAATTTCAACTAATGCTTTGAAAACTTTAAATTTATCAAATGCTTCATCTTTGTGTTTCAATAAACTGATCCAACACATTCTAGAAAATTCATCAATAAATAAGATATAGTATTATTCTCCTCGACGTGAATTTTTCCTTACTGGCCCACATAATCTGTATATATAAGTTTTTCCCACATAAATCTGTATATATAAGTTCAAGAGGCTTACTTGTTGATCCTTCTATGAAATTGAACTAAACCCTGGCTTTCTTATCGAATTGACATGACTTGCATATGGTACTTTATGGCAGGGTGATGTTGGTAAAATCACAAACAACTTTGAGCTTGTTTGATTTGTGTAGTTGAGAGAATCTTAGATGTCCCAGCCTTTTGTTTCATAACCAGTTTTCTGTTGAACCCTTAGTTAAACTAAGAGGGGGGGGTGAATCAATTTAACACATTCATGGTCTTTTAAAACTTTCCTTTAAAATTATTTACACCTTCATTTCATGTTCAACTTAGTATGTGAGTAATCTTAATATGTGAGCAGCAAGTATTAGGATAATGTAACAACAGACTTAATATGTGAGCAGCAAGTATTAAGCAGATTAGATAAACCATATCAAGACATAAACATCATGCACATAGACAAAAAATATAAGTGGAAAACCATAAGGGAGAAAACCACATATTATTATTGTTGTGATGCAAAGGAAAGCTCCAACTCCCTATCACCACTAATTTTATGTAGGCTCCAACCCACGGGAGGCTCCTACCTCAATTCTGCAAGCTACAACTTGCAAGGAATCTCCAACTCCTATCAATTTTCTGTAGGCTCCAACCTACAGGAGGCTCCTACCTCAGCCAGCTACAATTTACTTCTATCAAGCTACAACTTGATATGGAAGCACCAACTTCCTCTATTTTCTGTAGGCTACAACCTACAGGAGGCTCCTACCTCATTCAGCTACAACTGACATCTATCAAGCTACAACTTGACAGGGAAGCTCCAACTTCCTCACTCTTTGAAAAGAAAAAACTTGTTAATTTACCCGGATATCAGCTCTGTTCTGTTCCTTCCTTTCTACTGTCCATCAGTCCTCATATCTGCCCTATATCATCTCTGCATTTTCTGAGATTCTCTTTCAGCTCCTCCTTCTTCTCTGCCTCACTACTTCATTTCTGCAATCTCTAACCTCTTGCAGCTTTCTTATATTCTTCTGCTCTCTTCCATTCTGTAGCCTTCTCACAATCTTCAACACTCTTCAATTCTACTGCACACTGTCTTTTTCTCTCTCTCTCTTTTCATAACCTTCTACCCATGGATATTACCTGTTTTATACAAAATAAATTCATGGATTTTTGCATTCTACAGGGAATTCGAAATGATCAGTCATGACTCTTTGACTTCTGCCTTCTCATTTCTTTGTCCAGCTCATTCAGAGGAATATGTACTAATTTCAATTTTACAGTGGAGTTTTGTTTGCCTACCAGAAACTTGCCAATGCATCATGAACAATATAAAATCAATTAAAACATTTACATTCACATTTTCAGTTACATACATCAATTTCACTCATCCCTTTTTCCGGTCCTTGGCTTGCTGGATTTGTCTTTTCTGCTATTGTCAAGTAACTATTCTGCATACCTCTGCTTACTGCAACTCTGAGCACCTGTGCATGTACACCTGTCAAGCCCACATTTTCATGCCTGTGCATATTCACCTGTTCACTGCAATTGTGTATCTATTTTATATATAAATGTTTTACCAGATTAGTCCCAAATAAATCTCAAAGTCTTGTGCATATTAAAATGCCTCTCCATTCATTTTCCCTGCGCTGGAAATTAAATAACACATACAGAAGCTTTAATCAATCCTCATGATTAAAATTATAATCAAAATCTACTGTGTAAACTTACCATCTGAGGACCTACTCTTTGCCTCAATTCCATGGTTTTAACCAAATGTTAAACTCTCTTAAGAGTATTAAATATTTTAATTTCGTTTAACCCAAAGTAGGAACTATCAACCATATATGCGCCCTTCGCTCAATGTTTATGCCACAGAGTTTATATTTCTCAACTCAGAATTTATGTTATAAAATCGATTTAAACCATATTATCTGCAAACCATATTATCGCCCATTATATAATATAGATAATGCATAGTGAATATTTCCCTTCCCACTAAGCCTTCTGACCTTGGACTTGGATTCAAAGAACCATTGCATATAGTAAAGCCCCACAACATATATCAACTTCGAACTGCAGTCAATACTCGGGCCCACGGTGTGAACCTTTGGTAACATGCTCTCACAAGCAGAAACCCAATATAACCTTACGTCTAAAGGTTTCAATTAACTCCATGCTTAAATATGTCAACAATCCTAAGGAAAATGAACATTTGGATATTCACGGAAATTTACCTTTCTATTAACGCCCACAACAACCATATAATTAATGGGCACTTACAAACTCACACATACAATGTCCTATCTACGCGCCCTTTGACATATTTCATTAATCCCGATTCTGGGTAAACCCAAACACTATATAATAGTGCCTTTTCCTTTTAACACTTTCCGAACTTGACATTGATTAATTAACACCAACGCATATAAAACTTCAATATGTTCGGACACATAGTACTTGTTTTACCTCATTATTCGACGGCTATAAACTTGTCGCACTCCACTCTAATGATCACCACTGTTGATATCCCTTGTAATCCTCCAATCAACTTATTGCGCGAGTGCCGTTGGACCTCCTCCACTCCAGATCGAACGACTATAGCACATATCGCGTTTTTTTCATGATAGAGGTATAACGCACAAAAGTCACGTGATATTTGTGGTTTTTGAAAACCACCCAAGGCCACGTGTCAATCGTAGACCCATATCGTGTTTTTATTCCCAAAACAGCTTACCAAGTTTATACAATACGAAAACCATAAACTGTTTCTTGAATCCCACCTTTACCATTTACTTCTCACGGTTCCATCCATTAGCATTCAACTAATCCCTTGGTTCATTTCTTAACGCAATGTAACCTCTCAACGTACAACGATGTTCATCAATTTTGACTCAATTCACCATACGGAATCTAAAATTATGTTTACTGGGTTCCTGTCCTTATGTAAAACTGCATTATTTCTATATCAATCCAGTCTATCAGTGCAATTATTTATGTGATTCCGCAACGCATCAAACAATCCACTCAATTGCGCTAGAACTTATCCTTCCTCAATTTGACCAGGCATATTACGACTTTTAACCTATGGGTTCCTTAGCCACACATTTCAGATTCTATCTACCACACCAATTAACACATTCGATAATCAATAAACTCTGTATGATGACTCCATATAAATCAATACAGATTTACCCAAATTGATACTCCTCAAGACTTCCTTACCTAGGTTCACAATTATACCAAATGGATTCCAAAAGATTAATTCTTTCCACACAGAGTCACTAATTTAGCCAATAGTGCATGGTTTCACAATTGGCTCACAGAACTCAATGTTCCTCATATAAATTCGACCCAGAATACATTAAATTTCACATAGAACTTACAAACGAATTCCTCGTCAATATAGACAAATGCATCAATTTCAATGGCCCTCTTTCTGTCCTCACTACTCTGCACCTTGAATAGCTCTCTGCATCTTTTCTAACTCTGCTGCTCTCTTTTGCTGCCTCTGCTACCTCTTTGCTGCCTCTTCTTCTCTACTACTTTGCTTCTCTCTTTTCCTTGTTGTTGTTTCAGGTGCTCCTCCTTTGCCATCTCCTTTGCCATCAATGAAAACATTTCCAACAGTCTCCCCCTTTGTAATTGATGGCAACACATCCACCAATAATCCAATGCTTCCTCCAAGTCTTCCTCTACTTGCCTTTTAGAAGATCCTTTCTTTTGTTACTTTTTTTTCCTCCCCCTTTGACATCAATGGCAAAGGGTTGCACATTTCTCAGTGTAGATTCTATCTTTGCATTTCTTTTCTCTGAGTTGTGTTTAGGCCTCCAGATTGGTGTACAAGAGTTGTTGAGAGAACACTTTTGAGGATTATTGAACTTGAATATACACTGTTAATTGATGCAATCCCAAAGCATAGACTCCTTTTACTTGTATAAAGCCAAAAGTGAAGATAATGACACTTCGTAGAACAGATTTATATAGTTAGACTTATATGCTTAGATATGCATCATTGGATCAATACTTAAAGATTTTGAATGCTCCATGTGACATATCAAGTTTGCTCCAACTAGACTTCAGTCTGTATTATAATCTTCATCTGCGACGCATATCTATTGAGGACGGTTGTAGATGAAGTAAGTCTTCTTCTGCAATACACATCTGCAGTACAACATGTGTTCAATTGTGATGATGCCAATATATATTTTATTGTTGTGGTTCACCTTTCCTCTATGTTGGTGGTGATATGAGCTAGGATGCTGATAAGGATATTACACTTAATAGCTGAAAGGTCCTTGTTACTGATGTGAACAATGAATCAACCAAGATCTAATCTGACAGATCAAATGACTTTACTGCTTGCACAATGTACTTTCAAAAAAAACCCTTGAGGCTAGATACATTCAATGTATTGTTCAGTCTCACTTATCAACCATGAAATTTTCTTTATGACATAAAGGGGTATGTATGTCAATGATCAACCTCTTTTCAATGGTGAAATACTAGCAATTTCTTTATGCTGAAGTAGGATTTTGATGATTTAATAAAATACTTTTGAGCTTCAAATGGTAATCACAACCAGTCCTTCATGCTTTAGATACGTTAACTATTCTGTCATGATGATTTCTAACAAAACATCTTCAATTTGTTTAATTGATATCTCAGCCAACAGACTTCACACGGTTTATGAATAATCTTAAGAAAGAGACCTTGAAGATATATGTACCGACTTCCGGAAGGCATGAAATTATATATATAAATATATACTGCTTCAATGCTCAATATAATTCTTCAAGTGTAAACAAAATACTGATCCTTTAGCTCTGTTGTTGATCATTTCATGCTTGAATAATGCAAATAACGCTGGGTATACTGCCTTGATGTACTCTTGCCATAGTCCTTTGATTCTGAGGACTTGTTCCATATCACTGCTCCACTGACAACACTTGATATTCTACTAATAGGCATGCTTCTTGTACTAAATATCCATTGATACTACTTTCACTTCAACTCACACATGAACCCATAGTTAAGACAACCTTCATAATTACTACTGTTGAGCTTTCCACTGTTTACACCAGCAATCATCAATGTACTGAATTTGATCTTGGCATCATTAATCATTTTCCTTTTTCTGTCATTCTGTTCAAAGGAAAGCCATTGCATGTTCCTTTCTAGAACTGTTCCAGAATCATTGCTACTTTATAATCAATTCAACTGTTCTAATATAAAGATCTTCGGGAAGACATCTTCAATTTCTTTACTATGAATCTTCATGGGCTGATCACTCAGAGAATTATCACTCTCTTAACTACCTACATCCAAGGGGACTTTTCATAGTTGAATGATGTCATGACATAATGATGATAGGCACTTCTCTTACTAATCCTTCTTAATGTGATTCATTTATTAATTCTAGCAGTATGAGGCAAAATGTGATCATCACTTAATGTGCTGATTTTTCCTTAGCTTACATGTTCATGGCTGATGTTCTCTCTACCACCAAGGCTTCTTGTTGTCTTCTCTTCTTCCATCAATATGTCAGCTATTTAACACTTCAAATGATCTTCTTCCTCTATAGTTCTCTGTTAGAGGAATTTCTTTTCCCTTCCTGATCTTATAGCTACTCTCATTTCATGGGGCTCTTCTTGGATTACTTTTGAGGGGACTATTTATGAACTGCTCTCCCCCTGGGATGTTGCTTCATATCTATCACTGGATGGATTTTTACGTTGCGTCCTAGAGCAGCTCCCCCTGGGACTATGATGGAGTCATTATATAATTGAGGTAACAGGCTCCCCCTTTCTCTTTTCCTTCCATACTTTATTAGGGTTCTTCATAATGTCTGCACTTCTTTTTGATTCATAGTTTTGATTCATTTGATCAGATTCCATCATCTGTCTAGAGTTCTTTAATGTATATCATGGAAAATTTTAGGGGCTAATATTCGCAGGTGGGCTAATTTTCCATGGTTTTTCTAAAAAATAGATTCGCTAATTTCCATTTTTTTATAAAAATGATTCGCCCCAATTTTACAATATAAAATTATTTTACATTAAAAATCGCCAACATTATATATATAATATATATAATATCATTATAAATTTGAATAATTTTACAAATACATCAATAAACATTTTATAGTTTTCATATTAGGGACTAGTGAGATTCGCCAATTTTTTAAATTTCAAGATAATTTTCCATCCTTAAAATTATCCCTGATGTATATGGTAGTTTACATTCTTTTGCTTTGTGACCAAGCTTGAGACAAACATAACATCTTATTCTACCAAGGTATGTTTGAGCTGAGGTATAATAGTTTGTTCCCCTTTTTTAACACAATTTACATTCAACAGATTTATGTCCAAAGTTATTGCATGCATAATAGTAGCCATGGAAATAATTTGTGTACTTGGTGGAAAATTTCCCTTTCCATTTTCTTGCTTGAGGGGTTCTTCTCATTTTCTGCATCCTTTGCTGGTTGGACTAGATTTGCTTTATGCTGCAATATGTCCAGGTTTGTGGCAAGAAAAACAAGTGATACTTCTCTTAGGAGGGAAGAACCTTCTTTGACATCTTCCAAATTTATTCAATTCATATTCAAGAGTGTATGAGCCTTTTTCAGTTGATTGATTCATCCTCTCATTCTCTGTCCTTCCATGTTGTTGCTTGTTTCTATTTGTTTCTTCACAAATCCTGTTCTTGCTGGCTTCTGCTTCTGCATAAATCTTCTGAGCTACTTCATTATCCTTTACAACTTTTACAAAAATGATCTTCTTGTTATCTTCTACCTTGGACTTACTTGTTTCTTCTTCATAGCCTATCCCAGTATTTATGAGAGGAGACCTTTGAGCATTTAGAATTTGGTCCAATTGTCCAAAGCTTTTCATTTGAGGAGTATTCATTAATAATTCTCTTTGGGCTTTTTCTAATTTCTTTCTAAGGCACACTACTTCTTCTTCCAATTTCTCACATTCCAGAAGTTTCTCTCTCATTTGTTGTAGCAGAGTGTCTTCTAATTTCCTTGCTTCTTCAAATTGTGTCTTCAGGCCAACAAATTTCTTTCTTATTTTCATATTCTTTCTCATCACATATTTGCACCAATGTCTTAAAGTCTTTGTTTTCATTCTTCAATCTTTATATTTCAGTCAAGGCTGTGTCAAGTTTGGCTTTTTCTTGAACTGTAATTTCTTCATGGTCCTCACATCCATTCACCCTGGCAGGTATCTAATTTGATTGACCTTTTTCCTTTTGACATGAATTTTTCTTCTTCTTGATCCTCTTTTCCTTCTTGACAATGCAGCCACTAGTGTCTACTTCATGCATGAAATGCAATCTATCCTAGATTTCTTTTGCAGAGGTTAAATCCATTATTAACTCAAGATCCTTGTTATGTAGACTATTGTACATCACACATTTTTCCTTGGAATTCCTCTGTTGTTCTTGTACCGAGGGAGAGTCTGTGCAGTAACCATCACATACAAGTTTCCATACCTCAGGTTCATAAGCCATTAACTCTGTTTTAACCTTATCTCTCCATTCAGGAAATTTTGTTGTACTTAACATAGGTACATTTTGATACTCCATGACTCAACTAGATCTCCTTCAAGCTATTAGGCTTACACCGAAGGAACCTGCTGTGATACCAATTGTTGAACCCTTAGTTGAACTGAGAGGGGGGGGGGGGTGAATTAGTTTAACACATTCATGGTATTTTAAAACTTTCCTTTAAGATTATTTACACCTTCATTTCATGTTCAACTTAGTATGTGATTAGCAAGTATTAGGATAATGTAACAACAGACTTAATATGTGAGCAACAAGTATTAAGAAGATTAGATAAACCATATCAGCACATCAACATCATGCACATAGACAACAGATGTAAGTGGAAACCCATAAGGGAGAAAACCACATCTTATTATTGTTGTGATGTAAAGGCAAGCTCCAACTCCCTCTCACCACTGATTTTATGTAGGCTCCAACCCAAAGGAGGCTCCTACCTCAATTCTGCAAGCTAAAACTTGCAAGGAAGCTCCAAATCCCATCAATTTTCTGCAGGCACCAACCTACAGGAGGCTCCAACCTCAACCAGCTACAACTGACTTCTATCAAGCTACAACTTGATATGGAAGAACCAACTTCCTCTATTTTCTGCAAGCTACAACCTATAGGAGGATCCTACCTCAGTCAGCTACCACTGACATATATCATGCTACAACTTGATAGGGAAGCTCCAACTTCCTCACTCTTTCAAAAGAAAACACTTGTTGATTTACCTGGATATCAACTATGTTTTGTTCCTTCCATTTTGTTGTCCATCGGTCCTCATATCTGCCCTGTATCATCTCTGCATCTTCTCAGATTCTCTTTCATCTCCTCCTTCTTCTCTGCCTCACTACTTCATTTCTACATTCACTAACCTCTTGCAGCTTTCTTATATTCTTTTGCTCTCCTCCATTTTGCAGCCTTCTCACAATATTCAACACTCTTCAATTCCCGAACTTGACATTGATTAATTAACACCAACGCATATAAAACTTCAATATGTTCAGACCCACAGTACTTGGTTTACCTCGTTATCCAATGGCTATAAACTCATCACGCTCCACTCTAATGATCACCGCCATTGATCTGGCCCTTGTAATCCTCCAATCAACTTATTGCATGAGCGTCGTTGGATCTCCTCCACTCCAGATCGAATGAATATAGCACATATCGTGTTTTTTCCATGACAGAGGTATAACGCACAAAAATCATGTGATATTTGTGGTTTTTGAAAACCACCCAAGGCCACGTGTCAATCATAGATCCATATCGTGTTTTTATTCCCAAAACATCTTACCGGGTTTATATAATGCAAAAACCATAAACAGTTTCTTGAATCCCGCCTTTACCATTTAATTCTCACGTTTTCGTCCATTAACTCGAGGTTTCGCATGTCGGCATCTCAGCAATCAACTGATCCGTTGGTTCATTTCTCAGCGCAATGTAACCTCTCAACGTGCAGCACTGTTCATCAATTATGACTCAATTCACCATACGGAATCTACAATTCTGTTTACTGGGTTCCTGTCCCTATGTAAAACTGCATTATTTCTATATCAATCTAGTCTATCAGTGCAATTATTTATGTGATTCTACAATGCATCAAACAGTCCACTCAATTGCGCTAGAACTAATCCTTCCTCAATTCGACCAAGCATATTATGGATTTTAACCTATGGGTTCCTTAGCCACACATTTCAGATTCTATCTACCACACCAATTAACACATTCGATAATCAATAAAATTTGTATCATGACTCCATATAAATTGATACAGATTTACCCAAATTGATACTCCTCAAGACTTCCTTACCCAGGTTCACAATTATACCAAATGGATTTCGAAATATTAATTCTTTCCACACAGAGTCACTAATTTAGCCAATAGCGGAGGGTTTCGCAACTAGCCCACAGAACTCAATGTTCCTCATATAAATTCGACCCAAAATACATTAAATTTCACAAAAAACTTACAAACAAATTCCTCATCAATATAGACAAATGCATCAATTTCAATGGCCCTCCTTCTGTCCTCACTACTCTACACCTTGAATAGCTCTCTGCTTCTTTTCTAACTCTGCTGCTCTCTTTTGCTGCCTCTTCTTCTCTACTACTTTTCTTCTCTCTTTGCCTTGTTTCTGTTTCAGGTGTTCCTCCTTTGCCATCAATGACAACATTTCCAACATTTTCCTCTGCTTTTCCTAAGTAACATTGTTCTTGGCCACCTTTCAATACATACAAATTACTCAGAGTTCTTGTTCCCTTTATTATTGTCTTTCCGATGTCAAGTTCACAAAACACACATTTGTTTGATCTGAAAACAACCTCATTTCCTTGATCACACATTTGGTTAACACTTAACTAGTTATTCTTTAATCCATCAACATACATAACATTACAAGCTTTAACCTTTTCTTTTAGAAAAACAAATATGTTACCCTTAATGATAGCAGGTGAGTCATTTCCAAAAGTAACATTATTTTCTTTCTCTAATGCATTGTATGAAATGATTTTATCTTTATCACATTTCATGTGTTTTAAGAATCCACTGTCAATGTACCATTGATTTTATTGACCTTTTGCATGCAATGCTATGCCACAAATTTCATATTCTAAGTCCTTCCTGTTCCATACCTTAGAAGTTGTTAATATTTTCTCCTTTTGAGATGTTCATTGTAATTTTATCCTACATTCAAATTCTTCATGTCCAAAGTGTTAGGTCCCTATATTACTTGTGTAGTCCCTTATTGTTGTTATTATAACCCCCTTGTTGTTATTGTTGTACCCCTATAGTCCCCATATTGCTATTATTGTTCCCCTTAAATCCTACTAGTGTTATTTTTGTGCCCTTACATTATTATTGTTAGGTAAGCTAGGATTATATTGTGACCCATGGACTCCTATATATAAAAATGAGATTTTTTCATTTTTATCATCCAATAATTGTTCATTAATGTAATGTAAATGAGGTTTCCCCCTCAAAGAGGTTTTTTTCCAAGTCGGTGATCCCTCTTTTATTTTATTTTGTGAGATGGTTTCAGAAAACAAAGTTATTGAAAAATGAGCAGTCAGTTTCATCTTTAAGAGGTGATAAATTATAATAGGTGTTCTTCTTAATTCCTCTCTCATTCGTTTGTTTTCTTGATTCTATATTCATGATGGTTTTGTATGCAACACATTGAGAATCCTTGTAACCAAAATTATGACATGAGAAAAAGTTTCCATTAAAGTAGAAATTTTTGTGATCGTAGAATATTCTGTTGTTGTTTACCTTTTGAATGATAATTATGTTATATTTCATCCTTGGATTAGAGTGGATGTGATTTACCTGTGAACTATCTTTATTCTTTTGCTAAAGAATGAAGCTTTGCTGACTGGATTTTTCTACATTTAGATAGCTTCTGGTTGTGGCTGAGGATTTTTCTATCTTTGATGTTTCTCAATTGTATCCAAGAATCATATTCATAAGCGGAGAGCATTGAAACTTGATAATTTCATCTAAGGTTTGAGATCCTTTATGAAATCTAATATTTAGAGTTTTTATCTTCTCAAGTTCCTTTCTTAGACTTACTATTTCACATTCTAACTTCTCATTATGCTTCTCCTTTTCTATGAGTTGATTATTTAAGGTATCTGTGGCTATTTTGTTTTCTTCTAAGCATACTTTAAGTTGAGTGATTTATTCAATGAAAAAATCATTTTCGTATAAAGCATCCACACATTTGTCATCAGACTCAGTAGTACTTCTTTCAAATTCCACGAGTAATTTAAGATCTTGATAAAATTCACCTTCTTCACTATTTGAAAAACCATCACTATCTTCATGAGTATAGTAACTTTTCCTATTATCAAACCATTTCATATTTCATTTTGCAATATCATTCCCCTTGTCATGGTTTTCTTTATAAGGACACTTAGCAACATAATGACCAACTCTACCACAAGAAAAACACTTTAAGGGAAGCTTACCTCTGAACCTTCCGGTGCCAAGTTGAATTTTATTTACAAATCTTACCTCACCTTCTTCTGATATATAACGTGATTCCTTGTGTTCTTCCTTTTCCTTTCCTATTGCAGCTACAAATGTGGTTTCTTTGATTTCTAAGGGACCTCATTTTCTCATTTCAAAAGCAGTCAGGATCCCGTGAAGTTGAACAACAATAAGAGTCTGTAGATTCTTCTTCTCTTCAATGGAAGACACCTTTGACTCAAATTTAGGAGTTACAGATCTTAATATTTTCTCTACTAAATTTGGGTCTTTTATTTCTTCACCCAAATTTCTCATACGATTTACAATTTCATCTATACGTAGAAGAAACTTGCAATACTTTCTACTATCAAAAAATTGTACTTGACTGGCTGCTGATTAGATAACTTAGTGTAACTGTTCCAAACTAGCTTTTGACTGAAGCTTAACCTCTTCAATCTGAGAGGGCTCTCTCAAAGGGGTTTTATGATATTGAATAACGATGATACAAGATGGCTTACTCTATTGGAAATGTAACTTGTTTTTTACGTTTTTAGGTTGAAAAGAATGTAGGCTTGCTACCATTGGGCTTATGGAGTCAAAAATCAGTAGTTTCAGTGGAAATATTTCTTGACATGGAAGATGAGGTAGATAGGGGTCTTTAACGGAGGCAAATCACACATAAAACATAGAGAAACACAATCATTTCATCACTAAAGGAAGTCAGAGCATAAACTTATGAATTATGAGTAATAGAGATGAAATCTACTACAAGTAGTAAACATAAATATTTAGATAAAAAAGGCATTAAAACCCCATGAGAATCTCAGGTCTATCAAGAAGAAAGTCACTCTGTATTACTGATTTAAGTGAAATACATAAAAGCAACAGTTTAGTGCAAAAAAAAATCTAGCCACCAGGAAGATCATCTTTGTTGTAATAATGTCTATTTAAAGACAAAACATCAAAGTAATGACACATCACATAACTAAAAAACATGACTTCTAACAAAAAACTGACAGCTACACCTTAAAAAATACATCTCCTAATAGGATTCTAACACCTATTTATTATATAACTCTACCTTATCTTTGAAACAGTTACATGATGGTTACAACATAAGTGTCACATGCTCAAAAAAGCCATAACATAGTTCATCACGAATTTACATATTAAAAAATATCCTAGACATGTGGAACAAAACCTTATTTTTCAGGAATGCATAATCCTTATATTCCACGAGATCTTTGGTTGATGACCTATATCCACAGTACTTCCTTCGAGTCATAAACATTTGATGTTAAGGTCCCTTGAGATGTTGGAGGAGTCTAGTTGTGCAAAACGTCCATTAAGATGCTCCAAAACCTTCAAAATAACTCGCTACGAAAACATGACAGTTTCGTAGCGAGCTTTGGTAGCGTTGAAAAAGTAGCTTATGCACCCAAGAACTTTGCTCCTTTGATGTTCCATGGTGTCAACCAAGTCATGACACATCACCACCATCAAAATCCCTCCTTGAAAACTAAAACATGTGAATTTACAGGAAAAAAGGCTACTACAGGTTTTTTCGTAGCGTTTTTCTGGCTTTAAGCCTAGGAAACACTACGAAACTGTGTAAAACTGTAGAAATTATAGATTTTAAAACTGTCTTCACAAAATGACCTCCTACTGTAAAATTTATTTTCTGCATGTAATGAACCCTCTAAATCATATTTAATCCCATCTTATGGCTCTTGTGGTGTTTCTTCTTCATTTATGACCAATTGAGCTATGGGCTCCTTAACCACAGTCATCTTCAAACCTTTCTTCTCCATCTCTTCATGAATCAGTTCTAATTGCTCTTGAAGATTTTTGGCTTGGACCTTCAATGTCCTATTCTTAGACTGTAAGTGCAGGTTTACCTTTTTGATATGTTTGAACTCTTTTCTTATTGGTTGAGTGCACTATATCAGTTTTTCTGTGTTGTCCAAGGTCTTAGCGACACTTGTGACTTGATCCTCCCAAATATTTCTCATCTGTTAAAACCACACTCTTTCAGTTTTATGTTTCTTTGCCTCTTTCCTCAATATTGATATCTCTTCACTTGCATCTTTCAACTGTTCCTTAAGGACTTCAACTTTTGACTTCTCATTGATTTTCTCTTTGCCCTTATTTTGTTTGATGGCTAATTCTTCTTTTGCAAGTGAGGAGAGGTCAATGATGTTTAGTGGTGGCTGAGCAGTTTCACTGACCTTATGAGTTTCTTTTCTACTTTCCAAGACTTTTCTATCATGTCTTGTCATTGGTTTTCTAGCTTGAAACATAAATCTAGCATCATCAACTGAAAATTATAACTTCTTAGATGTTTTTCCTTTCTTAAGCTTCCTTCCTCCCTCATATATGTCTTCAGCTTGGACTATGGGAGTTTATTCAATATCGATGGAATGCAATATTTCCTCTAATTTACCTTTAGCCACTTTTTGGCTCCTTGTAACCCTCTTGCTGCCATGTTTGCTAACTATTGGCTTTTGTTTTGTAGGTGTAACTTTGGGTGTGTCAGCCTTCTACAAAGGCTTTGTCTCCATGCTCACTGGTTTTGACTGCTATTCCACTGAATGTGATGGGATATCTCTAGGTTTGGGAGTTATTTTAGGAGTGATGGCATCTACTTAAAAACCACTTATAAATAGAAAATATGACCAATCTCTGCCTAATATTTTTAACTCCTCTAAAACTAGCAACTTGATCAAACCATGATGAAAAAGAGAGGTTTCATTTCCTTCTGATTTAACTTGAACCTTATCTGACATTTTAGCTAAGCTTCTATATAAGTAAAAAGGAAAATCAAGAGACCTTTTACCCACAAAATGTAGCAAAAGCCTAAGGTGGTAGGAGTAGACCATGTGATACCTCCCTTCACAGGTGAAGTACTTCTGAATGATCAACAACAACTTTGAATAATTTTCCTTCATGTAGCTCCTTGGGATAGCATTTGTGAGATCAATTTCACTATGCTCTATCTTGATGAATTCTTTACAATCCTGCATGGTGAACTTGATACCTTTGAACCATTACTCTCCTCCTCTAGGGATTCCTGTCGATGCTGCAATGGTTTCTAGTGTTACTATAAGATTTAATATTCCCACATTTTAATTTGATCCATTAAAACTCTTAGAAAACTATTTGAAACCTACAAATGACATCCTTGCAGAATTGGCAGAATTGCAAACCCCCTATTCTTCTAAACACTTCCAATGTAGTTGGGTCTTCATTCAACAAATTCATGTCCATTGGCTCATATCTGAGGTAGTGACCACCTTTTTTGGTCTTCTTATTTGCAGCCATGGTGATTTTATACCTTCTCTTCCTCGCTTGATTAGTGACACCTGCAACTTTTGAAAATGCCAACAACCAGCTTGGCTTGGTGAAACAACTCTCCAGAACCCAACATCATGCAAAGATGAAGCAGAGAAAGAAAAAGACTCAATTGGGTAATGTTTTAAAGTTTCGATGATAACCCATGCCTTAATCATGACTCATACATGCTAAAAATGGTAATGATGACCTCATACATGACCTTTGTACCTTGATTTAACCCTAATTGACTTGAATGACATCCACCCTAACTCTTCTAATCATGGACTGACACCTTGCACTGGATTTGACAAGACAAACAATTTTTCCTCTTTTCGTAGCTTTTGACATTGTAAAAATATATTTTTCGCTACGAAACTACCTAATAGTTTCGAGGTGAAACTATCAGAAAATGAACTAGCCACGCTACGAAAAAGGGTTTAAATGTTATCACCAAATTGAGTCCTATTGGTTTTCTTCAATGGTCAACTTGGAGTAAATCTTTCAAACCACTTACAATTGGAAATTAGCCTCTCCAGTCTAAGAGGGATCTCTCAAAACATAAAGGATATTCAATGAGTAATCTTGAAAATAGATGACTAAATTTTCATTGGATTGGATTTTTTTTTGTGTAGGTGAAAGATGTGTTAGGTTTACTACCATTGGGCTTATGGAGTTGATATGAAAAATAGGTCACAAGTAAACTTATCTCATGGAAGATGAGGAAATTTCATTCTTATTCAACCGCACATGAAGGACAAAACAAAAAGCTATATGAATACAGGAAGTTGGAGCATGTCACCATGAATTCCAAGTGATTATACAAAATCAAAGTAATAAATCTTGGCAAAACAACAAACTAGGTGTAAACAGGAAGTTGGAGCATGTAATCATGAATTACAAGTGATTATACAACTATAACACAAGAGAGAAATTAAAATACTTATATAAAAAACTTACATAAGAATACAGATAAGAATCTCAAGTCTGAAATAGGTATGTTGCAACTGTATATTCCGATATTAAAATATTACAACAGTGGTAGTGTCAAGTAACCATCTCCCAGCCCTTTCTAAATCTAAAAGTCTCTCATTTATAGAATGAGGACTCATAAAAATGATATTCCACATTGATAGCTTCGAATTCCCAACTTATAGACCTATTTCAAACATGATTCCATCACTTGGAGACTTCCTAGGGATATTTCTGTTTTGTAGAGTTTGAATACAAAAAGGACTCTTCTTTCACTAATAGTTCAACAAATCAATTTAATAACCATTATAAACTACAAAAAAATAATTTTATGAGTGTAATAGAGTTCTGATGTGTCATTATTCCATGTGGATGCTGAGCTGGACCTCCTCCAAGTTGATTTTTAACAATTTTTTCACAAATCTGGTTAGTGAAAATTCTGAAAAATAGGCTTCAAAGATGAGTGTATAATTTCAAACCCTAATGTATTTGTAGAAAATGAGAGAGGTTTTTGTAGATGGACCTGTTCTGAAGAAAAACCTCTTTCATATTTCCAAAATACATTTTCATTTGGTCTGAAATCAAACTTGAAGTTGACTGCAAAAACAGTCATGTACATAAATTTTTCATAGCGTAGTTTAGTAGCGATATTGTTTTTGTCCTTTGTATTTTCCTTTTGCCACCTCTTCTGGTCAAACAATGTTTTTTTGGTCAAAATGAGTGAATACCATTAACCTATCTTGCATCTTCAAAAAATATTTTTATAGGAAAAAAAACATCTTCATAAATTTAGTGACGTTTTTTGGCCTTCAAGCCTGGAACACACTACAAAACTACCTGATAATTGATAAAATTCCAAAATATTCCTTTTTCTTCCAAATTTCATCTCTAGGTCTAAAAAGTGATATAATGAAATATTATCATGAAAACTTTCCTCTTACCCTCTTCAAAAAAGATCATTTTCACCTTTAGCAGGTTTATTCATCACTAAAATGACTCTGTTTTTCTGAAAACATAGGGTTTAGAAATGAGATGTTATCTCCCTATACTTCATAGATATTGAAAAACTGAAGGAATTTTTCATAGGTCAGTATGTCTTGAAGACAAACCTCTCTTGGTTTTTTGAAAACCATCTCCAGTCGTCCAGAATCTTCATTCTAAAAACATGTATAAAACAAGAAAATTATGCATTCTGAAAATAGGGCTGAAAGACATCCCTATATCTCCCAATTTGTATCACATTTGAGAAATGTGAAAGACTTTATTTTTATTTTATATGTGCTTGAAAATAACCTCTCTCCGTTTCTTAAAATAATTCTTTTTTTTCCCATAAACTGCCTTTGAAGTTGACTGCTCAAAATTCAAAAAACAGAGAAATCCTTATATTCACTAAGAAATTATTAATCAGTTTCGTAGTGAAATCTACCTATTTTACACTGAATTCACTACAAAAATGTGTAAAACTAGCTTAAGTGTCCTTTTCAAATTTAAACACTTAGGAAATGAAATTTGAAACCTAATGATGACTGATGGGACATGACATGACCTAAATGGAGGTGGTATTGAACCTTAGGATAGGTTAAACATATAAAAAATGAAATTTTACTATACCAACTTGAAAAAGGCTTAAGGATACCTTATCTTTTTGAGGAGTGAATTGTATGACCATGTCAAGTAATGAATCACAAAATTATGAGTGATAATAGTGGCTCCAATTGGGATGGTGTGCCCCTGTGGTACACCAAAGAACCTGTAGTTCCAGTGCCATTCATCTTCTTGGAAATAAAAACTGTAAAATTTATGAAGACTTCTCCAAGCTCTTATAGCCTTCTCCTCGGGCTCAAGCTTGATTATTACTATAGAAAAACAAAATCTATACATGCTAAAAATATGCTCAGTCTACTTGAGCTTATTCACACACGCTCCTACCTGCCCTAACAACTACAATATTCATATTTGATTCAAGTAACATGAAACCTCCCATAAAGCCAGTAAATGAGTTGATTTGATACTTGAACCCCTTAACTACACTTGAACCAAAATCCAAATATATTCTAAAATGATAAAGGTAAGAGAAGATGGATTTGTTTTTCATAGTGAAAAAATAATTGAAAATTTGGACTATAGAACTCTTCCATGTAATCAGCTATGGGATCATAGAAGACACAATTTATTGATATCCCTTTTAAGCTCTCAATGAAAAATTGATCCTGGATAACCTTTTCATTTTCTTCACCAAGGCTGAACCTTGATTCCAACTCTACAATATCAAGCTCATAACCATATTCTTCCTCTAACTGCAAGTCAAATGGTATAACAATTTCCTCCTTTTTTGGAGGAGGAAGACCTTCCAAGAACTGTTTAGGATCTTGGAAATCATATGATCCAATTTTAACATCCAATAGTTCAATTTCATTCTCTAATATTTTAGCAGCTAAACTAAGAAAACAAATTTTGTTTTCAGGCGTGAGTCGACTGGGTTTCAAACAACAAAATACTATTGTGTAGAAATGTTCATCTATCTGAAATTCTGCTAACTCATCAATTACAATTTGTAGCATTTCATCATATAAAGAGTTTGCCACATACCCTGTCATCTCAGATCACCATGAATGTTCTGAAATCTGGATTCTTCCCAGTGAAGTCACTCTTAAATTTGAAGCTTAGGATCTTGAACAATGGAGTTTCCAGGTGAATGGTACAACCTTCATGTGCTTGGCTTCTGTTCACCATCAGAATTCAAATCTAAACCTTGTCATTCTCCCTGGATAAAATTGACACCTTCATTCCCCGACAACAGCGCCAAAATGTTATCACCAAAATGAGTCCTGTTGGGCTACTTCAATGGTCAAATTGGAGTAACTCTTTCAAACTACTTACAACTGGAAATTAGCCTCTCCATTATGAGAGGGCTCTCTCAAAACATAAATAATATTCAATTAGTAATCATGAAAACAAATGACTAACTCTGCATTGGATTGGATGTGTTTTTGTGTAGGTGAAAGATGTGTTAGGTTTACTACCATTGGGCTTATGGAGTCGATATGAAAACTAGGTCACAAGTAAACTTATCTCATGGAAGCTGAGGTAATTTTATTCTTATTCAACCACACATGAGGGAAAAAATAGCAAGCTATATTCATACAGGAAGTTGGAGTATGTCACCATGAATTCCAAGTGATTATACATAAGAAAACTAATAAATCTTGGCAAAATATCAGACTATGTGTAAAGAGGAAGTTGGAGCATGTAATCATGAATTCCAAGTGATTATACAAATAGAACTCTAGAGAGAAAGTAAAAGGCTGATATAAAAAACTTACATAAGAATACAGAGAAGAATCTCAGGTCTGAAATAGGCATGTTGCAACTGTATATTTATGATATCAAAATATTACAACAATGGTAGTGTCAAGTAACCATCTCCCAACCCTTTCTAACTCTAAAAATCTCTTATTTATAGAATTAGGACTCATACAAATGATATGCCACCTTGCTAGCTTCAAATTCCCACCTTAGATACCTATTTCAAACATGATTCCATCAGTTTGAGACTTCCTAGGGATATTTCTGTTTTGCAGAGTTTGAATACAAAAAGGACTCTTCTTTCATTAATAGTTCAAAAAATCAATTTAATAACCCTTATAAACTGCAACCAACTAATTTTATGAGTGTACTAGAGTGATGATGTATCATTATCCCACATTGATTATGAGATGGACCTCCTCCAAGTCTAGTTTTTACAATTTTTTCACAAATCTGGTTAGTGAAAATTATGAAACATAGGCTTCAAAGATGAGTGTATAATTTCCAAACCCTAATGCCTTTGTAGAAACTGAGAGTGGCTTTTGTAATGGACCTGTTCTAAAGAAAAAACTCTTTCAGATTTAAAAAATATTTTTTCATTTGGTTTTAAATTAATCTTTAAGTTTATTGCTAAATCAATCATGTACTGAAATTTTCGTAGCGTAGTTTAGTAGCAAGGTTGTTTTTATCTTTTCCTTTTGCTAATTTTTCTGGTCAAACAATTTTTTTCAGGTCAAAATGAGTGAATACCATCAACCTCACTCCTTGGATGTTCAAAAAAAAAAAATTATAGGAAAAAAAACATCTTCGTAGATTTAGTAGTGTTTTTGGCCTTCAATCCTAGAGCACGCTATGAAACTACCTGATAATAGAAAAAATTCCAAAATCTTTCTTTTTCTTCCAAATTTCATTTGTAGACCTGAAAAGTGATATAATGAAATATTATCATGAAAAATTTCCTCTTACCCTCTTCGAAAAACATCATTTTCACCTTTAGCAAGTTTATTCATCACTAAAACAACTATGTTTTTTTCTGAAAACATAGGGTTTAGAGATGAGCTCTTGTATACATATCCTTGATATATATTGAAAAACCAAAGGATTTTTTTGTAGGTCAGTATGTCATGAAGAGAACCCTCTCTTGGTTTTTTGAAAACCATCTCCAGCTACTCAGTATCCGCATTCTAAAAACATGTATAAAACAGGAAAATTCTGCATTCTAAAAATAGGGCCGAAAGACATCCCTGTATCTCCCAATTTTTAGCACCTTTGAGAAAAGTGAAAGAGGTCATTGTTATTGTATATTTTCTTGAAAATAACCTCTCTCATTTTCTTAAAATAAATATCTTTTTTTCCCAGAAACCACCTTTGAATTTGACTTCTCAAAAGTAAAAAAAGAAAGAAATCCTCATATTTGCTATGAAATTATTAGCCAGTTTCGTAGAGAAATCTGCCTATTTTACATTGAATTCGCTACACAAATGTGTAAAATTGGCTTAAGTTTCCGTTTCAAATTTAAACACTTGGGAAATGTAATCTGAAACCTAATGATGACTGATGGGACATGACATGACCTAAATGGAGGAGGTCTTGAACCTTAGGATTGGTTAAACAAGTAAAAAATGAAATTATCCAATACCAACTTGAAAATTTCTTAAGAAGACCTTATCCTTTTGAGGAGTGAACTGTATGACCATGTCAAGTAATGACTCACAAAATTATGAGTGATAACAGTGGCTCCACTTGGGATGGTGTGCCCCTGTGATACACCAAAGAACCTGTAGTTCCAGTGCCATCCATATTCTTGGAAATAAAAACTCTGAAATTTATGAAGACTTCGCCAAGCTCTTATGGCTTTCTCCTTGGGCTCAAGCTTGAAGATTACTACTGAAAAACCAAATCTATACATACTGAAAATATGCTTAGTCTAATTGATCTAATTCACACACACTCCTACCTACCCTAATAGCTGCAATATTCATATTTGATTCGAGAAACATGAAACCTCCAATAAAGCCAGTCAATGAGCTGATCTAATACTTGAACCTTGTGACTGCACTTGAACCAAAAGCCAACTATATTCTGAAATGATAAAGGTAAGAGAATATTTCAACTTGGAGTAACTCTTTAAAACCACTTACAATTGGAAATTAGCCTCTCCATTCTGAGAGGGCTCTCTAAAAACATAAAGGTATTTAATGAGTAATCTTGAAAATAGATGACTAACTCTGCATTGGATTGGATGTGTTTTTGTGTAGGTGAAATATGTGTTAGGTTTACTACCATTGGGCTTATGGATTTGATATGAAAACTAGGTCACAAGAAAACTTATCTCATGGAAGTTGAGGCAACTGTATTCTTATTCAACCACACATGAAGTACAAAAAAACAAGCTATATGCATACAGGAAGTTGGAGCATGTCACCATGAATTATAAGTGATTATACATAAGCAAACTAATAAATATTGGCAAAACAACAGGCTAGGTGTAAACAAGAAGTTGGAGCATGTAATCATGAATTCCAAGTGATTATAAAACTAGAACACTGGAGAGAAAGTAAAATACCGATACAACAAACTTACATAAGAATATAGAGAAGAATCTTAGGTCTGAAGTAGATATGCTGCAACTATATATTTCTGATATCAAAATATTACAACAGTGATAGTGTCAAGTAACCATATCCCAACCCTTTCTAACTCTAAAACTCTACCATTTATAGAATTAGGATTTATACAAATTATATGCCACCTTTCTAGCTTCGAAATCCCACCTTAGAGACCTATTTCAAACATGATTCCATCAGTTGGAGACTTCCTAGGGATATTTCTATTTTGCAGAGTTTGAATACAAAAAGGACTCTTCTTTCATTAATAGTTCAACAAATTAATTTAATAACCCTCATAAACTGTAACCAAATAATTTTCTAAGTGTACTAGAGTGCCAATGTGTCATTATGCGATGTGGATGCTGAGCTAGACCTCCTCCAAGTCAAGTTTTTACAATTTTTTCACAAATCTGGTTAGTGAAAATTCTGAGAATAGGCTTCAAATATGAGTATATAATTTCTAAAACCTGATGGATTTATAGAAAATGAGAGAGGATTTTGTAGATGGACCTTTTTTGAATAAAAACCTCTTTCATATTTCCAAAATACTTTTTCATTTGGTATGAAATCAAACATGAAGTTGACTGCTAAGATAGTCATGTACATAAATTTTCGTAGCGTAGTTTAGTAGCGAGGTTGTTTTTGTCCTTTGTATTTAACTTTTTCCACCTCTGTTGGTCAAACAATATTTGTTAGGTCAAAATGGGTGAATACCATCAACCTCCCTCCTTGGATCTTCCAAAAAAAAATATTATAGGTGTTGGATCGAGGGGTCTTAACCCAGGTTTGGAGGTTAAGGTTTGCCAACAAACCCCTATACTACTGGACCTTTTGGTAGTGACCTACTTGCGCAGGCCAAAGTCTCACCTGAAGCAGTATGGGAAGGTGCTGGAACTAGGTTTCCGCACCCTAAGAGAGAGTAGGTAAGTCAAGAAGATCTATGTTCGCAACTTATCAGGCTCACACAGAGTAAGTGTTTTCACAAGCTTTCCACAGTATAATAAGTGACTAATCATAACAAAGCTATTACCATTCATAGATCTTATTAGTACCTTCACATCCAAGTGTGTATCAACGGTTATCAGCACACAATACTATATACGCAGCTACAGATATATTCACAAGATAAACATATAGTACAGATGTATTCGTAGCTTAAACGGAAACCATCACAGAACCCTTGTACTCATAGCTGATAACAGATCACAGATATACTTATACAAAGCACAGATACATTCGCAGCTAATTAACCAACATAGAGATGTTCAGCAAAAAACATTACCAATCCGGCTAACACATAATGTACTGTTTCAAGACTAAGCAAGGAACCCCATGGTAAATCCTACACAAAAATTTCTATCCATAGTAAAGAAAAGAAAATGGTATGAGAAAACAAGAGAATGAAAAATTAAATAAGGGAAGTACTTCACCAAAAATCATAGCACAATAATTTGGAAAACAACATACTCATTCATTCATCTAAAAGAGAGTGCTTACAACCAGCAGAGTCAATTACAATGGTTTTTCCCCTTCTGGCCTCTTTAATACTGCTAATGCATAGCAGTACTTATATAAAAAATAAGTTGGTTTCCCAATCCTACTTGTTAACCTTCTATTGATTACATTTTAAAAGAAAAAGGACAAGTGTGGCCATGTAAGGCCTGAACAGAAAATCACTGACAATAACACTACCTATGGAATTAATTCTGGGAAACTCTTCATAGATACAAATTATTTGATGGCTCTTAGGAATATCAAACAATAAGTATGGAGGTGGTTGTGATGGTCACGAAGAGTTAGCCAATGGTGGCTCTGACATCCAGCTTTTTTTTCAGAAAACCGGCATTGGGGAATCAAATTTTGTGCAGTGCTGACCACTTGTCATTAATTGGTGATGGTGCTGATGTGTTCTACTACCTTTTCTGCTTTTACTTGTATACCATATAGTTCTACATGAATTCGCTTTTCCCGTCTCAACCTCTTGTGTTCACTCCTTGTCGAGGCTTATTTTACCATAAGTCCTTCATGCCATTTCTTGGCCTATTTCTTTGTAAAACAACGTGAAAAATGCATCCTCCCTTACTTGAAAATATTTAGGCCTCAGTATTGGGATTACATTGCATTCGTGCGAACATCGCACTTCACATTTCTCTATATTTTAACTTTACCTTTGTACTTATCTTTTAAAACTTGCGATGTGTGCATTGCGATCGGGCCCCACCCGCGTCACACATCACACTTCGGCTGTTTTATCATGAATCATTGCACTTATCCTTCAATATTTGTGATTTTTGTTTGCAATTGGGTCCCACCGGCATCTCACATCGCACAACGGTGATTATAAAACTTACCTCCCGCAGTTGTCCTTTACAGTTTGCGATTTGTGATTATGATCAGGTCGCACCTAGCATCGCACATCGCACTTCACGTTCCATAGATTTCATGTTGCAATCTCCTTTTCCTCTTCTGATGTGATTTAACATATAAAGGGCTTTGCATACGCATTTGAAATGCTTTGGATTTTTTCTTTGAAACTACATCACATCTAGGCCTCTTTATCATACTTCGCAACTTTTAACGGTTAACCATAAACTTATCCTATGCAATATGCGATGTGTGGTATGCGAGCCAGGTCCACGTCATCATGCCACGTCACCTTTATATGTCACTACCACGTCATTGCCACATCATCACCACATCATCATAAAATAAATATGGTCTGTGGGGTCTGGGCCACGTCGTCTGCCACGTTAACTTCATGCTTCGCATTTAACATTTTTTGTCACTTATTGCATCACAAATTAAATAGTTTAACTTTCAATTTCTTAACTTACAAATGTGAAACTCGCCAATATGCGATATGTGATTTAATCTCCGTCGTTGATCGATGCTTAGATCCAAAGGTCCTCCCTATTGCCTTGCTGTGGTTTACCGACTTTTTTTCTTTGGTTGTGCCCGTTCGTTTCTTAGTTGTTCGTGGAATACTTTGACTCATTCAGTACTTTGCCTCATGTTCACAACTTGCCCGACATTCATGACTTGACTTGCTTAGCATTCACTACTCGACCCAAGTGTTCACGAGTCTTCCCAACACGTTCATGACTCTGCCTTTGTTGTTTTTCCACCTTAAATTATTCTCTGCTACCTTTTCCTTCTTTGATTCTAATGTTTCTCCTCTCCCTTCTACTACTTTGTGTTCCTTATCAGCAATATTTTCCCCTTCTTCTGAGCTGAAAGGCACATAGATTCTTTTGAAGCTCTTGAAAGTCAGGATTTCCCTTCACTTGCTACAAATGAATGATAGCCATAGAATATAATTTTCAGTATGAGAAATCTAATCAATAATCATTCAACTTGTGATACTGTGAAAGACAGGAGTCTAACAGGGAAATAAGGCGAAAAAATGAGTTGAAAATGTATTTTTATTATTTTATTACTTGTTTTATCTTTTTACCCTTTTACTTAAAAATGGTGAATCATCCCCCATGGTTGAAAACATCATATTGAGTCCTATTTGTTCTTATAATGTTTATTTTGGTTGTACCATTTTCTTAGGAGGCCCATTTTAGACCTCAAAATTCATCTAATTGTCAAAATCAAATTTGCCAATGAACTTTGGAAGTGAAATTTGTTTTACATTTATCTTAAGGTTGAAGGAGAAATTTTTGTAGGTTGGAATAGTCCAACTAGTGTTGGACATGTGGTGCAGCCAGGGGCTACCACGTGCCCCGTTTGGTGGACCCATCCAACCTTAGGACTGTTGAAATTTCCAAATTAATTCATATTTTTAATGTTGGGGACATGTGATATGGTTGAATATATATTTCACATTATAGTGTAAGATCTAACTCTATGTAGGGAGGTGGACAGACATCTATTATTGGTTGAATATATATTTAACCTATGGTTTAAAGTTCTGGACAAGAATCACATTATAGATGGCGAACATGAGCTCTATATTGCGGACATATTATATTAACCTATGGCTCTACTATGGTAGAGAGACATATAGGGCAGATACATATTTTTAAATTAGCGAACATGTTTGTAAGTGAAGGTTTATAACTATGATGGGGATAAAATTGAGGTTATGGATATAATCCAAATTTTTAACCACGGGTTGATGGATTGCAATGCGTATCAAAAATTTGTTGTGAGGGTCAGGGTTGAACCCACAAACTCCCCCGTGCCAGTCTTCCACCTTACCTGCCACTCTCTATAATGATTCTTAACCATTAAGGTCACCAATGTTATTTATGTTTTACCAGTTCTGATGACGGGGGTTCGAAGGGGGCCAATCCCCTCCCATATTAATTCGAAAAATGACCATGACGGAGGCCAAACAAATTGGCGGGAATTTTAATAACTAAACTTGGATCATTAGTACTAATATGCGAGGATTATGGTAATTAAGAATGTTTTGTATTTGATCTAATTCGCTTTTAAACAAATGGATACCTCCGCAGTTAATGAAGTTCTTATCCTTAATAAGTCATCATTAACTGCTAGTTAATTAGCACTTAAACTGGCAGTAAAGTTGGTGACAACGCCATTTTTGGCAGGTTTCTCCAAAGATAGTGGTGTTAGCTAGATTCCTTCCAGATTTGGAGGAGAAATAATAGGAAAATTGTTTTTTCCATATCTGAACCAATTTTTGACCAATTTTGGCTCATTAAAAGTCATTCTTGGTAGATTTTGAAGTTTTTGAGCCATTGGGGCAAGTTACGGAGGCAACATGAAACTATAAATAGAATTTTTGCACAATTTAAGCTAATACAAAGGTCCATGCCATGGAAGCTGGACCAAGGAGATGTAGCCCAGGAGGGGTGAACTCGTTCATAAAAAAAAAGTGTTATTGATTCAATTTTCATGGTTTGTTGTGTGTTTATATGTTGTTGTTCAAAATTTAGTTTCCATGATTTTATGTTCATGAATTCAACTTAATCTCCACAAGTTTAATTGTTTTTCAATCATAAGAACTCCAATAAACCATTGTACGAGAAGAAAACATCAGTAGTTTTAATATAAATCTGAAACTGATATTAGTACAACAAAACTAACAATCAAATTCAGATCAATACTACAAATTAGTTAATACCTGTTAAGGCTTTCAAAAGCATGTTGGAACTACCTATTATCTCTTCAAAGTTAATATATTCAAGTGGAGAGCTAAATAAATGAAATGAAACTATAAAAGGACATGGTTATGGTGGTGTTTTTGTAGGTACAACACCCTCCACAAAGTTTGGCCTACATCCAAATTTCAAAGCATACTTTTACTAGTCCCATTTGGAAGAACGTAAAAGTGTCCTCTTTTATCATGGAAAGCATCACAGATCACAATAATGTAGTTTTGGTTTGTTTCAAGGAGATATATTGGTGTTAATTAGTCATAAATGGCTTTAATTCCAATACAAATAGTTTCCACCACCCCTGCCTTTGATTTAGTTCCATAACAACCTCATCAACAAGCTACTTCTGTTGTGAAAGCAACTCGTGAGTGGGAAATGTCCAGAGAATGGGTGATGAGGAAAAATTGTTCCATGCTGCAACCAATAATTCTCAAGCACCTAAGCTTACTCCTCCATGAGCTTGATTTAATGTTCATCACCATGATGATGATGATTCATGCACCCCTTAACTTGAAACCTGGAATCTGAGCCGCATCCACCTTGTGGCCATTACATTGCCACACAATTTTTGTGTAACTGGTCACCCATACTTGATGGTATACAAGAATAAATACTCCCTAGCTATCGTAGTCCATCTATGAGTGTTGAATCTAGTCTCATTCTTCCATACCATAAGCCTCTCTAGAGTCCCATATTACTCCATATCACCCTCGGTATGATACACTTAATAATTCCTACATATTATCTTAAAAACTTAGTCCCTTAGACATTGGTTTTCTTCAAAGACAGTGTTATCTAGGTGAGTATAATCTCATTATATCCAAATCCACTCTTTGGTATGGTGGTGACACCATATATGCGAACCCAAGAATTTCACCCCTTTGACACATATATGTAGTTCCTTGTGATATTGAAAATAAACTAATTATGTTTTCCTAATGCATCCTCCATCTTTTATTCCCATAAGAATGCAATCATAACAATGACTGGAATCATTGTGATGAGTGGTATTGTTATCTAGTGTCTTCAAATTTGAATTTTTGAGTAGTCTCATCATGACTGAAACTGGTTGATATCCTTTATAACGCTCGTTCATCCAAGAGGATTCCCCTTTCAGCTCTTTTCAGAGGTCTCCCTAAATATGAAAATATTTCTGAGAAATTTTCATTTCAAACTCGTTAAACTAAATGAAAAGAGGTCTAATTAGTATAAGTTTAACCATTTTCGATATTGAGATAGATTTATTAGGAAAAAAGAATACCTTATATAAACATGGCTAATAGGTTCTCCTCAGTATCATTTTCTTCCTTTTTGATATGAATAGACAATTTTATGAAAAGTGACCTTTGGAGTTTTAAATTTTGCCTCTTTTTTAAACCCTCTAGACATGAAAATGGAGTTGACTTATACCTTTTCTAGACTTATAAAAGCATAAAACAATGATGGACTCATCAAACATGATGATACCGAACCACTCCTCAAGTTTCATTAAAAATACTTAGAGCGAATCATACAAAGGATGAACTTACAGTTGAAGCATATGTTATCCCACCCAATATTTTAAAAATAATGAGGTACTAACCAGAAATGATTGGTGAATTTTGGAAAATGGGATACTCCACCTATTAATGATAGTGAGTCTCTCTTGAACATGACACTCTTTAACTTTGTAATATCCCAAAATAGGGAAAATCTACAATGTTAGGAATATGTTATAGTATTCCTAAATTGGAGATCCAGCAATATGTAAACACAATATTGAAAGAGCAGTGTTAAATCAACTCATATAGTGAAAGAAGAGCTTATAGTCATATTATTAAGTTACATAAGAAAAAATATATAAAATATCTTGAGGAAAAGCTACTCAAGATAGGGAATAATCAAATTAAGAAACAAGTACATGAAACATGACAAAACACTGCTACACAAGTGTGCCAAAGCTATGACCACACAGTTTTATAAGGAAAAAATGCTAATAACATATGTCAATACATATATGTACAATTTTATGGCTCATAAAACATGTGGAGAGAAGATCTAAGCTCCCAAAGACTACCTCAAGTCAATCTCGGAAGGATTGGCTGAAATATGCAAAAACTGCAAAATGCCTGAGTTACATGGTAGCAACTACAACTCAAGAACTGGAAATGAATGGAGAAGACTGAAGATGCTGCATCTAATGAAAATACCTCCTCCAATGGATCTTCCAAGTGAAATGCTGATCCTAACACTGAAGATCTCACCCTCCAACAATCACTCTAATCCCTCACTACAAATATAAACTGAAAATAATGTAGTCACTGAGGGATACTGCATTGTAGGTGAAAGAAAAAGTGTTGGCCAAGTGCCAATATCTGCAATATGCTCCAAGGGCTTCCAAACTAATCTCTCAAAGGAAAGAGAGCGTCCTCCTCTAAAAAACAATTGATGGAAGTGGTGTTGTGAACCCTCACTTCAACACCCTACAACACAACATTATTCTACTGCAGAAATAACGCTGTAGCTGAAGGAGGATGCTTGGCCTCAAGCTTGGATGTGAGGAAAATGAGTACAACTCCTTCAAGAGGCCCCTCAAGAAAGGATAAGGATTCTTAAGCAGGAAATCCTTGTGCTAAGCAGCACTACAACTCTGCTAAACAGCAAGAGAATGCACAAAGTCTAAACAAACAATGAAATCAATAATCTCAATCATGAATAACAATGGCTACCTTGCCCTCCTTTTAAACAAGTGAAAGCCCTCTCTCAGTGGGTCCCACTCATTAGGGTTTCCTTCACCAAATAATCCCCTTCCCATTCATACCGCGCTGTCTATAAAAGTGTTCTCCACCTCCTACCCCAGCGCTGTTGACTTGGTCAAACTTGACCTTGTCTCCATGCAAATGTCCTCTTTCACACTTGAGGCTGTGAAATCTAGCTCTCATGACTATCCCCTTTCAAATTATGAGGGAATTTATTCATTTTTTTAATATGGATGGGCTTCCTTACCCATTTATTTAGCTGCTAAGTGATAAAAAAAAATTTAATATTCCATTTAGCTGTGTGCTAAAGTGGGAATATTACAGTCCTCCCCTCTCAAATGTTGCTTGTCCTCAAGAGACTGCAAAGATAAAACTGAGGGGCCTTCTTGAGGCATGAGGTCTGATATGAATTGGGATCTATCATCCCCATATGAAGCTCCCATCCTCAAGCAATCATCCATAGAAAATGAGTTACCTCCCAACATGGCAACTCCTGAAAATCCACTTCCACCTTTGGCTCCTGCAATGTAGGTGGGCTGAAAATCTGATCTTGGTAGACAAAATAGCCTACCCCACACTATCCTCCTCTCCACTTAGGATAAGTGTATATTATATGTTGATCTTGGGCTACAATAATATTTCCCTCAAGTGGTAAGATGAATACTAGGCCTACAAGGATCTCTCCTCCAATGTTATAAAGCATGCTGGCCCAAATCACCTCATATGCGATGAGTTGGAAGTCACCATCATATGGCATCCAATCAATCCCATGGCTCACCTCATAAAAGAAAACAATTTTGGCTATGGTGGCCATACTACCTCTCATGCTCCCATTAGAACATGCAATGCAAACAATGTTGGAAATTTCTCCCCCAAGGGACACATCCAACCAATGTTCCGTTCCCCAAATCATTCTCCTAATTAAAAAAATAACAACAACAACATAAGGAACCATAATGAGAACCATACTTGCTGCCATATGTAGCAAGGGAGAAGGACAATGGTCCCTCAAATGTAACCAACACAGTTTGACCCTTAATTGCAAAATAAAGTGACAAAAAGTGTGGTTTCTCAACCACTTCACTACAAGAAAAAAGGACATTGGTGAGGGGCGAAAATGGTCATCATAAGCTCATTGGTGAGGGTCAAAAAAGCCTTCGTCACCAAAAATTGAACGTCACCAAAGGTGGCGTCACCGAAAGTATAGGTGTTGTGGTGACATTCAAGGCCCGTCACCAATAATGATTTATAGTGATGGATAGTGACCGTCACCATTTCATATGAGCAATGGTGACGGACAATAGCCTCCGTCACCAAAAAATTGAACGTCACCAAAGGTGGCATCACCGAAAGTATGTTTTGTGGTGACATTCAAGGTTCGTCATGAATATTGATTATAATGATGAATAGTGACCGTCACCATTTCATATGAACAACAATGATTTTTTGTGATGGACCTTTCATGGCCGTCACTATTGGTGCATATATATGGCGACGTTCATTGACCATCACCATAAAATCATTGGTGACATCAATGTCCATCACGAATAATGGCTATAATGATAAACAGTGACCCTCACCATTTCATATCAATAACAAAGATTTATGGTGACGGAACTTTAATGGTCCTCACTATTGATGCATATATATGGTGGCATTCGTTGACTGTCACCATTTCATATTTTGGTGAGGGTCGAAAAAATCCACCATAAGCTCATTGGTGATGGTCAAAAGAGCATCCATCACCAAAAATTGATTGTCGTCATTCCCTATGAATATCAGGGCACGATGGAATCGAACCACCAACTTCCTGCTTGTAAAGCAGGTGCTCTTCCATTGAGCTAGCACCCTTTAAAGAATTAGACTTTAAACTAGCAATTGTCCCTAAAGGTGCAAAGATACACCAAAGGAATAGAAAATCTAGGAAGATCAAAATTTGCTAGAAATAATATGTTCAATATACATCATAAAAATACAATAAGAATAACTTTTGATATAATCTAACAAAGCATGTATTGTGTAGGAGAATAACTAGAGAGCACAACTATAAATTTGAATCACAACATAACAATATAAAATAACGTGCAATAGGAAAGGAACAACTTCACAATTTGAGAAATATGAATAATCCATGGGCCTGTTCTTATATATTGATATAGATAACGAAATAAAAATCTAGATTTATGAAATTCAAGTATCACACAAGAATGTCTTGAACAAATATCAATATGTAAAATAGTATTTTTTGTATTTGGATTTACCTTGCAGAACCTTAGGAAAATGTTTCCACAGAAACAACCAATAAACATAACAACATGGACCTCAGGAGCACTAGAGGAGTATTCAAATAAAATGATGAAAAGCGTATCTAGAAAAACATGAGAAACCTCTGAAGTAAACCACACATTAATCATCATGACTAGTACACTTGCAAAAAAAGATCAGAATAAATTATGAACTATTCCAACAAAAAACAATGAATTTTTCGACAACAATACAGTTTCAAATTAATCACTAGCATGATGCTAACTTCTCTTCAAAAATAGGGAAGTTTTAAGACAATGTATAATAGCTTGCATGGAAATCATGTTGATAAAACCTTCCAGGGAACAAAACCACAGCAGTCAACAGGAGTGCCATCATACTTAGTACTATCAAAGAGTGGTCAATAGAACAAGTGAATTGACGGACCTTCATAACTTGCATTGGTTCCTTATCCTTCATCCAACCCTAAAATTTTAGACCGAGGTTAACATTTTGGAGGAAAATTAAGAAAAGTCACATGATCTTGTGAAATAATATTTTCATCACTACCATTAACTATAATGAAACAGTTTTGCACAAACAAAGCATCCTTGTCTAAAGTGAAGTAGTTAATGATGATTAAGAATAATTGTAGGCTTAGAATTGTTTTTCCATTTTTTTTTGAATTTTTAGAATTACCGTACTTAGTAGCAGAGGCATTCCCACCATGGATTGGGAAGTCCACAACAACCACTTATGTCATTGGGATTGTTGACTATAATAATTTTAACCTTCTCCTTCCTTTTTCTTAGCCACTGAAATATGTGATGAGAACTCTTTGCTTAAGACATCCCTCATTAGAATGGGCAGACCATTAATGATAATAACAATATTCTCGTAGCATTTCCACTATCATTACAATTTATTTTGGGCTAAAATTTAGACTTATGGGTATCTTTGTCATGCCTTGTAAACAAATGAAGATGAAAAGGGGAAGGAGGAGAAGAAGAGGGATTAGAAAACATCCACTGAGAGGAGCTTGAATTGTTGTCAATGATGCTCCATCTTTAGGGGTCGCTTCTGTAACTTGCTTTCGATATTCAAGGAAAGCCAGAAAGCCTTGCTCCAATGAATTGAGTGCATGTAAAGTCCATATTTTGTTGAATATGAACCAATAGACACTTGATAAAATTGAAACATTGATCCCTCACGATGAATTTTTCAATATACTAATGAACAATCAATACCAGCAATTGTCCAAGAGGCAACAACCGTTAAGTAGCTCCTTCCTTAGAGGTTAGGAACATTGTCTAATAACTAGTTCGTAGAAGCCATTGAAATCACCCAATAGGTACCACATTGCACACAACATGTTGAGTTGTGGGAGAAAGAATCTTAAATTAGAATGCACCCTTTTTGCGAGAGTAACGACATTTTGGAGAAACAAAAATTCCTATGATAAGTGATATACCTGCTGGAGGTATAGAAATGCTGCCAACAGATGAGGAGGTTGGTCCAAACCCCAAGAGATATCTAGGGAACAACCCCAAACCCGAGTAGCTCTAAGGCTATGGCAGAAACATTGAGAAGGAATGTGAAGGCAAAAGTCTTGTAATCATACTAAACTTATAGGATAAATACAAACTAAGAGTGACAGAGTTCTGGATAGTTCCTTAGCCTAAATAGGCTAGAAGCTCATGCAACACTAGAAGGTTATTTTATTGGGAAAATATAATGCTATGTGCATCTTGCAGATGAAAATTGCTCTTGCACATGATGGGAAAAAGGGCTTGCAAAAGGATGCCCTATGTGCATCATCAACGCACACAACATTCTCTTTTTCCCAATGCACTAACCTTCTAGTTGTGGCCAAATAGCACTTGGGTCACAGTGGCAAGGCCTTTAGTAGCAGGCACTTACCAAATCTTCCACAATTTACGCTATTGTACCAAAACTAGATCTTGGACCTATGCTAAGATGTGAGGTGTTTCCACTACAAGACATCAAGCAGCATGTTTAGCGTTCAAAGCTGACAAACTTGAGAAACACCTTGACCAGGGAGAAACAGTCAGAAAGAAACGAATAAATAATAATAATAAGAACTCTATAAGATTATAAATAGGAAACCCTGTTGTCACTGCACTGGAGATGCAGGCCTTCACTTTTTTATTTTTCATTATAATTTGGAAAAAATCCCTCCAATCCCAGCCTGCCACATTTTTTCATTTAGCAACAGTTAAAGCCTTTTTCATTTGGTCACATATGAATCCCAATGGACAACTGGTATTATATGTGCCATACATAACAATTAGGAAGACAAAATAAGTAAATTCAATGTTTCAATTGTAACTTCTTATCAGGAAATGATAGTTACGGTAACATCAATGGTATGCCAATTTCATAAGCCATATGTATCTCCTATGGAAAGGTTGATTGTAATCCCCGTGTGAGCTAAAATATCAATAAATAGCAACATAAAGAACTAATATGCAGCAGAATTTTTGTAGAAACTATTTTATAAATGGGAAAGGTAGTGAATTATGGAATACCATATCATGCGTACTACCTATTTAGTTGCTTACCGAGCAATATCTACTATCATTTTTAGTTTCTTTATTATTTGGGTACAATGCTCATTTATAGTGAGATAGTTGTCCGATAGTTGGTCATATTACAGTAGGAACGTTGTCAATATAAGAAATCTATTTTTTGACTAAAAATGAGAGTAGGTCATAAGGAAAATCATTGACACAAGGTAAAACTATGATTGGCAACTTCTTATTGGAATGTATATTATTTGGAGTTAAATACAAACTATGATTATTTTTGGTAATGCTATGGATGTTGGAGAATAGACATTCAAGAAATTTTGTGACTATGACATGTCTACAATGTAGTTGTAGACCCTTTTTCACCTTGGTTTCTATTTTCTACAATGGCTTGTAGTGGTAGCATGATGCGTGCATCAGATATTTGCTTCCAATGTTCTAGTGAACCTGGTATTTTCAAGAGGGTCATACCCTGTTAGGAAAGAAATTATTTTTTCATAAGAGGCATTCCTAGAAAAAATTGGTCAAGAGGCCAATCTGCAAGACAAAATTATAATATATATTGTGATTTCTCCAAAGCTTGAAAATTATACACTGGTTGATATTTCACTAGTCAGTCAATAATGCAGCAACCTTCAAAAACCAAAACACAGTGGTGACTTGCAGGACATGTTTGCATTATGCTAGTACAAGCTTAGTCTATTTAGAGGCCTATCATATGCAACAAAAGAGATTTGTAGAGAAGCTTGACATGTGCACTATTGGAATTGTAGGACAAATGAAATATTTAATTTATATATCTTCAGCGTTTTTGAATTAGGAAAGAAGCCCTTAAAATGTACATCCATCATAAGGCTAGGTTGAGTTCAATCTAATCAAGTGTGTTGCTTCTTACACACACTTGTTATTTATTTTTCCCGTCTTAGGCCTTAGCAAACTGACATAGTAAATGTATAAGGGTTCCCAAAATAAGTGTCTAAGTGAGATGGAAGACATGTGAGAAAATTCAAGCTAGCCTATCCATGTTCACCCATTATTGGGCTTTTTTAGGATTAATAGTTGAGGAAATTTTTTCAGCACTGTGGGACTAAGAAAGTATGCCAAATTGTAAGATTAAATAACATTGCAACACCATGAGAGTCATCTATAATTTTTGAACTAATGTTGGTCAATTTAGCATATTAGTAGGAGACAACTTAGCAACTTCTTAGTATCATGTTGCATGAAGAATTGACTCGAACCTAAGTTTTTTAGGTAACTAATATACTGCCCAAATCATGTCCTTTAGGAGACAAAGTTTTCACATTGAGTGTGTGAGAGAGAAAATGGGTATCATGTTCACATGTATTGATACATTAGTCCAATTTATATTTTCTTATATTTTCCTAAAGGCTAATATCAGTAAATGTGAACATGAGAGTGGGAGCCCTCACATTTTAAGAGACAAATCTAGAGGGATTGTGTTAAATACCATTTAAGTTAATCATTATACCCTCATGCTTAATAGAAATAAACATTTCATATGATTCATGTCATATTCACCCAAGGTTTGAAAACACTAAAGTTTAAACTCCCAACATGTCCTTTATGAGAGTGGGTGCCCTCACATTTGAAGAGACAAATTTAGAGGGATTGTGTTAAAGACCATTTAAGTTAATCATTCTACCCTCATGCTTAATGGAAACAAAAATTTCACATGATTCATGTCATATGTTCCCAAGGTTTGAAAACACTAAAGTTTAAACTCCTAGGATCTCATCATTCCCTCTAGTTGAAGGAAGAAGAAATTTGAAAAGAAACATTGATCTCCTATAGTGACTCCTACCTTTCTTATTTCACCTTTGCACTTGAATATTTTATGGCTTAGGATTTGAACCTCAAATTAAGTGGTAGGTTGAGGTTGTTTGACCTTTTGGGAAACTATGCAACGATGAGTGCTTTCTATGTCCAAGATTATAATGATCCATTTTAGATGAATCTCGTAGCTTTCACTATCTTAAGATTTTTGAATATTTATCTTATTAGAAATTATAAGTTAAAGGTAATTTTATTGCAAAATATAGCACCCCTATGGCATCATAGGTATGGGCACCTCAACTTGACCTATCTCTCTCAGTTGGCATGAGAAAAACTAGTATATGGACTTCTGAACATTCTATAGAAGGTCCACAGAGTTTGCAGAGCTTGTCAAGCAGGGAAGCTACGTTGAATACCATTTTATGAAGGACAAGCTTGGAGAGCGTAGAGGGTCCTTCAGTTGGTACTTTCAGACATATGTGTACCAATGAACATGACATCAACCATTGGTGCCAGGTATTTCCTTCCGTTTGTTGATTATTTCAGTAGAAAAATGTGGGTATATTTTCTATAATTAAAATATGTTTTGTTTAATGAATTTCAAAATTTCAAAGCATTAATAGAGAAACAGTTAGGTTTTCATATTGCCTCTCTTAGATATGATACTAGTGGGTAATTCTGCTTAAAATATTTCAATAAATTTTGTGCCAAACATGAGATCCAAAGACAATATGGGATGAAAACACCTTTCAAGACCTTGTGATGGCCATACAAGAAGAAGAAGCTCCCACCCCTCTTGAAGATGATAACAATATCACTAAAAGGGACCCTCCAAATTCACAAGATTAGTTCATGATGGATAGGCTACTTTGTGACCAACATAGCCCCGCAACAAATACCATCCTCATCAAATAATTGGTATGTGTTGATGTATGTGTCCTAGATTCTATGAAATATTTGCATGAAAAAAAGGAGCATGACAATAATTTTCACCATTGTGAGGAGGCTAGTCATGATGTCCAACATGACAAAGCAATAAACATAGGAAATGAAATTTTTTTGAATAGTTCCATCAGTGATACAAGATGTATGCAGTTCTAGTCGGGTAGAAACCATGTTTCTACCCAAAAGGATCAACCTTTTAAAAAGTATGATGAAGATCATGCTTCCCTTGTTGATAATTTAAATCCTAAAAACACTTTTGAGGTCACAGAATTATACTTCAATCACATTAATCCTATTTTGTCAAACATTGAAAGTAAGGAGCTGCAGACTTTCATGGTAATATACTTGGCACCTCGACATCCCATTGTGAGTTTGAGTAGAGCAGTAATGTACCCCCACATTGCACTTTAATTTTAATCATGTTCGTTTAAGAAATAAATGAAAGTAATCATGGTTTCCTAGAGTTTGAGGTCAACAAACTGAAAGGGATTTTCAAAACCATGAAAGTAATAATGTGACCCTCATGATTACCTGAGTGAAGAAACAATTAATTTTATAGTTCAACCCTCAAATATCCTATCTCATGGAATCTGATGGTCCCCCTATTTTTGAAGCCTATGATCTAAATTTATTCCTCAATCCTAATGGGATAGGGAAGTTTCTCCCTTTTACTGTCAATACTCATCTAGAAGACAAAGTTATTGACATATGTCATGAATATTCCATGGTAGAAAAACAAAAGGTATGTTATAAACACGTAATTAATAAAGCTCTCAGTCATACAGATCCATTTCCACCTCTATATGGCTCTATTGTTGACAATAATGAAGTTGGACAGCCCCAAAATATCAATGAAACCCTCATTGATATTTACAACTGCAGTGCTAAGAATGAAAGCGATTTCAAGAAAATCATTGATGAAGAATACGAGCTTGACCCAAAAAAAAAATTCTCTCTAGACCACATCAAATGCAAATATATTCTCTTCTCCATGAACATGTGGACAATTATTCATGCACTAGATTTTTACAAGGAAATGCAGATAGCAAACATCTAACAAATCCACATCAAGTCAACACTGAGGGACAACTTTGAGGCCTGGAAAAGGTGCATTCTAGAATGATCAATGATATAGGTCAAAATGATCTTGAAACCAACAAGAGGACATTTTCTCAACGTAGTCATAAACAAGATTTGGCTACTCCCACCACTCAGCTTATGGGTTACCTTTCAAAGTGTGATCCACATCAATAAGATCTATATATGCACAAGTATCCAAAAACATGAATTGCAGAATTTTTAAAAAAAAAAGGCTACTAGCAGGAGTAAAAATTTTGGGTATGATCATGAGCCTTATAATATTTTTCATAGGAAATATATTCTCTAGCACATTGAGGATGTGGTTCATCCTGAGTGGACTATTTTCTTGCATGATTGCATTGGTGTCAACACCGTGAGTGAAAGGGCTGATGCCAAGTTAAATATTTGACTCAACCATGTTGGAACCAAGCATCCAGTGGTTCAAAACTATAGGCCTATTGAGTACCATGAAAAGATAGCTAAAGGAGAACTATCAAATGCACAATGTAGTGCCAAAAACCCTGTACAACCCAGTCAAGAAACTGAAATATTTATAAAAAAAATTTAAGTACAACTTATATGACGTGATCCCACAAATAGTTGTAGTTGTAGACATGTACCTAACTACTTTGTATAAATATCCAAGAACACAATCGACGAATGAATTTTTACCCACTATTTTGCATGCTCTGGGGATAGGACAAGTTCTAATATAATTCAAAAATAAACAAGAATTCGCAAAGGTGATCAACGTGAAATGTTTTTGAAGAGTGCTCTTCGTGATACTAGAAGAATAACTAACTCACATGATATTTTGTATCCACAGGAATAATGGGACTTAAACCCCTTGCATAACTTTGAGTACCTTGTCTACAATAAAAGAATGGAAAGGATTTTAAGCTTAAACTATTTAGAGTTTTCATTTTTAGCACAGAAGGGAAGGGTGGTCGACCAAGAGTTAATTATGATGTGGAAACCATCTTAAAATAGCCTAATAGACAAATAAAATGTGCTTGAGAAATTACTTAGTGTTTGACATGAGATTGAGAAATGAAAATTGGATTTTGGAAGTATTTCACATGGATCAATGTTGGCCCAAACAATTATTGAATAGGGGTCAATTTGGTATCACAAATGCCACAAGTACTTATCTTTGTGGTTGTTGCATCTTACTCTGGATTACATATACCTTGCTAACTAGTACAACATAATTGGGTCAAGCAGGTTATTAGTGCAGTATTTTCCAAGAGAGCGAAAAAAGCGTGCAATTACATTTTCTAATGTAATTGTGCAGTGTTGTTCAGAACTCTGAGCCAGCTATAGCCTTTAAGGTTAATATTAGCCCTAAGCAGAGGGACAAAGTCTACTGGAGTTTGACAAACAACTTGATTCGTGAGACTAGCAGAGATATTTCCAGGTCTGTGGTTATCTCTAAGATAAGTCGAAGCCCCATGGTATGACAGGATGTGGCTCTAAAAAGTACAAGCCTGCCAGTATTTAGGCTCATTTACAAATCGCTTTGGTTGGTTGGGAATAGACTCTACCATTCTAATCGCTTTCAAAGTTTCAGATCATTGCAAAACTCTAAAATTTGCTACGACGTTTATGCTTTCCAGTCTCAATTTAGTAATGCAATGTGATGTTCCTGCATTGTGTGCTGGATAATAATAAAATGTGTGTGTCCACTTAGCAGAGCTAGTTATCATCCATTTGTTTCATAGCTCATTAATGTATGATAGATTTAAATCTTTTTCCAGCACCAACCTGGAAATAAAGCTACCACCTGTCTATTTTCGTTTCCACCCCAATAAAGTAGGCAGAGTTTGCAGGCCCTTTCTCTACACACAATAATGTTAATGGAGAAAAAAAAGTGTCACTGCCTACAACATACTCAAAAGAATCGTTGCCTAGTCCAGAGGGAAGCAGGGAACTAGCAATTTCATGCATCAATATTTCCTCCACATCTCTCCTATTTGTCATGCTTTAAGCACAATTGGAGCATTAAGAAGTGAAAATAGAGTGCATATGAACAATAAACAAACCTATAGAGAATGCAAGCAAGTTCCAATCTTGACATCAAATATTGACACAACATTCTCAACCGCTGCAGCAAGGTACCTGCCAAGACGAGGCTGAAATCGCACTTGATTCATACCACCCTGTAAATCACCACAGTTTACCCAGTTAGCACAAATTCATGCTTCAAATACTGGTTTCAATAATAAAATTCATTGCTTAGAGTCATGCCAATTAATATTTTAAATGAAAGTTACCTTGAAATATCTGGTGCATGCACCCTGCCCCATCACAAGAGCAAATAAGATCTTCATTGTTCGGGTGGAAATCAAGAGACATTACAGACCCATTATGACCAGAAAAAGTACGTAAGGTATATTTTGGCTGCAAGATACAAAAGAACGTTTGAGCTATCAGACAACAAAAATACAGGATTAACCCTAATTTTGACTTAATAAACCTAGCATCGTTAACATGTCCAGAAGGTAAATAATAGAGAAATTGAAACAAGAACTGTACAAGCTTCAAATCAGTATTCATTTACAAAACTTGTGATCTGCCAGAAATACCCTAAAAAATATTGCATACAGCAATCACATTTTTCAGTCATAAATCAGACAGTGTTATATTAAGGAAGTCCTTGTTTTACAGTCACCAATTTACACCACTAATCAACTTTCAGAATGCAACATTAGGCTGCAAAACTACAGTAAATTATACCATTCATACCAAAAGCTTCCAGAAAGCTATAATGTATAAATATGTTTCATAACTTCCTATACCCAGTAACAATCCGCCAAAATCTCTGAAAATACCCCAAAATAATTACAACAAAAACCTGTGAGCGAACTTGATCAAAAATACATTTTTATGTTTGACAGACACAAAGGCATTCTCTCCACAAATGCGGCGAGCAAGTTGGATGTCTTTGGGCATAATAGTGACCCTATTAGCATGTATTGCATACAGGTTCTTCAAAGAGACCCACAAGATATGCTTCTGCCGCTTCTTGCAAAGCCGACACGGCAGAGGACTGGAACCTCAGATCCTTCTTGAAGTCCTCCTGGGCAATTTCCCCGACGAGACGCTGAAAGGGCAGCTTCCTTATAAGAAATTCCGTGCTCTTCTGATACTTTCGAATCTCACGCAAGGCAACAATGCCTGGCCTGAATCTGTGAGGCTTCTTCACTCCACCCATCGCCAATGCAGATTTTCGGGTAGCCTTTGTTGTGAGCTGCTTCCTCGCGCTTTCCCGTTGGTGGATTTACAGGTAGTCTACTTCGTTCGGGCCATTTTCCCTTCTGCTCTGCTCTGCAACTATCTTCTTTCCCCTTGCTCATGCTCCTCAAGGGTGAATTATTTTGCAGGCGAAAATAAAACATTATCAAAAAATTAAAAATAGATCGGCTATTTTTTCGTCGTCATGCAATTGTTGTTTTCTTTAAACCTTCGGCATGCCATACATGCACAAGATCCATCAAAATGTAACAAAAACATAAATTTTCGGGTCCTGTAACAAATATCTCTGTAGACAACCTCGGAAGTTTTCAAATTGAATCTTCAACTAATGCCAGAGCGAGCGAGGGTGAAGGGCAGAATTTTTTGGAGGCAGGAATCCAAATTAATTAAAAATTAAAAATTAAATGTCAATAATAATAATTTTTTTTTTAAATTATATACAGTATTAAATTAAAAATTCCTATAAATAAATGATATTAAGATGCATATAAATTATTTAATAGGTAAAATTTAAAAACATAATTAAATAGTATTAGAAATTATTTTTGGAATTAAAGTAGGTTAAGTAAGTCATTTATCTATGATTATTTCCATTAGAGTTAGTCTTTATTTACTAATTTCTCATAATTTTCCATTATAATTTCTAATATAATGCATTGTGGAAACCCCTAATACTTAAATTAAAAGACTCAAAAATAAATTTGTGGTTTTTTCTTGTTTTAATATAGACATAAAAAGGTATGATAAAATGCCCTGTCTTAAGGTTTGATAGTTATTATTTTTTTTGGTCTAAGCTTCCACCTATCATAATGAGGCTAATTTCCTAGATTTAGCATTATGGTATTTTTCTCGCTCAACCCTTTAGGGTTTTGATGAGACTCTTAAGTGATTACTCTCGTTTCCCCCTTTTTGTCGAACTTTGATGTTGTCCCCGTTCGCACTTTACATGTTTTCCCCACACATCATGTGTTGCCTCACATGCTGACCTTAAGACTACATTAGGGTTTTGAAGGTGTTGCTTTGGTGATGTGCCAAGAGACTCCCATGATTTCAAAACTTATCTTTCCCTAGTATGTATTGCAACCAACAGAAGCACTACATGTGGACAGGAAAGATTTCATTATTGGCTCCCCTTATCTTTACTAGACTAGGGTTTGGGAGAAACCCTAATTTGGCAAGAAAGTGACCCCCTTTTTGTTTTTAACCTATGCCTCTAAGAGGATAGTCTCATCGACATTGCACGACATTGCACACACCATGGTGTTTCCATGTGTTAAGGCATGCCAATATGTGCAACGGTGTGACAATACGTGTCAGGGATAGTCAAGGAAACAGACAAAGAAACAATTTGAACTACAAAGAGATGAACACATAAGAGGGTTAATAAGTCTTAAATTTACCTTTTTCGTGGGGGCATTCTAAGCACACCAACACTAGGTGTGAATAGGTGCCAAGTGCCAAGTGTTATTGCATTCTACATGCCAAATATTCCTTTATTTCTTCTCATCTACTTTCCAATAATTGATCTCAAATAGCTTTAATATTAAACCATGCCAAAGCATACCAAGTCATCTCATGAATGCATGTCAGACATGCAAAGACTTTCCAAGTGCTAACATGTGCCAAGTGCCAAAGTGTGTCGGGGAGTGTTATGCATGTTATGAAGTGGCATGGTATGTCGAAAAGTGCTAAGTAGAGAGTGCCAATGCATGTTGAGGAGTGTTAAGGAGTACTAGGACAACACAAGGGAGCACTAGGTAAAAATACATGGAAGTGAATGAATATGAGGGTGTGTCAGGGAGTGGCAATGAGTGATAGTTGTCATGCCAAGGAGGGAGTGAGAAGGTATTCTAAGCATTCACACACCTTATTGACCACTCAATTCTTACCATTCTCACACCATAACAAAAAACCATGAAAATGTCATTCTTAAAATCTATTGTGTAGTTTCCTAATTTCTTCAAGTAGAATCTCTAAATTACGTATATCGGTAATGGTGAGATCATTATTTTATTCTCTTAAAGGAACTCTTTCTATACATGCACCCCATCAAACATAAATTGTCGAGTCAAAAATAATGGAAATGAATGAATAAGAGGGTGTGTTGGGGGTGTCAACGAGCGTCAGGCATGGGAAGGGGGGTGTTGTTCAAATCTTAGCAATAGCCACGAAAGTACCTAAAGGACGAACAGGTCACATTAAAGTCGTATGTCAAATGGCAAGTGTTAAATTAAATCAGGCCGAAAGGAGAAAAGGTGGTGAAGCGCACATATATTGGAACCAATGGATAAATAGCACTAAGTGATGAAAGGCGGAACTATAGTGAACATCTAACACAAAGGTAATGGAGACGTGGCGTTACATGTCAACTCGCACATTGGAAGTAGGCCTCGGATGATACATGACAGCACACAAAGTAAGTCCGAGGGGGTCAAGCCGTGGGGAAGGGACGAGGCCCTTACCCCCGCGGACTTGCGACACGTGGCGTGGTAAGACTTCACGGCGGAGATAGAATGACAAGGTTAGGCCACGGGACGCTGTCTCGTGGCGGAGTTAAGGTGGGCCCGCGCAGGTGAGGAAGATAAGTGTAGGTCCGGCAAAGGGAAAGTCCTACATGATAAAGATTGGATAACGCATATGGAATAACGGTAAGGTAAGTCTATTAGGACAGCTGGTACTAAGGCCCGTACCAGCTTTTAACCCGACACGAGGCGCTCACCTACATCCTGATTTACCCAATCCCCACGCGCCATGTGTCTCAATGTCAGTGTCCTTACGACACTTGCCCTCTGTTCTCTTACACTTTCACCTTTTAACCTAAACAGTCCTCCCGAATGGTAAAAACTCCCGTATTTCTCTATGGTAAATCATTTCAGGTAGTTTTATACAGCGAATACCAAGTAGGGAAGAACGCCGGGTTTGTCCAAGTCACTGTCACGGTTCCCCTCGTCGCTTTCCCAAGCATTGTCACCCTCTGTTCAGGTAATCCATTTTCCGTTTTTCCATCTTTTTCCTTTCTCTCTTTTCCAAATTGTTGAATAACTGCCATGGGGAGAGGAACGCCCAAGAAGAACGAACCTGAAACTCCCCAACTCCATGAGTCTAGAAACCCCCCTGGTTTTGAACCCCTTCGTGACTTGCAGGCGGGTATCTATGACCCGAAATACCCTTTCGACATACGGAGTATCAAGCCCCTACTGTTTGGCCACCACTGTAAAAGTGCTGATCGTTTCCGAGTGGTCGCGTCCGGCTTCTATCACCACATTACCCCCCAAGTCCATTCCTGTGTCGATTTTATTGTCTGGCTTAGGGACTCCTACGATACACATCGGGATGCTTTCATTTCTCCTCAGGGTAACGTAATTTTTTCCCTTTCTCCCGATGTTATCAGGCAGGCCCTCCGTTTCCCTTCCAGCGATGCCTACTTCAGTTTCAAAGATGAAACCTTGCTCACACAGTTTAATAAGCTGTCGAGGGAAGCTCGCCGTGCCGTCATAGCTGCCATAACCATTAATCAAGCAACGGCCCTACCCCCATTGGAGCCGTTCCCATTGAGTCTGTTTGCCGAGGAAGTGCGTCCTGTTCTGTCCCTCATCGCCGCCCTCCTGGGGGTAGGGAGTCCTGAAGACATCTCTTCAGTATGCATTCGATTTTTGTGGCTTATGACACAGAATGGAGTTACACTGGATATTCTAGGTTTCCTTTCCTTTACCATCCGGACCCAATTTCGAGAGCTCGCTCAAGCCCGAAAATTCCGTTTTTGCTCATTGGTGTTTTACCTCTTCATGTTCCAGCACGCTGATAAGTTCAATCATTTGGGGCTGGACAGGATGTATTCTGAGAATTCCCAGCCCAGGCCAGTCTTCGACTGGAATTGCTCTGTTCGTCAGTTGCCTAGGGGAGAAGGTTATGTCAATTTCGTGAATACCTTCATGTCCATTGCTTATACCATCATTCACGACGCTCCTTCCCCTAGGGTTTTTCCAGAGATGAAACGCTGGTTACAGGCTGGGAAGTACCAGTGTACCGGCGATTGGTTCCTATCAGAAGAGTATACTGAAATCCGTGTCTATGGAGCCGAAGTAGCCCCCTACCAGCTCCCAGCTTTTCCTGTCCGACGAGTCTACGCCCTTGAGTACATCCGGCAAGCCCTCAAGGCTGACCAGCTTCATTTCGTCCCCGCTAAGAAAGGCTACATCCTAAAGCTTCCCGACAATATTGGCCCCTTTGTTGTAAATTCTAGATATGCCCTCCCGATTGTTGAAAAAATGTTGCAGAACATGGACCTGAAATTAGGGGAGAGTTGGGCTTATGACCCGCGGGAAATAATTTCAAATAAAAGAAAGAGAAACAGGTCTGCGCCCTACGTGCATGAGTCCAGGCCATTTCTGGAGTGGAGGGCTAATCTTGAGGTCTGGCCTATGTTTTCGCAGATGGAGATGGACTCGTCTGCTACAGGAGGAGAAGAAGAGGTGAATAAAGGGGGCAATGAGCCGGAAGCTGGTACTTCCGGAGCACCACCACCCAAGAGGCAGAAGGTGGCCACAAGTGAAGCTGAGGTCATCGGGGAAGGGATAATTTTGGAGCCCTTTATAAAATTCGGGGAGTTTGATAAAGGTAAGGCAGGGATAGTGGTTCTAAGAGACAGCGTTGCCTCCTCTGACTACACTGAAGTCACTCAAGCCATCGTTGAGCCTCCTCCTTCCAAGACAAAAGAAAGGGAGCTGACGAATAAAGCTGTCCGGGACAAATACAGGGCCGAATTAGGAGGTTTCGTGGAGAAATATCACACCAGACTCTCTGCCTCGGTTAATGCGGACACCGAAGACCTGGTACTTTCTATGACCGAGGCTATCCTGGACCCGAATTCAGATGTTCCCAGCTACAAGGTGCTTGAATTGGCCGTCGACATGAAGAAGGTTCCGGTACAGGACCTGAATGACATGTTCCAAACAATATGCGACATGATGAAGGATAAGCTTTCGCAAATCACCCTTGCCCTAAAGAAGACGGAGCAGAAATACGACAACCTGAGCGACTCTTATTCAGCAGAACAGAGTGCTTGTCGTGCCAACGCACATCAGGTGCGCGTCCTTAAAGAGCAGATTAAAAATTCAGATGAAGGAGGGAAGGGAATGCAAGCTGCATTAATAGCCAAGTTGGAGAAGGACATTTCAGCGGCTAAGAAACGGGCTGGCATCCCAGCTTCACATCCGGTACAGACCGATGAACTGGTGCAGGTGGAGAAGGAGAAAAACGAGCTGATGGCCAGGCTTTCCAGAGAGAGAGAGGAGAAAGAAAAAATGGCTAAAAGAATTGAAGAGCTCGAGAGCAGGGCTACTGAGCTGCAGACCCGGTGGGATACGCACAGTTGTCATGCGGCCGAAACATCAAGTGGGACAGGTTCAGCAACAACACAACTATCCACAGCTATAGCTGAGATAGAAGTGTTGGAGAAGCAGACAGCAACAGCCAAGCAAAAGGTGGTAGAGTTGGAGGGCGCCCTGGCTGAAAAGGTCAGAGTAATTGATGGGTTACAAAGAGCAGTGGAGGAAGGAAAAAAGACCTCAACTGAGCAGCAACAGATTATTGCCGAATTGAAGAGTAAAACGAAGGGAAACCTCACCCTGCTTGAGGCCAGGAGCTTGATCTGGTCAGATATAATCATGGCAGTGACTGAGCAGTGGGAGTTTTTGACAATGATAGGTGAACTCAAGTCCACCCTTCCATATCTTAATAGAAGGTTGCAGGAGGCTGGGGATAATCTGCCAAATAGAGCTCGACATGTCGGAATTTACATATCTTTTCTCTATACACTGAGAGCAAATGACGTGGTAAAACATGGCATTCCCAGCCGGTTTATGGAAATTAATGAATGTCGGAAAATTATAGAGAAAGAGGAGGCTCGATTGGCAGCTTCGAAGGCTCTCCAACAGGTCGCAGACATTGTGGAGCAGTTCAACAAGGTGTGGAACGAAATCATCACTGCTGGCCTCCCTTCATGTTGGGAACCAAACGCCCCTGCCGTACTCATGCACCCCGATCAGTACACAACACTTCTAGAGGCAGAAAGGGATCGGTCAGATCTTCAGATGGGCAAAGGAACTCAGCTCAAGGCTACTACCATCATCACAGTCCTCCAGAAGGAGTTTAGTCTCCTCCATATGATCAGGTATCGGCTCCCAACCCATGCAGACATCCACACCTTCGGCGAGGCATTTACCAGGGTAGAAAGACTCTCAGAGATGTCAGAACCGAATCCAGAAAGCCAGCGGAGGTTGACACAGTTCCTGACTCAGCATGCCAGTCCCTCCACCGATGTACCTCCTCCAGCATCTACTACAGCCTCGACCCAACAACATTCATGACACCTCATGTTTTATTCATGACATGGCCTAAACGGCCTTTTACTTTCATTCAGTTATGTTTTGTTTAAATTTCCGAGTGGGTGGTTTTTCCTCCCACTCTTGCATTTTTACTTTTACATTGAACAATGATCTACATGTTGGTTTTAAGATTGGCCCGGGGCCCATTATGCATGATGGACGGGCTGTTTCCCCCCCATCATGAAATTTTGATCTTTTGATAATGACTGTTAACAATTTTTGATCACGCGAGGAAGATATTTTCAGAAAATATCTTCTCGCTGAAAGGCAGATGGAATGCTATATAATACAGGAAAAAGAAAGAAACAAGGTTCCACTTCTTCAGAAAAATTGATTGTGTAAGAATTTCCTGTGTGTATGTTTTGTGAAAGCTCAGATACTGCCCGGAAGAGCCCGTTGGGTCTCAATAATAAGAAGTTTCATCTTAGTAAGGATTCTGGACATGGTTGTATGGTAGTGTGTGTTCCTCTATTGTTCAATTCATTCACGTTCATGTCTCTATTATTACATCCTGGAATGCGAGTGTCCCTCGTCTTTTGATATGAATTTATCGTGTTGATACTTATATCAGTAGCGGCTAGATACTTTAAATGGCTCAGGAGTAATATATTGTTCCACCTGTATTTCATGCGTATTTCAACTATATTGGCTGTATTGAAATGTTATTAGCGGGAGTTCTTGGTATGTGTGGATTCTTAGCTATTTAAGCCCATCTAATGTCATGAAGTTTTTCTTAGTATCATCTATTTGACAGCCGATATCCCCTTTTTGCTATACATCTCTGTAATCGTTTATATATATATACCTTCTCTACCATATATCGTGAATCTGGCCCTGGTTATGGTGACCTGTCTTAAAATTGTCTGATGTGGTAGTATCTGAATATAGCATTACATTTGTTCAGTGTTATTCCTAATACTTCAAACCATCCGAAGTTTTGGTTCCATCCTATTTTATTCTCTGTTTCAAAGGAAGTAGTGTAAGAGCTCTGTCATGTTAAAGGATTAAACGCTGTTCTAAATATCCTGCTCTTTACACCTCATAAGATGTCCTAGGCACTGGTCTATAACAACTCTAGACTGTCTCTAGGAGTTACAACATCTTTTTGGCGCCGTTGCCGGGGAACGAAGTTGAAGAAATTTAAGTCCCTGGGCCTCGACAAAACCCGTCCACTCTTCAGTTAGGTGAGCACGAAGAGTTGAGAGTTGTGCATACCTCACCTTGGCGACTCCACATTCATATTTCAGATAAACATATTTGCAGTCCTGGCTCCCCGTAAGCCACACCTAAGGTCAGATACATCTCAGTCAAGGACACCCTCTGTGTCTGACCCAGAGCGAATCCTACATAGAAGAGGCTGGAGAGAAAGACCACCAGTTCATACCGATATTCCTGAGTTTTCCCTTGAAAACTTTCCATATCTTCAGTCCTCCTCTTCTCAGGTCGCCCAAATACAAAGCTCTAACCCCATTATAAGAGATACTGGTTATTACTCAGATAGCCCTTACCGAGAAGGTGTCCGTATCAAAGACGAAGCTGAGTCTAGTTACACTCCACATTATTCTTTTCACCCTACCCCTGAAGTTGAAGAGGTCAAAGAGGTCACTGAAGTGTCTGTTGTCGACAGCCCTACCTTCTCATCAGGTCCTCAAGCTGCTGTTCACTACATTCCCATCATCATTCATACTCAACTCCCACCACCCCCTCCACCTCTCACTGCTCAAGCTCTCATTCTACCTCCGCCTCCCCCAATGGCGAATGTACCTGGCTTTTTACAAAACAGGTATGCCCCTTTACAGCTGCCGGCAGTTCTAAATGACATGCCACAAGACTATTTGAAGATTCTACCCAGATTCAATGGGGAGAACGGTGTTGATGCCCACAAGCATGTTGAAATCTTCTGCTCCTTCGCAGAAAACTTTAATGTGGAACATTTGGATGTGGTTCTGAGATTGTTCGTGCAGTCCCTTGATGGAGAGGCTAGAAAGTGGTTTAAGTCTCTTGCAGCTAATTCCATAAACACCTGGGAGGCTATGGAAGAAGCTTTTGTGAAAAAGTGGGGAGATAGGAAGGATCATGGGGATACCTTAACTGAGTTCAACACCCTTAAAAAGAAACACAATGAAGGGGTATCAGAATTCATCAGAAGATTTAACAAGTTGTATTTCAGCCTCCCAGCCGAGATGAAACCTCATCAGACTGCTGCTAAGGTTGTTTTCGTGGCAGCATTTGATTCCGAGTTTGGTTTCTCACTGAGGGAGAGAAAACCAGCCACTCTGGATGATGCACAGACTGATGCATTGGAAATAGAAGCAAACTTTGTCTCGATTGGTAAGACCAAAGTAAATCAAGAACATGATACAAGAAGAAGAGGCAAAGAAGAAGTGTCTACTTCAAGTCAAGAAAGAGACTCAGCAAGTGATAAGATCGAAGAGATGAATAAAATGATCAAGAACCTCTCTAGCAAGTTGGTCAAGCTAGAGATGGAAGCTAAAAGTGCTCCACCAAAGAACTTTCAGTATGCTCCAAACAGAGGATTCAATCCTCAATACAGGAAACCACCCTTGCAGATACTACAGAGGGGGCAGAAGGAGCAACAAGACCAAGTACCACACCCTTTGTACTTGGAAGGACAAATGGAGGCTTCCCATGAAGACTCCTCCTATGAGCAAGATGAAACATGTCCCGTTTTCTCAGACAGTGATGACATAGAGTGCCCTGTCCAAGGGAGTGAGGAAGGTGCACTGCAACCTCACTCAGAAGCGAAGGATAATGAGGATGCCGAAGAGCCAGAAATAGATGACTACTGCAAACAGTTCGTTGATTTCATGCAAGCTCAGTTCAACAGGAAATATGACCTCAGGTCCTCCAGGAAAAGGACCCGCACTCAAGAAGAAGAGGAAGATGCACCCCAGAGGTCAGCACCTGCACAGAAAGAGGCCAATACCCAAGAATCTCCTGACAGAGGTAAGAAACCCCTTTACCAACCTCTGCAAGATGATAGTCATATGCCTTCCTCCTCTCAAGTAGCTGTACCTCCTGTAAGTAAAATCCCAGTTAAAGAATTTAAGTCCACCGTGCCAAACAAAGAGTCCAAAGAAAAGGAAGTCCAAATAGAAAAGCCCTCGTCCGCCTTCAGTTTGCAAAAAGAACTTGAAAAAGTTAAAATCCCTGTCCCTCTGTCTGAATTATTGAAGCAGCCTGCATATCAGTCACAAGTCTCCTCTTTCATTTCAGCTCCTGAAGTCCCACACATTCCGGACAGTCTTAACTTACAAGAAGAAAGGCCCATGGTAGTGTTTGGCCCCCATGTCGAGGAATTAGACCCCTCCACTCCCCCTTTCTATGTATCTCTAGTAATCCACGATCTACTATTGCATAACTGTATGTTGGATTCAGGAGCATCCCACAATTTGATGCCCCTGTCTGTCATGGAGCAATTGGGGCTCCAAATCACTCGCCCATATAAATATCTCTACTCCTTCGATTCCAAAAGAGTGAAGTGCTTGGGCATGATCAAGGACCTAGCAGTCACCTTGGCTCAGATTCTTGCCAAGAGTGTGGTAATGGACATCGTAGTGGCAGACATCCCAGCCCGCTTCGGCATGCTGTTGTCTAGGTCTTGGGGGACTAGAATTGGAGGGTCAATCAAGCTGGATCTGTCTTACGCCACCATCCCTGTCTTTGGTGGTCAAGAAAGGAGATTGTACCGAGAGACTAGGTTTGTCAAGACAGTCACAAAAGCAGGAGATTCGGTGAACTCCCCAGTCTACAGCAGGGATGGAGATTTTTCCTGTCTAATGTTGGAGGAAGATCAGGAATATGCTCATGAGCCTTCATTTTTCCAGATAAGGACTGAATCATCAGAGCAGGACCATGGATCTAACATTTGGACACTCCACTTTGATGGAGCAAATTCCAGAGAAGGAAACGGAGCTGGAGTGTTGATTATATCACCCATGGGTCAGTGGGTCCCCCTGTCCTTTAAACTAGAATATGAGGCCACGAATAATGTGGCTGAGTATGAGGCTCTCATACTGGGGTTGCAAACAGCAAGAAGCATGAAGATACAGAGTCTAAAGGTGATGGGAGACTCAGAGTTGGTGGTGAGGCAAGTGAAAAATCAGTGTCAAGCGAAGCATCCGAGGCTAAAGGCCTACCGAAACGAAGTTTGGGATCTTGTGGAAAATTCCTTCCTGGCATTTAACATTCAATTTATGCCCAGAGAACAGAACAGAATGGCAGACTCCTTGGCCGTGGCTGCTAGTACATTCCGCCCCCCTCAGAACCCTCTTCTGAGATACGAAATTGAAGTAAGATACCGCCCTTCGATCCCTGACAATGTCAAGCACTGGCAGGTCTTCGAAGACAAGGAGCAGGTAAAAAGGTTCTTAGAAACTGTGGGGGAGTTTTCAAATTTAGAGATCGACAATTGTGAAGAGGAAGAAGTCGGAGACATCCCAGGGGACAAACTAGAAGAGAAGATAGCCGGTCACAGATTCCTACAGCTAAAGGGAAATGTCATCCCCCGAGGGCTGGTACCTTTGGAGAGGCTGTTCAATAAGGATGATGTCCCGTTACAGCCAAACAAAATGGTGACTGAGGACCAGGTTGAAGATCTCAATCTGGGCACGGAGGAAGATCCAAAGATTGTTAAGCTGTCAAAGAAGGTCCCAGATGAACATAAACCATTGTACCAAAAGCTGTTTCAGACCTACAAAGACGTATTTGCCTGGTCGTATCAAGATTTGAAAACCTTTGATGTCAATGTGATGCAGCATAAAATTCCATTGAGAGCAGATGCAAAACCCCACAAGCAAAAGCTCCGGCAGATTAATCCCCTGTTGTTACCCTCAATTGAGCAAGAAATAAAAAAGCTACTGAAGGCTAAAATTATAGTACCACTAAGGTATTCTGAATGGGTGGCCAATTTAGTCCCAGTACGCAAAAAGAATGGTGAAATCAGGTTGTGTGTGGATTTCAGAAACCTGAACAGGGCATCTCTCAAAGACAACTATCCCCTACCAAAGATGGATCATATTCTGCAAAAGGTGGTAGGGGCCTCCAGAATGTCCATGATGGATGGGTTCTCGGGCTATAATCAAGTGGCTGTATTCCCAGAAGACCAGAAAAAGACAGCATTCACCACGCCCTGGGGAACATTTATGTATGCCAGGATGCCATTCGGACTGATCAATGCAGGGGCTACGTTTCAGAGAGCGATGGACATAACTTTTGTGGGGGAACAGGATAAGTTTCTGGTGGTGTACCTTGATGATATAACGGTCTTTTCAAAGGATGATGTCGAGCACGTTCAGCATTTGCAGAAGACCTTTGAGAAATGCAGGAGGTATGGACTCTCTCTTAACCCTCAAAAATCTTTCTTTGCATTAGAAGAGGGTAAACTCCTAGGACATATAGTAACTAAAGATGGGGTCAAGATCGATCCTAAAAGGGTGGAAGCTATAAACGGTATATCCCTCCCCAGAAACAAGAAAGAAGTACATGTGTTCCTAGGGCGGATCAATTTTCTCAGAAGATTCATTCCCAACTATGCCGAAATAGTCAGACACATCACAGATATGTTAAAGAAAGATAATGAAGTAAAGTGGGCACCGGATTCAAGGCAGGCCTTTTCCAGGATCAAGACTGCATTTGCTGAGGCTCCTGTGTTGGCAAAGCCCAATTTCACTGAGCCCTTCATGATCTTCTCTTTTGCATCACCTCACACGGTGGCAGGGGTTCTCCTACAGAAGAATGGGGATGGGTATGAGCAACCCATTGCTTTCTTTAGCCAAGTCCTTCATGATGCAGAGCTAAAATACAACATACTGGAGAAACAAGCTTATGCCCTCGTAAAATCCTTAAAGGCATTTCGCATGTACATCTTACAATCTCATGTCACTGCTTTTGTACCCACAGCAGCAGTTAAGGACATCCTCGTGCAAGGAGACAGTGAAGGCAGAAGGGGCAGGTGGATTGCGAAGATACAAGAATATGACCTGGATATAAGGCCCACCAAGTTGATTAAAGGACAAGGACTAGCAAAGATTTTATCAGAGTCGAACCATCAAGCTTTAGGCATCCACTTATCCATGATCGCCAATGAAGAATTGGAGGAGCTGACAGGGGGGCAAGAGGTGGAAATGGCTACACAGAACATACAGATGAAGTATCTTACTAGCCCCTGGTACAAGGAAATTGTTGAATACCTCCTGACACTCAGCCGCCCACCCGGCTGTGATAAGTCCAAATACAGAGCCTTGAGGCTTAAATCTCAGAAGTACGCCGTAGCTAATGGTCAATTATATTGGAGAGATCCTTCAGGCATACTGCTGTTATGTCTCATTGAAGGGGAGGTAGGGAACATCATAACCGAATTCCATGAGGGGATCTGCGGAGGGCATTATAGTTGGAGGAGCACAGCTCAGAAGGTCCTGAAGGCTGGTTTTTACTGGCCCAAATTATTTGGAGATGTCTATACTTGGGTCAGAGCATGTGACAAATGCCAAAAGTTTGCTGAAAAACAGAAGCTAGCAGCTCTACCCCTGATCCCTGTGCACGTTGATGAGCCTTTCAAGTAATGGGGTATTGACTTCATAGGTGAGATCCACCCACCCTCCAGTGGGCAGCACAAATGGATCTTGACTGCTACAGATTACTTCACGAAGTGGGTGGAAGCCATCCCTACACGAAATGCCACAGACACAGTGGTCATAAAATTCCTAGAAGAGAACATTATTTCCAGGTTTGGATGTCCTGCCAGAATAGTTACAGACAATGCTCAGGCTTTCAAATCTGCTAAGATGGTGAATTTTTGTCAACAATACAACATTACTCTGGGTCACTCCACCGCTTACTACCCCTAGGGAAATGGTCTTGCCGAATCATCAAACAAAACACTGGTCAGAGCACTGAAGAAGACAATAAATGAAAACCAGAGAAATTGGGACACTCAACTGAAGTTTGCTCTATGGGCAAATAGGATAACCAGTAAAAGGGCAACAGGAAAGTCCCCTTATGAACTAGTATACGGGCGAGCAGCTGTATTCCCCATACAGTTGGCTCTACCTGTGGCTCGTTTCATGCAGGAGACTCAGGATGAATCAGATGGCATGACCAGAAGAATCAATCAGTTGATCGAACTGGAAGAAACGCGTATTCAGGTGAATCAGAAGCTGGTGGACTATCAGGAGAAGATGAAAGAATTGTTTGACCAGCACACAAAAGATAGGAAGCTGCAGGTGGGGGATTTAGTTCTCAGGTGGGATGTACGCAGAGCTGACAAGGGCAAGCATGGTAAGTTCGACCCCCTCTGGTTCGGCCCATTCAAGGTTGCAGAGCAGGGAGGAAACAACACGTTTAAGCTGGAGAATTTACAGGGAGATCTGTTGGAAGCCCCTGTAAACGGGCAATTCCTCAAACCATATTTCCAATTCTGAGGAACGCTGAAAAAGCCTGACTGTATTATATTGTATATTAGTTGCTGTTTTTCGTTTACTTATCATAGAATATGCATGTGTCATGAAGATCTGTACAGGGCAGAGCTCTAGAAACTGAAAAGTGTTGTTCAAAGAAGATCTACAGGTGGTCTGCGTAGTTCTCGACACGTTCGGAGACAAACGTGCCGTCCCCAGGTGGAGCCAATGTTGTTCAAATCTTAGCAATAGCCACGAAAGTACCTAAAGGACGAACAGGTCACATTAAAGTCGTATGTCAAATGGCAAGTGTTAAATTAAATCAGGCCGAAAGGAGAAAAGGTGGTGAAGCGCACATATATTGGAACCAATGGATAAATAGCACTAAGTGATGAAAGGCGGAACTATAGTGAACATCTAACACAAAGGTAATGGAGACGTGGCGTTACATGTCAACTCGCACATTGGAAGTAGGCCTCGGATGATACATGACAGCACACAAAGTAAGTCCGAGGGGGTCAAGCCGTGGGGAAGGGACGAGGCCCTTACCCCCGCGGACTTGGGCACGTGGCGTGGGCAAGACTTCCACGGCGGAGATAGAATGACAAGGTTAGGCCACGGGACGCTGTCTCGTGGCGGAGTTAAGGTGGGCCCGCGCAGGTGAGGAAGATAAGTGTAGGTCCGGCAAAGGGAAAGTCCTACATGATAAAGATTGGATAACGCATATGGAATAACGGTAAGGTAAGTCTATTAGGACAGCTGGTACTAAGGCCCGTACCAGCTTTTAACCCGACACGAGGCGCTCACCTACATCCTGATTTACCCAATCCCCACGCGCCATGTGTCTCAATGTCAGTGTCCTTACGACACTTGCCCTCTGTTCTCTTACACTTTCACCTTTTAACCTAAACAGTCCTCCCGAATGGTAAAAACTCCCGTATTTCTCTATGGTAAATCATTTCAGGTAGTTTTATACAGCGAATACCAAGTAGGGAAGAACGCCAGGTTTTGTCCAAGTCACTGTCACGGTCCCCCTCGTCGCTTTCCCAAGCAGTGTCACCCTCCGCTCAGGTAATCCATTTTCCGTTTTTTCCATTGTTTTTCCCTTTCTCTCTTTTCCGAATTGTTGAATGACTGCCATGGGGAGGGGAACGCCCAAGAAGAACGAACCTGAAACTCCCCAACTCCACGAGTCTAGAAACCCCCCTGGTTTTGAACCCCTTCGTGACTTGCAGGCGGGTATCTGTGACCCGAAATACCCTTTCGACATACGGAGCATCAAGCCCCTACTGTTCGGCCGCCACTGTAAAAGTGCTGATCGTTTCCGAGTTGTCGCGTCCGGCTTCTATCACCACATTACCCCCCAAGTCCATTCCTGTGTCGATTTTATTGTCTGGCTTAGGGACTCCTACGATACACACCGGGATGCTTTCGTTTCTCCTCAGGGTAACATAATTTTCTCCCTTTCTCCCGATGTTATCAGGCAGGCCCTCCGTTTCCCTTCCAGCGATGCCTACTTCAGTTTCAAAGATGAAACCTTGCTCACACAGTTTAATAGACTGTCGAGGGAAGCCCGCCGTGCCTTCATAGCTGCCATAACCATTGATCAGGCGACGGCCCTACCTCCATTGGAGCCGTTCCCATTGAGTCTGTTTAATGAAGAAGTCCGACCAGTTCTATCCCTCATTGCCGGCCTCCTAGGCGTGGGGAGTCCTGAAGACATTTCTTGGGTATGCATTCGATTCTTGTGGCTTATGATACAGAATGGGGTTACACTGGACATTCCAGGTTTCCTTTCCTTTACCATCCGGACCCAATTTCGAGAGCTCGCTCAAGCCCGAAAATTCCGTTTTTGCTCATTGGTGTTTTACCTCTTCCTGTTCCAGCATGCAGACAAGTTTAATCATTTGGGGCTGGACAGGATGTATTCTGAAAATTCCCAGCCCAGGCCAGTCTTCGACTGGAATTGCTCTGTTCGTCAATTGCCTAGGGGAGAAGGTTACATCAATTTCGTGAATACCTTCATGTCCGTTGCCTATACCATCATTCACGATGCACCTTCCCCTAGGGTTTTCCCAGAGATGAAGCGCTGGTTACAGGCTGGGAAGTACCAGTGTACCGGCGATTGGTTCCTATCAGAAGACTATACTGAAATCCGTGTCTATGGAGCCGAAGTAGCCCCCTACCAGCTCCCAGCTTTTCCTGTCCGGCGAGTCTACGCCCTTGAGTACATCTGGCAAGCCCTCAAGGCTGACCAGCTTCATTTCGTCCCCGCTAAGAAAGGCTACATCCTGAAGCTTCCCGACAATATTGGCCCCTTTGTTGTAAATTATAGATATGCCCTCCCGATTGTTGAAAAAATGTTGCAGAACATGGACCTGAAATTAGGGGAGAGTTGGGCTTATGACCCGCGGGAAATAATTTCAAATAAAAGAAAGAGAAACTGGTCTGCGCCCTACGTGCATGAGTCCAGGCCATTTCTGGAGTGGAGGGCTAATCTTGAGGTCTGGCCTATGTTTTCGCAGATGGAGACGGACTCGTCTGCTACAGGAGGAGAAGAAGAGGTGAATAAAGGGGGCAATGAGCAGGAAGCTGGTACTTCCGGAGCACCACCACCCAAGAGGCAGAAGGTGGCCACAAGTGAAGCTGAGGTCATCGGGGAAGAGATAATTTTGGAGCCCTTTATAAAATTCGGGGAGTTTGATAAAGGTAAGGCAGGGATAGTGGTTCTAAGAGACAGCGTTGCCTCCTTTGACTACACTGAAGTCACTCAGGCCATCGTTGAGCCTCCTCCTTCCAAGACAAAAGAAAGGGAGCTGACGAATAAAGCTGTCCGGGACAAATACAGGGCCGAATTAGGAGGTTTCGTGGAGAAATATCACACCAGACTCTCTGCCTCGGTTAATGCGGACACCGAAGACCTGGTACTTTCTATGACCGAGGCTATCCTGGACCTGAATTCAGATGTTCCCAGCTACAAGGTGCTTGAATTGGCCGTCGACATGAAGAAGGTTCCGGTACAGGACCTGAATGACCTGTTCCAGACAATATGCGACATGATGAAGGATAAGCTTTCGCAAATCACCCTTTCCCTAAAGAAGACGGAGCAGAAATACAACAACCTGAGCGACTCTTATTCAGCAGAACAAAGTGCTTGTCGTGCCAACGCACATCAGGTGCGCGTCCTTAAAGAGAAGATTAAAAATTCAGATGAAGGAGGGAAGGGAATGCAAGCTGCATTAATAGCTAAGTTGGAGAAGGACATTTCAGCGGCTAAGAAACGGGCTGGCATCCCAGCTTCACATCCGGTACAGACCGATGAACTGGTGCAGGTGGAGAAGGAGAAAAACGAGCTGATGGCCAGGCTTTCCAGAGAGAGAGAGGAGAAAGAAAAAATGGCTAAAAGAATTGAAGAGCTCGAGAGCAGGGCTACTGAGCTGCAGACCCGGTGGGATACGCACAATTGTCATGCGGCCGAAACATCAAGTGGGACAGGTTCAGCAATAGCACAACTATCCACAGCTATAGCTGAGATAGAAGTGTTGGAGAAGCAAACAACAACAGCCAAGCAAAAGGTGGTAGAGTTGGAGGGCGCCCTGGCTGAAAAGGTCAGAGTAATTGATGGGTTACAAAGAGAAGTGGAGGAAGGAAAAAATACCTCAACTGAGCAGCAACAGATTATTGCCGAATTGAAGAGTAAAACGAAGGGAAACCTCACCCTGCTTGAGGCCAGGAGCTTGATCTGGTCAGATATAATCATGGCAGTGACTGAGCAGTGGGAGTTTTTGACAATGATAGGTGAACTCAAGTCCACCCTTCCATATCTTAATAGAAGGTTGCAGGAGGCTGGGGATAATCTGCCAAATAGAGCTCGACATGTCGGAATTTACATATCTTTTCTCTATACACTGAGAGCAAATGACGTGGTAAAACATGGCATTCCCAGCCGGTTTATGGAAATTAATGAATGTCGGAAAATTATAGAGAAAGAGGAGGCTCGATTGGTAGCTTCGAAGGCTCTCCAACAGGTCGCAGACATTGTGGAGCAGTTCAACAAGGTGTGGAACGAAATCATCACTGCTGGCCTCCCTTCATGTTGGGAACCAAACGCCCCTGCCGTACTCATGCACCCCGATCAATACACAACACTTCTAGAGGCAGAAAGGGATCGGTCAGATCTTCAGATGGGCAAAGGAACTCAGCTCAAGGCTACTACCATCATCACAGTCCTCCAGAAAGAGTTTAGTCTCCTCCATATGATCAGGTATCGGCTCCCAACCCATGCAGACATCCACACCTTCGGCGAGGCATTTACCAGGGTAGAAAGACTCTCAGAGATGTCAGAACCGAATCCAGAAAGCCAGCGGAGGTTGACACAGTTCCTGACTCAGCATGCCAGTCCCTCCACCGAGGCACCTCCTCCAGCGTCTACTACAGTCTCGACCCAACAGCATTCATGACACCTCATGTTTTATTCATGACATGGCCTAAACGGCCTTTTACTTTCATTCAGTTATGTTTTGTTTAATTTTCCGAGTGGGTGGTTTTTCCTCCCACTCTTGCATTTTTACTTTTACATTGAACAATGATCTACATTTTGGTTTTAAGATTGGCCCGGGGCCTATTATGCATGATGGACGGGCTGTTTTCCCCCATCATGAAATTTTTATCTTTTGATAATGACTGTTAACAATTTTTGATCACGCGAGGAAGATATTTTCAGAAAATATCTTCTCGCTGAAAGGCAGATGGAATGCTATATAATACAGGAAAAAGAAGGAAACAAGGTTCCACTCCTTCAGAAAAATTGATTGTGTAAGAATTTCCTGTGTGTATGCTTTGTGAAAACTCAGATACTGCCCGGAAGAGCCCGTCGGGTTTCAATAATAAGAAGCTTCACCTTAATAAGGATTCTGGACATGGTTGTATGGTAGTGTATGTTTCTCTATTGTTCAATTCATTTTCGTTCATTTCTCTAGTATTGCATCCTGGAATGCGAGTGTCCACCATATTTTGATATGAATTTATCGCGTTGATACTTATATCAATAGCAGTTTGATACTTTAAATGGCTCAGGAGTAATCTGTTGTTCCACCTTCATTTCATGCGTGTTTCTACTATATTGACTGTATTGAAATGTTACTGACGGGAGTTCTCGGTATGTATGGATTCTTAGCTGTTTAAGCCCATTTTATGCCTTGAAGCTCTTCTTAGTATCACCTATTTGGCAGCCGATATCTCCTTCTCGCTATACATCTCTGAAATCGTTTATATATATATACTTTTTCTACCATATGTCGTGAATCTGGCCCTGATTATGGAGACCTGTCTTAAAATTGTCTGATGCAGTAGTATCTGAATATAGCATTGCATTTGTTCAGGGTTATTCCTAATGCTTCAAACTGTCTGAAGTTCTGGTTCCATTCTAGTTTATTTTCTGTTTCAAAGGAAGTAGTGTAAGAGCTCTGTCATATTAAAGGATTAAGCGCTGCTTCAAATATCCTGCTCTTTACACCTCATAAGATGTCCTAGGCACTGGTCTATAACAACTCTAGACTGTCTCTAGGAGTTACAACAGGGGGAGTGACAAGGCATACTACGGAATGTAGGGGATGCTAACACATGCCACACAATTCCAAGGTATTTAAGACATGTCAGTTGTTATGGCATGTCAAGATGTAAACTATGTTTCTTATTTGTTTTACGACCACAATTGTATGTGATGAGCCTTGTCTTGGTAACTTGTTAAGTGGGATCAATTGAGATTGGACATGAGTAGTCTAATATGAGTTACATGTAGTTCTTAGGTGAACAAGGCATATGTTTAATTTCCATGACACATGAGAATATGGGTTTGGTCTTAGAATCTTTGATGCAAACACACTCAAGTGCCACAACACATCAGGGAATCAATTAGTGCACATGAAAATTTTAAACTTTTTCAAACCTTTCTTCGTTAAATTACAAACTATAATAGAATAGGATAGAGCTCTCGTACCAGGGATGATGGCCCTTTACAATCACACTGATACAAGGAATACAACTAGGGCTTGGTGTTAGTCCTTTGACAACAAATATACCTTGAATAAGATAGCAGTTGACCCAATTTTTTTATTGTGGGCACACATAGGCCTTTCAATCCACATGTCTTGAACACATCTGGAAAATCCTCTTTCCTCCCATTATGAAACTCCTCAATCTGCCTCTCTCAATGAACTAAACTCCTTTATGTTACTGAACCCAGATCAAAAAAAAATTCCCTTTAAGTACCTCTATTTTCCCTTAAGGTCTACAACACTTAAAGTTTCTGATTATTTGTTCACTACTATGTTGTGAACAACTCTTTGGTCTGCCCACTTTTTCCATATTGCTACTCCAAGATGACAAGTCTAGGGATGTGGATGTTTCCCTTCTTCTTAATGACACAATACTCTACAATATAGTGAACTAGGGCTAGTTGGCTAGCCCACTTGACTGCTAATTTAGTCCTTCAAATTCTGCACGTCCTTAGGCCCAATACACCTACCCTTTTACCAATGTTGTTTTCCTTCACAAGTACATGACTTAGAGCTCTTCTTTGACAGTCACCTAACGACCCTCCAATTGTACTTGGATTGCCATCAATTTTCCCAAACACAGTAAATTTTTTTACTGATCTAGTGCCCACAACACTACCCTCATCTAGGGATCTTCAAATATGCCACCTAATAGTGATTTGAGTCCTCTCAAAATCACTATTCTTGTGTACCAATTTTTTTTTGTCCAATCTATGAACAAATCTGAACTACTCATCTTATCATCCTTCTAACAATTTGTAGATTACTGAACTAGGGTCACAAATCATCCATTAACAGTCCATTGAATAACTATTTATAGGCTGCTTCAAATCTCTGTCCATTGAATTTTTCAAACCTTTCTTCGTTAAATTAAAAACTATAATAGAATATGCTAGAGCTCTCATACCAGGGATGATGGCCCTTTACAATCACACTAATACAAGGAATACAACTAGGGCTTGGTGTTAGTCCTTTGACAACCAATAGACCTTGAACAAGACAACACTTGACCCTATTTTTTATTGTGGACACACATAGCCCTTTCAATCCACATGTCTTGAACACATCTGGTATATCCTCTTTCCTCCCATTATGCAACACCTCAATTTTCCTCTATCATTGAACTAAACTCCTTTATGTTACTGAACTCAGCTCAAAAAACTTTTCCCTCTAAGTACCTCTTTTTTCCCTTAAGGTCCACAACACTTAAAGTTTTCGATTAGTTGTTCAAAACTCTATTGTGAACAACTCTTTAGTCTGCCCACTTTTGCCATAATGGTGCTCCAAGATGACAAGTCTAGGGATATGGATGTTTCCCCTTTTCTCAATGACACAATACTCTACAATATAGTGAACTAGGGCTAGTTGGCTAGCCCACTTGACTGCTACTTTAGTCCTTCAAATTCCACACATCCGTAGGCCCAATACACCTACCCTTTTACTAGTGGTGTTTTCCTTCACAAGTACATGACTTAGAGCTCGTCTTTGACAGTCACCTAACAACCCTCCAATTGTCCAAGATAGGAGCATCATTAGTTGCTAAATTCCATCCCTGAACCTGGGTTGGGTCCATTTGGTCTCGTGTGGTCCCATTTGGTGTCAAAGGCCTTTCATCAAGTACTATTTTGGAATTCAAGTTCCCAAAGGATTTTAGGAATTGATAACTTCCTTCATCAGTCTTATTCTTCTCCCTCAACTCTTCAATCCCCCTCCTCTCTCCCTATAATATCAAGTCCCTTGCTTAAAAGGAAAGCATGTCTCACTCTTTATTCTATCTTAGGGAAAGGGCTTCTAGGGTCACTTCCAACCTATTCACTGACCTATAATATACAAGTGACTTCTTAAACTACCGGGACTCCTCCCATAGGTGAAATTTTGTGAAGAGCAAAGAGCCTTAGCTGTGGTGACAATGGGCTAAGCCTCCACCGTTTCCCTTGTCCTAGTTGTTGCCCTCTTAGGAACTCCTTTTAGGTCCACTACTATTTTGACTCGTAACAAGTTGTTGACAACTCCATTTGTGAACAACTCTTTAGTATGCCCACTTTTTCCGTACTACGGATCCAAGATGAGAAGTCTAGGGCTATGGAGGCTTCCCTTCTTCTCACTGAATTAATCCTCTACAATATAGTGAACTAGGGCTAGTTGGTTGGCCCACTTGACTACTACTTTAGTCCTTCAAAGTCTGCACATCCTTAGGCCCTATACACCTACCCTTCTACCAATATTGTTGTCCTTCACAAGTACAAGAGTTAGGGCTCTTCTTTGACAGTCACCTAACAACCCTCCAACTATACTTGGACTACCATCAATATGCCCAACCACAATCAATTATTTTTACTGATCTAGGGCTCACAATATTTTCTTCATCTAGGGCTCTTCAAATCTTCCACCTAACAATGGTTTGAGTCCTCTCAAAATCATTTTTCTTGTGTATTGACAATTTAATCTTTTTTGTCTAATCTATGAATAAATCTGAACTAATCCTCTTATCATCCTTCTAACAATATGTAGATGACTAAACTAGGGTCACAAATCAACCACTAATAGTCCACTGACTAATTTTTTATAGTTTTCTTCAGATATTTGTCTAAAACTCCATGGATAGTCCACCAAATCAACTCCTCTACATGTCAATCCATTCTTCACATGGCACATTTATTCTGCATGCTCAATCTTCTGCTCAATTTCCACCCTCCTTTGGATCTGCTATCTCCACACATACTAAATCTGCAAACCATCTTCTAGATCTACAGTCTATATTTCAGAAATAAACCTCACTTTAAGGGTCACAACTGCTCTTCTTCTACACAAATTTTTCACAGCCTTAAAGGCATACCTTATGAACTAAACATGCTAGGAAACTGTCCTAACTAGGGCATTATACTTATGTACTTCTAATTTTTGTAGAACAAACCCTATCCACCCATAGAAAAAACCATGACTCTTGCCTCCATAAGAGACTCGACCTAGCTCATATGGATCCATAGATTTTGGGCATTTCTTTGACTGAATCTTGACATGAAATTCAGATCTCATTGTCGACCCTCAAACTAGGGTTAGCTCAGTCAATATTATGCATGTGTCTACTTCTGTTCTAGCTCTAAATTACAGTGAAAGCCCTCCTCCATTTATGTTTGTATTTATAACCACTGCAATACGAGATCGTATCAACCCTCTCTTCTATTTCATGTAGAAAATGTAACCAAGGGGATTCAATCTGATCTTGTAATGTACTAAAACAAGATATTGAATCCTTCCTACCATTTCTGGAAACAAAACATGATTGCAAAATCACATATAAGTAAGAGAAAGAAATTATCAATCGCACAAAAAAATATGTATCTGGCAAAATAAATTGCTCAAAACCCCTCTATCTCTATTGTGTATTAAATCAAGGATTTATGAAACAATACAATGCTTAATCTATCATGAGATTCTCCAACACTCTGCCAATTGTCTCCTACTAATCTAGGCAAAATTGGTCTAGTACTTAGCCAATTCTCAACCTTCCTTCAGCCTGCTTTGCTCCCGCAATTCCTATGGAATTAGCTCCCTATTAATCAGGAAAATCAATCTTCCTTGATTGTGTAATCCATATTGGAATCCCAATGACTTTATAATTTCACATGGACAATTTTGTATAAATACAACTGATAGTTATGCTCCCTTTAACCTTTGTCTCAACCGAGTCTTCCTCGGAACTGACATGCATGCAACTATTAATACTGAATTATCAGTTATCCGATTGATCAGTCACTATGAATTAAGTCTAATTTAATTCATTGGACCTCTCACTAGCTCATCACTCAGTTAGAACTAGTTAAACTGATTTTAACTCAATTAATTGAGTTAACTAATTCACACCTACACCCCACTAATGCATCAACTGCAACTGGACCCAAAAAAATATTAGAATCCATCTAGATTCCTCATCTTAGACCCTCATGATCCAAGAATATTTAGGAACACAATAAAATACAAAAATAAACATAAACACAGAGATGCACTAGGAATAACACTCCATTTCATTAATATCAAATACTGAAAAATGCTTACAGACATAATGGAAAACAAACTAGCTCGGGCGATAGTAGCTTATCTTTGAGAAGAGATGTGGCGGCTACATGCCTCTGAACTGTGGTACAATAAGGCTCAAGGCCTTTTTATTATTGAAAAATAAGAGAAAACCCTAACCCGAGGAGATGTAACACCAAGAGTTTATGGGGTAGTTAGGAAACCAATTTGGGGTTGTAACTTGGTCATATGATCTTCGTTTGATGCACATAATACCTCGTCAGAAAGATATCTCTGAGGAATACAACTACTAATGTGATTTCTATGAAATCAGTAAAATTTTCATGACCAAAAAAAATTGTTTAGGGCCTCAAAACTGTGACGCAAGTTCAGGACCCAAAAAACTAACAAAAATAGTAAATTGTGCTATAATTAAGAAAACTAAAAAACTAAAAGAGACAATGATGAGGGCCCAAGTGGAATAGGCGGGTGGCCACCAATATCCACCTTGATCACCTCAACTTGAATTTCTTGAGCTAACTCGGTCATCATGACTTAGTTAGCTTAACCCAAGTTATTATGAGATGAAATTACAATTTATTGTCCAATTTATTTAAGAGAAAAATAAATTAGACGCTTCACATTCCTCACTCCTGGTACATCAAAATTCCTCACCAGTATGGCTGCATTTTTTTTGTGCTTTATGGTTGCCAATTTCACTGTTTCTTGTTGCAAATTTCAACACTCCCTCTCAACAAGAAAGGAATTCAATTTATCCCATCCGATACTTTTGAATTTTGCATGCAACACTTATCTAGTGTTGTTTTCACCTACAAATCCTGAAACTGAATAGCCTCGAAACAGCTAAATCAATATAATGCATTTGTCATTAGAGTCTTCTAACTTCTGCTAGCTACTCCACCTGTCTACTGGATTCTCCGCGCTGCTGCTAGCATCTGCATCCATGCCCTTTTCACTATTGCCAACTCTGATCTGTGCTCCAGTATATGACATCTGTCACTCTGATTTATGTCTTCCTGACATCTAACTACATCAATCTAACTAATCCTTCCTACTATTGTTGTACTGTGGACTCCTCATAGCTAGGTTCGATCCATGAGACACACCATCTCAATGGACCCTACCCAAATTTCTTATCTTGGGATTATGTCTACACATCACCCCACATTTCACCTAGAGGTATGGTTGCATGCTCCCTCTACCCATCTGGATCAAAATCCCCCCCTCACGGAGGTCTCTACTTGAGTGGATGATTCCACTCAGTCTCCTCTCTGCTTCTCCAATTGTGGCTAGTCCACAATATTCTAAAATTGCTTCTAAGGTTGCATGTTGAGAGGTAATGTGTACTCCCTCTCAACAGCCAAGTCTCTAAGCCCTGCTTTGCTCCTCAAATATTTTCATGCATCTGGAACCTCAAGAGCATATAGGTTCTTGAATTGAACAAATTGTAATTTTCTTGCCATTACAAAAGTTTCTAAAAACTAGTTGATTTTAAATCGACAATATCTCCCTCATCCGAGATCCGAGTTGATTTTCCATTTGGGTAGTTTTTCACAAGGAATCAAAATTATATGCTCTTTTTTTTTGAAATTTTTACGCCAAAATCTTCAGATATTCTCTGTAAACTCGCCACCCAAAAAATTCCTGCTTTGATACCATGTAGAAAATATAACCAATGAGATTCAATCTAATCATGTAATGTACTAAAACAAGATGTTGAATCCTTCCTACAATTTTCGGAAACAAAACATGATCACACAATCACATATAAGTAAGAGAAATAAATTATCAATCGCACAACACAAGATTTATCTGGGGAAAGAAACTACTCAAAACCCCTCTATCTCTATTGTGTATTGATTCAAGGAATCATGAAACAATACAATGGTTAATCTCTCATGATATTCTCCAACACTCTCCCAATTGTCTCTCACTGATCTAGGCACACTCGGTTTAGTACTTAGCCAATTCTCAGCCTTCCTTCAACCTGCCTTACTCGTGCAATTCCTAGGGAATTAGCTCCCTATTAATTAGGAAAATCAATATTCCTTGAATGTGCAATCCATCGTGGCATCCCAATGACTTTATAATTTCACATGGGAAATTTAGTATAAATACAACTGATAGTTATGTTCCCTTTAACCTTTGTCTCAACTGGGGCTTCCTCGGAACTAACATGCATGCCCCTATTAATAGTGAATTATCAATTATCTAATTGATCACTCATTGTGAATTAAATCTAATTTAATTCACTGGTCGACCTCTCTCTAGCTCATAAATTATTTAGAGCTATTTAAACTGATCTTAACTCATTTAATTGAGTTAACTAATTCACACCTGCACCCCACTAATGCATCAAATGCAACTAGACTCCAAAATTATTAGATTAATACCTCTGCATGTCTCATATTAGACCCTCAACTTGTATTTGTTGAGCTAACTCAGTCAACATGACTTAGTTAACTGAAACAAGTTCTTATGAGATGAAATTACAATTTACTGTCCAATTTATTTAAGGGAAAAATAAATTAGACGCCCCACATTCCCCACTCCTAGTGCATAAAAATTTCTCATGAGTGTGGGTGCATCTTTTTTTGTCCTTTTCGGTTTCCAATTTCAATTTTTCTTGTTGCAAATTTCAACATTTCATAATTTGATGTTGTCTTCACACAAAGACACCATTGAAATCACATGCCCAGATTCTCATGAGAAACCTCTCTTAAGCTTGATCTTCCATAAAAGAACCAACAATATGCCATCCTACTTCCTAGCTCAAACTGACATTAAGGTATGCAACATTCTTGTGAACGCTCACATGATGATCTTGCTCTTGGAGGATGATCATGGCATCCCTTTAGAAACCCTTTCACCCCCTTGATCAAATGAGATCCTTCTCAGTTGATGCTCTTTCCTTCACCCTAACGCCTCCTTATATAGTTTTTCCTAGACCTATTAGGAACCCTCTAGAACTTACTGGTTTTATCCACTTATACATTAGGAAATATTAATTTTCCTTTTCAATTTTCTTTTAGATTTTAAAACCCATCTTGGGTCCAAAATCCCTTTTCTTGGCTTCTTTTCCCACAAATCCTTTTGTGACCAAACTCACACAAACCCATCTCACTAGGCTTGTGGAGTACCTCCCAAACTACAAAATTCAACAACATCATCTAGTTGTAGTAACAATAACTTGGTCAAGCTCTTGTAGTCAAGTGAGGGCTTGGTTGGGTTCCAAAGTTTCAAATTAAGTAAGGGTAGTTGTGAGGGCATGATATTTAGGGAGGGTCAAGGCATGCACATTAGGATGAAAAGGCATGCTAACACATGTTGGACAATGTCAATGCATGTTGAAGAGTTTTAGGGAGTGTCAGGGCATATCAAGGGATAACTAGGTCAAAATGCATAGAAAGGAATGAATAGAAGTGTGTGACAGGGAGTGTGAGCGAATTCAAGTGTGCTAAGGATGAAGTGTGTTAGGAGAATTTCAGAATAGTATTTATAAGAGGCAAGCCTACGGTTGTTATATGGGGCTCGACATAGTAGTTTTAGAAAAAGGGAGATCACTTTGTGCTAGGCACAACATTGTTTTTCCTTTAGCTATTTTTTTATACGAGATGTGGCACACTTTGGCTACATGCTCATGCTTTAAAATATTCTAGATAATTTGATATTGTACATTGTTGTGCATAAGTTTTTGGGCAATCGACATGTGTCAGCCTATATCTTGTGTGACTTGTGAATCTTGTGGTTCTTGCAAACTCTCAGATAATTTTCTATTATTTATACCAACTGAACATACATGTGAAATATTTCCTATGTAATCTATGTTTCTTAGTTGTTTTATGGCCATGGCTAGATCATGTGATCATTTTCTTGGTAACTAGTCAAGTGGGACAAGTTGAGCTTGAACATGAGTGGCATAATATGAGTTATAGGCAGTTCTTAGGTGTACAAGGAAAAATCTACTTGTAGTTGGTTCAATTGGTCAAGTTGTTGCAGTTGAAGCAAGCCAATATTGTCACATGAACTGCAGTAGCTAAGGAATTGATTGGGTTACCAAGTCGTGAAAAAATGTAAAGTCTAGTTGTGAGGACATGAGTGCCAAGGCGTGCTAAGGAATGCTAAGATGTATCAGATAGTGCGAAGGCATGTCAAACATGCTAAGATGTGCCAAGTGATAAGGCATGCCAAGATGTGCAAGGGTGTGTCAATGCATGCTGGGGACATTCAAGGCAAAAAAAGGGAGAAACAAGTTAAACTACAAGGAATTGAACACATAATAGGGTTAATAAGTTATCAATTTACCTTTTCCAAGAGGGGCATGCTAGGCACACCAACACTAGGCACCAATAGGTGCCAAGTGCAAAGTCTTCATGCATTCTAAGTGCCAAGTCTTCCTTTGTTGCTTCTCATCTACTTTCCAACAGTTGATCTCAAATAAATTTAATATTAAACCATGCCAAATTATACCAAGGCATGTCAATGTATTCCATACATGCTAAGACTTTCCAAGTGCCAGCACGTGCCAAGTGCCAATATGTGTCACAAAGTGTTATGCATGCTATGAAGTGGAAGTGCATTTTGAAGAGTGATAAGGTGTTCTGAAGAGTGCTAATGCATGTTGAGGAGTGTTAAGGAGTACTAGTAAAAAACATTAAGGGAGCACTAGGTCAAAATTCATGGAAGTTAGTGAATACGAGGAACGTGTGCTAGGGACTAGTTTTAATGAGTGCTAGTTGTCATGCCAAGGAGGGAGTGACAAGTTATGATAAGGATTGGTAAGGCGTGCTAGGGAATATCAAGACATGTAAAGAAGTCTCAAAGTGTGCTTGGGAGTTCCAGGGTGTGCTAATTATATGTGCCAAATAGTGTCAATACATGACATGTGTTAAGGATGTGCTGGGTGCCAGGGTATGTCAATATGTGTCAAGAAGTTTCAAGGAAACAAAAGGAAGAAACAATAAGAGGGTTAATAAGTCAAGACTTTATCTTTTTCAAAAGGGGAATGCTAACCATACTAATAATAGGTCCTAATAAATTCCAAGTGGCAGTGTGTGCCAAGTGCTAATGTATGTCAATGAATTCAACGAAGGTGTTCCAGGGCATGCTAGGGATTACATGCATGCCAAGACTTGCTAGGAGAGTTCTATGTTGTGCTAGTGCATGCCAACATGTTCTTGGGCATCAGTGTAATGGAAAGATATTTTAGGTACAAATATTTTCTAAGACATGCAAGGTTCTAAAAGATGTTAGTGTGTGCCAAAGCATTAGTTTAAGGTGTGCCCGAATTGTTGAGGAGTGTTAGGTCTTTCTCATTAATAGAATTGATAGAGATTGATTATGTATTAAATAATATATTTCCTAGACACACTAGTGGGACTTTATCTAAAGGGAATTTTCTAGATAATAAACTTAATATATATGAATCATGTGTTGACTCATAGGAAAAATCTATTCGCACGATTAGTCATTATTTGAGAGAAATGATACACACTAATTACTTCTTAAAAAAATTATTTAATCTAACCCCTATGGCCTTTGAAATATTATAAAAAATACTCCACAATAATGGTATTAAATCATTATCTTTTGACAAAAAAATATATTAACAAGAACATAACATCATCAAAAACTCATTGGAATGATCAATGGTGACGAACATTTTTTGACCGTCACCAAAAGTAACAAAAATAGCATTGGTGAGGGTCATTAAAAGTTCGTCACTAGAAGTGTCACTAAAGACAGAATTAGTGATGGGCCTTTAATGACCCTCACCAAAAGTTTCATTGAAAATGGCTTTGGTGACATACCTTAAAGGACCATCACTATATACACTTACAGCGACGCTTTTTTAAGGACTGTCACCATATGTGACATTGGTGATGGACCTTAAAGGTCCATCACAAGCATGACCCTCACCAATGTACTTTTTTCTTGTAGTGCTTGCTTGCTATCCCACTCTCCTCATATGTTTGGAGAAAGTGAATGATGAATGGTACAAAGTGAGCATGTTCTCCATAATACATCTTCTCCCCAAATCCTCCTAGGGAGTGGTCATCAATAATGCTCATGGCCTCAAGTATACCATGAGGTCTAGAAGGAAGAATGTTCCTTCCTTGAGCATTATCCTACACATATATGGTTAAGGGATGCATATATACATTATACAAATCATTATGCAAAGAAACAATAGCCTCACCATATACTTTTCTCATACAAATTGAGTGGCTCATAGATGAGTCCCCTCTCATCCTCAAAGAGGAAAGAGGTGGTTGTGCTAAATCTTTCAAAGAGTTATGTATCTCCTCCATCTCTACACAATCCATGCATCTCATCAAATGATGATACATCTCCTCCAACCTTCCCAAAAATACCACTCCATGATGGTGTGGTATGTCCTCATAGAATAAGTGTGGCTGAAAAGGAAATCTCCATGAGCTGCTTGTAGCAACTTCTCCTTGAGCTTGGAAGCTCCAAATAAGAAGATCCTACCATGGTAGTATATGACCCCATCTTTGACTAAATATCCCTCCTTATGCAACTGGTCATCCAATATCATGCAAGTGAAAAGATCCTTGGAATACTCCACCAACAACTGGGAGTTCCAGTATGGATCTATCCTCCATAGTGACAGCACTGATGATCTCTCATGAAGAACATCTGTCATATGATCATCCTCCACTTTGACATATACCATGCCAAATATGTAATTTGGAAGGTTTCTATCCTTCCCTTACTGCTTCTGCAACATTGCAAAATCTGAAATGAGAGTGGGTAAAGTTGATGTTGAGAGAATGCCTCTCTCCTCCTTGAGTTTACCCAAGACTCTTAGCACTATACAATGGCCTCCCAAGGTATCCACTCCTCTGAAATCAATGAATGGTGCCTCAAAATGTGAAGCATATCTCATCATTTTCTAATATGGTGGTCTCCTTCGTGCAATGTCTCCATGCAATGAGACATCATCATCAATAGTAGACTGCATATATGAATGGAAAAACTTTTCCCTTATCTCACTGCACAATCTAGTCTCCCTCTTAGGTGCATCAACCTCATGAAATAGACAGGGGTGTTTGCTCCTCACCACATGATGCTGGTCATCCTCCCTATCCCCTCCTTGTATCTCCATAGTTCCACACCTCATCATCAATGGCACATATAAAACATGAGTTGTGCCTCGATCTCCACACATGAGATCCTGGGGACTTCCTTGTAAAGATACGGGAATCCCTCTATTTCGAGCAAGAGCTCCTCCTCCCTCCACATAAGGTGCTAGATCAATTCCAGATCTGACAGCGATGTTGCCCTTAGCCTCCTCAACATGAATGGGCAACCCTCCAATGATTGGATCCTCTTTTGGAAAAGGGGCCTCCTTGCCTTCTTGTGCCAAAATACAAGATGAAGGTATTGCCTCCAACAAATTATAATGTAATATATCAGCATCACCGATGGTTTCCTAAAGAGGTTTTGAGTCTATGGTTTCCTCCATCACATGCAAGGGTTTTGTTTTTTTAAATTTGATTGTCTTCTCCACATGTGTTTCAGAATTCTTCCTACCAAATATTTCCACCAAAGTTTTAATGAACCTTACATAGGAAGAAGTATTTTCATTCTTTAAAGTAAAAGACTCAAATATCCACCATGCATAGGCCTTACCTCCAAAATGCAGTGCTGCTACTCTGATGGCTTCGTCTTCAGAAATTTGATGCTGCTACAAGAAGGTGTCTAGCTCTTCCACCCAAGTCGTGGTTGAACATGTAGGTGAACCATCAAAGGTAGACAAAATAAATCTATCCACATTATGCTGCTTGCTCCTCCTCACCTTGATCTTGCAAAAGTATGGGAAAGTGATATGATCTCTAAACTTCTGAGTTTGAGATCCATATTCATGCAAGAAACCACTAAGAGATCCCCTCTTAGGCATTCCTTCTGTTGTATATATTTTCTCCTCCATTCAAATTTTCGCCACCTTTTCTTTTTAAATCTATTTCCAATGTTTTTGAGATCAAAAACCCCAATGTCTCCATTTAATTTTGTTGTCTCCGCCTGAAAATGTGCTTTATAATGTTTAAAACCTGTATATTTTATATATCAGGCCGAAGCCCCCAAGTCTTAAGCCCCTTCCCTGTCGTCATCACATGATCGAAGTCTGAAAATCGTAAGTTAAAAGGAAAAAGGGCTTATCATTTTGTTTTTCGGGTGCCACGGTAGCCGTCCGATCAAATCAGATCAATGGAGCGACAGTTGTGTTTGGTGGTGGCTCCCGCGCGCAACAAAACCAGCAGTATTTCCCCCCCGCACCACTCTTGTCGGCTGGTGGTATTTACCACGGGGCCAGCGATTCTACACGAATGGCGCCGCGTGTCCTTGGTATGGGAGGAAAACTGCCCATCCCCCGCACGTTAAACTTCAGCCGATGGCCGTGCAGCGGGATTCACAGGGGCCATCGGATCTCCCGATCTTTATCCAACGACAGAGATGCAACAGAACCATCCGTCCATTATCCTGTGTTCGTATGGCCTATGGCCCGCCACCATGTCACTGTCACCCGCTCCCACCCGTTGAACCCCTCCGCCACGTCGTCTCCCCACTTGTCCCCCGTACGCCCATGTGTCGAGCTACCGTATATCTGTGGCGACATCCGTGGCATTGTTTTGTTATATATATATGTGTGTGTGTGTGTGTGTGTGGGCGTGTTTTTCATTCTGTTCTCATCGTTTTTACTCCTCCACCACGCCCGAACCTTTTTATATGGAAAAGTCGCATTTCTCTTGGTCATCAAAGCCTCCATTGTTTGCCTCCGCCACCCTATGTGTTTCCATCCTCAGTCTGTGTCCATGTCATCTCCTCCATCGTCTACGCCCCCGTCCGTGTCGATTTTTCTAACATTTTTGGGGCTTTGCAGGTTTTCAAAATAAGCGGAGAAGGCGTTTTAATTCACCGCCTCCATTTCAAGGATCAGGAACATACCAGAAGATGACTTCCCGTAGGCAAAATTTAATAAAAAAGGCTGAGAACTGGTGCGTGAAATGATCGCCATTAAAGGAGATATAGATATCGATTCCTAGAACCCTCCAGAGAAATTCGCCCCGCATTTAAGATCCAAAATTCTAATTCAAAATCAAGGGCCTGGAGTACAGTACCCAACTGAAGATTATCTCAAGACTCTTCTGGTAGCAGATTTTCTCTCAGCCGAAGATATCATGTTGTATATATTTTATTATTTATGTCTTGTATATAAGGAGATCTTTATCTCCCAGCATTTATTCCTTTGGACAGATTGTTAGGTGTATTCATTTAAAGCTAGTCATTCATGAAGAAGGCACGAGTGTTTTCTGCCATTTATTCAAATCAAGCCATTAACTGTATCCGGTCTCCCTCCTCCTCTAGAATTTTCGGTCTTCTCTATAAATACTGAGAAAAAAGGTATTGTTGAGGTTCCAAATTTCTGTCAGCAAACTGTGCAGCGAGAAGACTACTGTATTCATCTTGTAATATTTCTGTATGAGGTTTCAGAGCCCGTAGGGTCTCAGTGAGGAGGGGTTATAACTGTATTGAGGATTTTGGTCTTTGGTATCTCACAGTATGTAACTTTTCTTATGTGTTAATACATTATCTCTTTTCATGCAAATTATCTTCTTGTATCATGTGCTAGAATGCGAGTGGCTCACTAGTTTGCAGTAAGGATTCATCTTAAGTGGTGCCCTTTCTGGAATTAGTCAAGCGCTTTAAATAGGCCTAGTCATGATATGTTGTTCCATGTTCATTACTTCCATATTTTCTGCTATATTAGTGGCTTAAGGATTCGTAAATTGGTGCGCCCTTATGCCAGTAATATCCTCTTGAGTTTCCTCATTGCACTCACTTCCTGATATTTGATTTCTGTGATATATTATTTGAATCGGCCCTCTTTACAGTAAATGGTCTCTTAACTGTCTGATGCTTTCATGCTGAAGTCTTACATGGTGTTTCTATATTGCTCTAATCTTTGTATCAGCTTCTGAGAGAGAGTGGTTCCATTCAGATCTAATTTCCTTGTTTCAAACAAGAGATAGTAGGTGAGCCCCTTGGACTGAAAACCCAAACTATAAAGGGCTCCTTGCTATATCAAGATGTCCTAGGCACTGGTCTATGGCAACTCTAGGCTGTCTCTAGGGGGGTGACAAAATCATCCACAACATCTTTCTGGCGCCGTTGCCGGGGATCGGATTTCAGAATATCAGTTTCCCTGGGTTTTCAACATTTCTTATTTCACTCTCTAATCAGGTGAGCACAGAGAGGTGAAGAGTTGCAGATTTCTCACCTTGGCGACTCCACTGGTCTTTATTTGGTAAATTTTATTGGAAGTCCTGGCTCCTCGTAGGCCGCATTTGAGGTCGGATACAGCTCAACCGAAAACACCTTACGTGTCTGACCCGGAAAAAATTATTCATAAAAGAGTTTGGAAGGAGAGGAAGTTAGCCCGTGCTAAAAACCCTGACTGTTCTGTTGAAGATTATCCGCCCTCTTCTTCTCAGGAAGTTAGAACAGAAAATCCCGAGCTCTATTTAGAAACTCCACGTAGGGGAAGTGCCTCAATTGGAGAAGAATCTTATCCTGTTTTCGAGGCTGAAGAAATTAAAGAGGTCACTGAAGTAGCTCATGTTAACCGAGAGTTATTCACATCCACACCTCATACCTCTGTGCAATATATTCCCATTGTTATTCGTACTTCACTTCCTCCTACTCCTCTTCCTTCATCTGTATCTCAAGTCATTGTACAACCCCCACCTCCTCCAATGGCCAATGTTCCTACTTTTCTGTTGAATAAGTATGCTCCTCTGGCTTTACCTCAGGTGTTAAATGATATGCCACAGGATTATTTGAAGATTTTGCCAGGGTTTAATGGTGAAAATTATATTGATGCTCAGAAACATCTCGAGACCTTCTGCTCTTTTGCAGAAAATTTGAATGTTGAATACCTGGATGTGGTTTTGAGATTATTTGTGCAGTCTTTAGAAGGTGAAGCCAGAAAATGGTTTAAAACATTGGGAAATCGCTCAATAACCACCTAGGATCAAATGGAGAATGCTTTTCTCAGGAAGTGGGGAGAAAAGAAAGATTATGCAATGTGCCTTACTGAGTTTAATACTATCAAGAAGAAACAGAATGAAGGGGTATCAGAGTTCATCAAAAGATTCAACAAGATATATCTAAGCCTGCCTCCAGAAATGAAGCCAAATGAAGCTGCTGCCAAGATAATTTTCATAGCAGCCTTTGATTCTGATTTTGGATTCTCCTTAAGAGAAAGGAAGCCTGCCACTCTGGATGATGCACAATCAGATGCTCTGGAACTAGAAGCAAACTTTGCCTCCACAGGGAAGTTGAAAGGAAAAGATGAGCAAGAAATCAGAAGGAGAGGCAAAGAAGAGGTCTCTACCTCTAGTCAAGAAAAAGATTCAGATAAAATGGATGAAATAAGTAAAATAATAAAGAATATGGTTAAGATGGAACTGGAAGCTAAGAATGCAGCTCCCAAAAATTATTATACGACTCCAAACAGAGGATATAATCCCCAGTATAGAAGACCACCTCTCCAGATATTGCCGAGAGAGACAAAGGAACAACAAGATCAGGTACCTCATCCCTTGTACCTGGAAGGACCAGCAGATGACTCCACTGGAGATGCAGCCCATGGATTAGAAGATTCAAATCTGGCTTTTTCACACAATGATGATATGGAGTGCCCCTTACAAGAAGAAGACGAAGAAGCAGAGATTGACCATTACTGTAAGCAATTTTCTGATTTCATGGAAGCACAATTCAACGTCAAATATGATCTCCGATCCTCAAGGAAGAGGACCAGAACCCAGGAGCAAGAAGAAGAACCACCTCAGAAAGAGGTGTCTGCTCAAAAGGGATAAGCAGCCAAGAGATGCACAGAAAAAGGTAAGAATATTCTAAATACCCCCTTGCAGTCAAATGATCAAGTCCCTCCTTCTTCCAAAATAGTCAGTCCTCCTACTGCTGAGCCAGTGTCAAAAGAAGTCAAGTCTTCAGTTGAAAATAAGGAGTCAGAAGAAGTAGTGATAGAAAATCCCACATCTGCTTTCAATTTGAAAAAGGAGCTTGAGAAGATTAAGATTCCTGTCCCATTAACTGAATTATTGAAGCAGCCTGTATATCAGTCTCAAGTTACCTCTTTTATGCTCCCTCTTGAAATACCTATTGCACCTGATAGTTTAAATCTTCAAGAAGAAAGACCTATGGTCATCTTTGGCCCACATGTCGAGGAGATAGACCCCTCTACTCCTCCATTTTATGTATCCCTAGTCATTCATGACCTACTGCTACACAATTGTATGTTAGATTCTGGGGCTTCCCATAATCTTATGCCTTTGTCTGTCATGGAGCAACTAGGGCTGCAAATTACGAGACCATATAAAGATTTATATTCGTTTGATTCTAAAAGAGTAAAATGCTTGGGGATGATTAAAGATTTAGTGGTCAATTTAGCTCAAATCCTAGCAAAAAGTGTGGTCATGGACATTGTGGTGGCTGATATCCCAGCCCGCTTTGGCATGTTGTTGTCAAGGTCCTGGGGTACAAATATTGGGGGATCAATTAAATTGGATTTAACATACGCTACTGTCCCAGTCTTTGGTGGTCAGGAGAGGAGGTTATATAGGGAGACAAGATTTGTCAAAATGGTAACTAGTGCTGACTGCTCTGACAATTCACCCGTGTATAACAAAGAGGGTGATTTCTCATGTTTTATGTTAGAAGAAAATCAGAATTATGCACATGAGCCCCTCCTTGGTCAAATTCAAGCTGAGCAGCCTAAAGGAAACCAGGAATCAGAAATATGGACTTTGCATTTTGATGGGGCAAATTCCAGGGAAGGTAATGGAGCTGGGGTATTGTTAATTTCCCCCACAGGAAAATGGGTGCCAATGTCTTTCAAATTGGAGTATGAGGTCACAAAAAATGTAGCTGAATACGAAGCATTATTACTGGGACTGCAGACAGCTAAAAACTTGGGCATCCAATGTCTGAAAGTGTTTGGAGACTCTGAACTGGTGGTGAGGCAGATCAAAAATGAATGTCAGACCAAGCATCCATGGCTCAGAGCGTATAGAAATGAAGTATGGGACATGATAGAAAATTTCTTCTCAGCGTTTAACATACAGTTCATGCCCCGGGAGCAAAACAAAATAGCCGATTCTCTTGCTGTTGCTGCCAGTACATTCCATCCTCCCCAGAACCCACTGTTAAGATATGAAGTCGAGGTACGGTACAAACCATCTATTCCAGACAATATAAAGCATTGGCAGGTATTCGAAGATGATGAACAGATGAAAATATTTATGGAGACGGTAGGAGAATTCACAAATATGGAAATTGACGATGATGAGGAAGAGGAAGAAACTGAAAATGTTGCCGAAAACAAATGGGAAGAAGGAATAGCAGGAAATAAAGTGTTGCAGCTGAAAGGAAATGTTATACCTAAGGGACTGGTGCCTCTAGAAATATTATTCAATAAAGATGATGTTCCTCTGTAGCCAAACAAAATAATAGAAGAAGATCAAGTGGAAGACTTGAATCTGGGTACTTATGCAGATCCTAAAATGATCAAATTATCTAAGGAAGTCCCAGAAGATTATAAAGAAAAATATTTGAAGTTATTTCAATCTTATAAAGATGTTTTTTCTTGGTCCTATGAGGACCTAAAAACTTTCGATGTAAATATTATACAGCATAAGATTCCACTGAGGGAAGATGCAAAGCCATACAAGCAGAAGCTCAGGCAAATAAATCCCTTGCTGCTTCCCTCAATTGAAAAAGAAATTAAGAAGTTGTTGAAGGCCAAAATAATTGTGCCCTTGAGGTACTCGGAATGGATAGCGAACCTTGTTCCTGTCAGAAAGAAGAACGGAGAAATAAGGCTGTGTGTGGACTTTAGAAATTTGAACAGAGCATCTCTCAAAGATAATTATCCACTGCCTAAAATGGACCACATCCTGCAGAAATTCGTGGGGGCATCCAGAATGTCAATGATGGATGGATTTTTAGGCTACAATCAGGTGGCTGTTTTCCCAGAGGATCAGAAGAAGACTGCATTTACTACACCATGGGGAACCTTTATGTATGCCAGGATGCCATTTGGATTGATTAACGCAGGTGCTACTTTTCAAAGGGCAATGGACATAGCCTTTGTGGGAGAACAGGACAAGTTTCTGGTAGTGTACCTCGATGATATTACAAGTGTTCTCAAAGAATGATGATGAGCATATTGAACATTTGAAAAGAACTTTTGAAAAATGCAGAAGGTATGGCCTCTCCCTCAATCCCCAAAAGTCTTTATTTGCATTAGATGAGGGTAAAATTTTAGGGCACATTGTAACAAAAGATGGAGTCAAAATAGACCCAAAGAGAGTTGAAGTAATAAATAGCATTCCTTTGCCAAGGAATAAGAAAGAAGTGCAGGTTTTTTTGGGTCGAATAATTTTTTTAAGAAGATTCATCCCTAACTATGCTGAGATAGTTAGGCATATAAATAATATGTTGAAAAGGGACAGTGAAGTTAAGTGGTCCCAGGAGTCTAGAGATGCATTCACAAGGATAAAACAGGCATTTGCTGAAGCTCTTGTATTAGCAGGACCAGATTACAGTAAACCATTTATGATATTTTCATTTGCTTCACCTCATACAATTGCTGGAGTATTATTGCAGAAAAATGAGGAGGGATATGAACAGCCCATAGCATTCTTCAGTCAGGTGTTGTATGATGCTGAATTGAAATATAATATACTGGAGAAGCAGGCATATGCCCTGGTAAAATCCCTTAAAGCTTTTAGAGTTTATGTTTTGCAATCTCATATTACTGCTTACGTTCCCACAGCAGCTGTAAAAGACATTCTGGTCCAGGGAGACAGTGAAGGTAGAAGAGGAAGATGGATTGCAAAAATTCAGGAGTATGATTTAGATATAAAGCCTACTAAGTTGATCAAAGGACAGGGAATTGCCAAAATGTTATCTGAATCTAATCATCAGGCTTTGGGCATTAATCTATCCATGGTGGCAAGTGTAGAATTAGAAAAAGAAGAGGAGCAGCAAGGCCTAGAAAGGGCCACTCAAAAGATACATGCGAAATATCTAACTAGTCCTTGGTATAAAGAAATTGTTGAATATCTTTTAACACTTAGTTGTCCATCAGGCTGTGACAAAGTAAAGTACAGGGCTGTAAGGATGAAATCTCAGAAATATGTCATTGCCAATGGACAACTCTATTGGAGAGACCCTCTAAGCATATTACTTTTATGCCTCACAGAAAACGAAGTGCAAAATGTAATGACAGAATTCCATGAGGGAATATGTGGAGGCCATTACAGCTGGAGGGCTACAACTCATAAAATCCTGAAGGCTGGTTTTTACTGGCCAAAATTATATTCAGATACTTTTGCTTGGGTCAGATCATGTGACAAGTGCCAAAGGTTTGCAAAAAGACAGAAGTTAGCTTCTTTTCCCTTAATTCCCACTCATGTAAATGAACCCTTCCAGAAATGGGGATTAGATTTTATAGGAGAGATACATCCCCCATCGAGTGGCCAGCATAAATGGATACTGACGGCCACAGACTATTTTACGAAATGGGTGGAAGCCATACCTACAAGAAAAGCTACAGATGTTGTAATCATGAATTTTTTAGAAGATAATATCATATCCAGGTTTGGCTGTCCTGCAAGGATTGTAACGGATAATGCTCAAGCTTTTAAATCCGCCAGATTTGTAAATTTCTGCCAAAGATATAATATTGTATTAACTCATTCCACAGCATATTATCCACAGGGAAATGGTTTAGCAGAATCATCTAATAAAACCATGGTGAGAGCTCTGAAGAAAACAATAGCTGAAAATCAGAAGAATTGGGACTCTCAATTGAAGTTTGCTCTATGGGCAAATAGGATAACCAGCAAAAGAGCAACAGGCAAATCTCCATATGAACTAGTGTATGGATGGGCTGCAGTGTTTCCTGTGCAATTGGCGTTCCCAGTGGCACGTTTTATGCAGGAAAACCAGGAAGAACCAGATGATATGATCAGAAGAATTAATCAGCTGGTAGAATTGGAGGAAACACGGAATCAGGTAGATCAGAGATTAATAGAATACCAGGAAAAAATGAAGAATATCTTTGATCAGCACACAAAGGATAGGAATTTTCAAATTGGAGACCTGGTTCTCAGATGGGATGTCCGCAGAGCAGAAAAGGGCAAGCATGCTAAGTTTGATCCATTATGGTTTGGGCCATTCAAAATAGTAAAGCTGGGAAGAAACAATACTTTCTACTTAGAAAATCTATAGGGTGATTTGCTGGATGCACCCGTGAACGGCCAATTCCTCAAGCCATATTTTCAATTCTGACCCAGGATGGAAATGCCAGACTGTATATAATGTATATAAATTGCTTTGATTTTAATTTTTGCAAAAGAAAAAGAATGTTGATAATTACCTGGAGAAGGAGCACAGAGAGAATGGAGAAGCGAAATGAGGAACTAAATGGTCTGCGTGTTCTCAACATGTCCGAGGACGAACATGTCATCCCCAGATGGAGCCGATGTTGTATATATTTTCTCCTCCATTCAAATTTTCGCCACCTTTTCTTTTTAAATCTATTTCCAATGTTTTTGAGATCAAAAACCCCAATGTCTCCATTTAATTTTGTTGTCTCCGCCTGAAAATGTGCTTTATAATGTTTAAAACCTGTATATTTTATATATCAGGCCGAAGCCCCCAAGTCTTAAGCCCCTTCCCTGTTGTCATCACATGATCGAAGTCCGAAAACCGTAAGTTAAAAGGAAAAAGGGCTTATCATTTTGTTTTTCGGGTGCCACGGTAGCCGTCCGATCAAATCAGATCAATGGAGCGGCAGTTGTGTTTGGTGGTGGCTCCCGCGCGCAACAAAACCAGCAGTATTTCCCCCCCGCACCACTCTTGTCGACTGGCGGTATTTACCACGGGGCCAGCGAGTCTACATAAATGGCGCCGCGTGTCCTCGGTACGGGAGGAAAACCGCCCATCCCCCGCACGTTAAACTTCAGCCGATGGCCGTGCAGCGGGATTCACAGGGGCCATCGGATCTCCCGATCTTTATCCAACGACAGAGATGCAACAAAACCATCCGTCCATTATCCTGTGTTCGTATGGCCTATGGCCCGCCACCATGTCACTGTCACCCGCTCCCACCCGTTGAACCCCTCCGCCACGTCGTCTCCCCACTTGTCCCCCGTACGCCCATGTGTCGAGCTACCGTATATCTGTGGCGACATCCGTGGCATTGTTTTGTTATATATATATGTGTGTGTGTGTGTGTGTGTGGGCGTGTTTTTCATTCTGTTCTCATCGTTTTTACTCCTCCACCACGCCCGAACCTTTTTATATGGAAAAGTCGCATTTCTCTTGGTCATCAAAGCCTCCATTGTTTGCCTCCGCCACCCTATGTGTTTCCATCCTCAGTCTGTGTCCATGTCATCTCCTCCATCGTCTACGCCCCCATCCGTGTCGGTTTTTCTAACATTTTCGGGGCTTTGTAGGTTTTCAAAATAAGCGGAGAAGGCGTTTTAATTCACCGCCTCCATTTCAAGGATCAGGAACATACCAGAAGATGACTTCCCGTAGGTGAAATTTAATAAAAAAGGCTGAGAACTGGTGCGTGAAATGACCGCCATTAAAGGAGATATAGATATCGATTCCTAGAACCCTCCAGAGAAATTCGCCCCACATTTAAGATCCAGAATTCTAATTCAAAATCAAGGGCCTGGAGTACAGTACCCAACTGAAGATTATCTCAGGACTCTTCTGGTAGCAGATTTTCTCTCAGCCGAAGATATCATGTTGTATATATTTTATTATTTCTGTCTTGTATATAAGGAGATCTTTATCTCCCAGCATTTATTCCTTTGGACAGATTGTTAGGTGTATTCATTTAAAGCTAGTCATTCATGAAGAAGGCACGAGTGTTTTCTGCCATTTATTCAAATCAAGCCATTAACTGTATCCGGCCTCCCTCCTCCTCTAGAAGTTTCGGTCTTCTCTATAAATACTGAGAAAAAAGGTATTGTTGAGGTTCCAGATTTCTGTCAGCAAACTGTGCAGCGAGAAGACTACTGTATTCATCTTGTAATATTTCTGTATGAGGTTTCAGAGCCCATAGGGTCTCAGTGAGGAGGGGTTATAACTGTATTGAGGATTCTGGTCTTTGGTATCTCATAGTATGTAACTTTTCTTATGTGTTAATACATTATCTCTTTTCATGAAAATTATCTTCTTGTATCATGTGCTAGAATGCGAGTGGCTCACTAGTTTGCAGTAAGGATTCATCTTAAGTGGTGCCCTTTCTGGAATTAGTCAAGCGCTTTAAATAGGCCTAGTCATGATATGCTGTTCCATGTTCATTACTTCCATATTTTCTGCTATATTAGTGGCTTAAGGATTCGTAAATTGGTGTGCCCTTCTGCCAGTAATATCCTCTTGAGTTTCCTCATTGCACTCACTTCCTGATATTTGATTTCTGTGATATATTATTTGAATCGGCCCACTTTACAGTAAACGGTCTCTTAACTGTCTGATGCTTTCATGCTGAAGTCTTACATGGTGTTTCTATATTGCTCTAATCTTTGTATCAGCTTCTAAGAGAGAGTGGTTCCATTCAGATCTAATTTCCTTGTTTCAAACAAGAGATAGTAGGTGAGCCCCTTGGACTGACAACCCAAACTATAAAGGGCTCCTTGCTATATCAAGATGTCCTAGGCACTGGTCTATGGCAACTCTAGGTTGTCTCTAGGGGGGTGACAAAATCATCCACAACACCTTCTTTCTCCTTTTCTCTCATGGAAAAACTGGGCATGTGACTGCGATGTGCATCATAGGGTGTGGCTACATGTTCACACTCCCCATAAGAAAAATCTAGAGTTTGACTCAGTTTCAAACCCTCTTGGAGATTCTGTATACATCTCCCTTCTTATCTTCTTGAAATCTTCATGAATGCTCTTTACAGAACTTGGAAGAAGCTTTGTAAGCCTATCTTCCTTTCTTTCTCCACAGGATGGAGTCTTCATCTCCTCTTTTCTTGATAACATGTTGGCTGAGTTCCACAGGCTGAGCCAAGATTATGCTTTGATACCACTGTAATATACCAAAATAGGGAAAATCTATAATGTTAGGAATATGTTATAGTATTCCTAAATTGGAGATCCAACAATATGTAAACACAATATTGAAAGAGTAGTGTTAAATCAACTCATATAGTAAGAGAGGAGCTCATAGAAATCTTATTAAGTTACAATAGAAAAACTTTATACAAGATCTTGAGGAAAAGCTACTCAAGATAGGCAATAATCAACCTGAAGAAACAAGTACATGAAACATGACAAAACACTTCTAAACAAGAGTGCCCAAGCTATGACTGCACAATTTTATAAGGAAAAACTGATGATAACATATTTCAATACATATATATATAATTTTATGGCTCATACAACATGGGGAGAGAAGATCTAAGCTCCCAAAGGCTACCTCAAGTCAATCCTAGAAGGATTGGCTGAAATATGCAAAAACTGCAAAATGCCAGAGTTGCAGGGTAGCAGCTGCAACTCAAGAACTGGAAATGAATGGATAAGACTGAAGATGTTTCATATGATGAAAACACCTCCTCCAATGGAACTTCCAAGTGAAATGCTGATCCTAAAACTGAATATCTCACCCTCCAACAATCACTGCAATCCCTCACTACAAATACCAACTAAAAATAATGCAATCACTGAGGGATACTGCGCTATAGGTGCAAGAAAAAGTGTTGGCCAAGTGCCAAGATCTACAATATTCTCCAAGGGCTTCCAACCTAATCTCTCAAAGGAAGGAGAGCCTCCTCCTCTGAAAAACAAGTGATGGAAGTGGTGTTGTGAACCCTCACTACAACACCCTACAACACAACATTATTTTGCCACAAAAATAACGTTGTAGCTGAAGGAGGATGCTTTGCCTCAAGCCTGGATGTGAGGAAAATGAGTACAACTCCTTCAAGGGGCCTCTCAAGAAAGGAGAAGGATTCCTAAGCAGGAAATCCTTGTGCTAAGTAGCACTGCAACTCTGCTAAACAACAGGAGAATGCACAAAGTCTAAACAGACAATGAAATCAATAATCTCAATCATGAATAACAATGGCTGCCTTGCCCTCCATTTAAATAAGTGAAAGCCCTCTCTCCATGGGCGCCAGTAATTAGGGCTTCCTTCACCAAATAACCCTCTTCCCATTCATATTGTGTTGTCTATCAAAGTGTTCTCCACCTCCTATCCCAATGCTGTTGACTTGGTCAAACTTGACCTTATCTCCATGCAAATGTCCTCTTTCACACTTGAGGCTGTGAAATCCAGCTCTCATGACTATCCCCTTTCAGATTATGAGGGAATTTATTCATGTTTTTAATATGCATGGGCTTCCTTACCCATTTATTTAGCTGCTAGGTGGTAAAAAAAAAATTAATATTCCATTTAACTATGTGCTAAAGTGGGAATATTACAGTCCTCCCCTCCCAAATGTTGCTTGTCCTCAAGCAAATGCGAAGGTAAAACTGAGGGGCCTTCTTGAGGCATGAGGCCTGTTATGAATTGGGATCTATCATCCCCATATGAAGCTCCCATCCCCAAGCAATCATCCATACAAAATGAGTTACCTCCAAACATGGTAACTCCTGAAAATCCACTTCCACCTTTGGCTCCTGCAATGTAGGTGGGCTGAAAATCTGATCTCGGTAGACAAAATAGCCTACCCCACATTTTCCTCCTCTCCACTTAAGTTAAGTGTAGAGTATATGCTGATATTGGGCTGTAATAATATTTCCCTCAACTGGCAAGATGAATACTAGGCCTCCAAGGATCTCTCCTCCAATGTTAGGAAGCATGCTGGCCCAAATCACCTCATATGTGATGAGTTGGAAGTCACCATAATATGGCATCCAATCAATCCCATGGGTCACCTTATAAAAGAAAAAATGTTTGTCTATGGTGGCCATGCTACCTCTCATGCTCCCATTAGAACATTCAATGCAAACAATGTTGGAAATCTCTCCCCCAAGGGACACATCCAACCAATGTTCCATTCCCCAAATCATGCTCCCAATAAAAACAAGAACAACAGCAACATAAGGAACCATAATTAGAACCATACTTTCTGCCATATGTAGCAAGGGAGAAGGACAATGGTCCCTCAAATGTAACCAACACAGTTTTACCCTCAACTGCAAAAGAGAGTGACAAAAAGTGTGGTTTCTCAACCACTTGCTTGCTGTCCCACTCTCCTCATATGTTTGGAGAAAGTGAATGATGAATGGTACAAAGTGAGCATGTTCTCCATAATACATATTCTCCCCAAGTCCTCCTAGGGAGTGGTCATGAATAATGCTCATGGCCTCAGGTATACCATGAGGTCTATAAGGAATAATGTTCCTTCCTTGAGCAATATCCTGCACATATATGGTTAAGGGATGCATATATACATTATACAAATCATTAGGCAAACAAAAAATACCCTCACCATATACTTTTCTCATACAAATGGAGTGGCTCATAGATGAGTCCCCTCTCATCCTCAAAGAGGAAATAAGTGGCTATGCTAACTCTTTCAAAGAGTTATGTATCTCCTCCATCTCTACACAATCCATTCATCTCCTCAAATGATGATAAATCTCCTCCTCAAAGCCTTCCCAAAAATACCCCTCCATGATGGTGTGGTATTTCCTCATAGAATAAGTGTGGCTGAAAAGGAAATCTCCATGAGCTAATTGTAACAACATCTCCTTGAGCTTGGAAGCTCCAGATAAGAAGATCCTACCATGGTAGTAGAGGACCCCATCTCTGACTGAATATCCCTCCTCATGCAACTGGTCATCCAATATCATGCAAGTGAAAAGATCCTTGGAATACTCCACCAACAACTAGGAGTTCCAATATGGATCTATCCTCCATAGTGACAATGCTAATGATCTCTCATGAAGAACATCTGTCATATGATCATCCTCCACTTTAACATCTCCCATGCCAAAGATGCAAGTTGGAAGGTTGTTATTCTTCCCTTGCTGCTTCTGCCATAGCACAGAATCTGAAATGAGAGTGGGTAAATATGATGTTGAGAGAATGCCTCTCTCCTACTTGAGTTTACCCAAGACTCTCAGCATTGTAAAATGACCTCCCAAGGTCTCCACTCCTCTGAAATCAATGAATGGTGCCTCAAAATGTGAAGCATCTCTCATCATCTACTGATCTAGTGGTCTCCTTCGTGCAATGTCTCCATGCAATGAGACATCATCATCAAGAGTAGACTGCATATATGAATGGTCAAACTTGTCCCTACTCTCACTGCGCAATCCAGTCTCCCTCTTAGGTGCATCAACCTCATGAAATAGATAGGGTTTTGTGCTCCTCATAACATGATCTTGGTCATCCTCCATATCCCCTCCTTGTATCTCCATAGTTCCACACCTCATCATCAATGGCACATGTAAAACATGAGTTGTGCCTCGATCTCCACACATGAGATCCCGGGGACTTCCTTGTAAAGATATAAGAATCTCTCTAGTTTGAGCAATAGCTCCTCCTCCCTCTGCATGAGGTGGTAGATCAACTCCAAATCTGACAGCACTGTTGCCCTTAGCCTCCTCAACATGAATGGGAAACCCTCCAATGATTGGATCATCTTTTAGAAAAGGGGCCTCCTTACCTTCTTGTGCCAAAATACAAGATGAAGGTCTTTCCTCCAGCAAAGTATAATGCAATATATCAGCCTCCTCCATGGTTTCCTGAAGAGGTTTTGATTCTATGGTTTCCTCCATCACATGCAAGGGTTTTGTTTGTTTAAATTTGATTGTCTTCTCCACATGTGTTTCAGAATTCTTCCTACCAAATATTTCCACCAAAGTTTTAATGAAACTTACATAGGAAGAAGTATTTGCATTCTTTAAAGTAGAAGACTCAAATATCCACCATGCATAGGTCTTACCTCCAAAATGCACCGTTGCTACTATGATGGCTTCGTCTTCAGAAATTTGATGCTGCTGCAAGAAGGTATCTAGCTCTTCCACCCAAGCCGTGGCTAAACATGTAGGTGAACCATCAAAGGTAGAAAAAAGAAATCTATCCACATTATGCTGCTTGCTCCTCCTCACCTTGATCTTTCAAAACTCTGGGAAAGTGATATGATCTCTAAACTTATGAGTTTTAGATCCATATTCATGCAAGAAACCACTAAGAGATCCCCTCTTAGGCATTCCTTATTTCTCCTTTTCTCTCATGGAAAAACTGGGCATGTGACTGCAATGTGCATCATAGGGTGTGGCTGCATGTTCACACTCCCCATAAGAAAAATCTAGAGTTTGACTCAGTTTCAAACCCTCTTGGAGATTCTGTATACATCTCCCTTCCTATCTTCTTGAAATATTCATGAATGCTCTTTACAGATCTTGGAAGAAGCTTTGTAAGCCTATATTCCTTTCTTTATCCATAGGATGGAGTCTTCATCTCCTCTTTTCTTGATAGCATGTTGGCTGAGTTCCACAAGATGAGCCAAGATTATGCTTTGATACCACTGTAATATCCTGATCACGAGCTCAAATCTGAGCTTGGGAAAAAGCTCAAAAATGAAAGTGCTCAAATTGATTTGGAACCTAAGCAACGGGATAGGCCTCGGCAATACGATCCCAATGCCACAAACGGTTCGAAAAACAGACATCATATGAAAAAGTTATTGCACTTTTACTGGAGTGGGTCCCGCAGAGCACGGAGGAGCCAACACTCCTCCCATGGAACCTCATCATATGACCAGTGTGGGAGCTTAATGTTAAGAGCGCTTAAGGAGCCTAGTATCAAGTTTAATATTTAATTAAACTTCAGTTAAGTGGAGTTTAATATGGCAGAGATTCTGGAGGCACTCCCAAATTTAGGCGGACTTCCACTTTTAGTGGAGTTAACTGGCAGTTGCCCCACATTTAGTGGAGGAAATTGGGGCAAAGTTGTTTTGGTCATAACTTTCTCATTACTCAACCTTTTGGAACGATTTTTTTTTTGATTTCATATGTTATCAGCCTTTTGGACTCAATGGCATAGGTTTAAGAGCCATTGGAGTTCAGTTTCATCCAGTTTAGCTTCGGAGAAGCTTTTTGAGCCATCAGGGCCTAGAAGGAGAAGGCTGTGTTTTTTACTGTATTTCTCTGTTTAAGGTAAATTAATATTCATTATTAGCTATTTCATGCCTTTTGAATCTGTTTGGATGGTTTTCAAAGCCTGTTAAGAACTTTAGAGAGCCGAAAAGCTTCATTTAAGTTCTAGAGGCCATTTTCCAAATAGAGTGTATAGGCGAAACCGGAGCAGCCGGAGGCCATTTTTGATGAAAAAAAAATCTATCTTGCCTATTTCAGTCATTCTGGAACCAATGGAAGTGGTTTCAGATCATTTTGAGTACTTCTACAGCTCAAGAAGTTGATATGAAGTCGTGGGCAGCCCTGGGCAAACCGTGGAGGAGAGCCATTTTTGGGGATGTTGTGCTTAATGTAAGAAATTTATCAGTTGGTGTTTGATGTATGATAATTATTGGATGTAGCAGTAGTGGTTTCAGGAGCAGAAACAGAAATCTGAGGGAGTTTGTGCCATTTAGAAGCTCAGAGAAGCTTAGTGCACCAACAGAAGGATGTGTGTCCATGGAAGCCTAAAGCTGTTTGCAGGAATTGGACAGCCATTAAAGGGATTTAAAATGGTATTATCAGCCCTTTGAATCATTCTTGTATTAATTGTGGTTAATTTTGGAGCTTGTAAAAGAATTTGATTACCTTAATCCCAAAGAGTCTAGTCATGTTGACGAAGCTCAAAGGAGATGTAGCCCAAGAGTTGGGGTGAACTCCTATATTATATTGCTGTTGTGTTTTGTTATTCTATGGCTGAATTATGTTGCTGATATACATGATAAGTTTCAGAAAAAACAAATAAACTTAAAACACATAAATAGAAGAAAAGATATACACCTCTTCCAAGCAAAAATTCTGCATAATGTCAAGTTTGAGTAAGGTCATTTTAATTAAGTCTGAGTGTTTACTTCTATTATTTCTTTAGGCAGAGTCTGTAAGAGGGCCAGGTAGCCTCTGGATTCATCCTTTCTTTGAAAGGTGACATATCCGGTAAATGCCCCTACAGTCTATCTCTGTATTAGAAATATGAAGTTCTCACATTTTCAGATTTAAACTTAGAGGAATATTTTCACTCATTTACATAAATGAAAATGGATACCTTGCACCCTTTTCAAGTACATTCCATTTTCAGATCAGATGGTATCAGAGCTCGGGTTGAGCATTCCTTATGGTGCAAAAGTTTTTAAAATAGTGTAAGATATTTACTATTTTATTGGTTGCAAAATGGCTGCTTGAATGAGAAGGGGTCTTTTCTGACATTTGGTTAAAAGCTTGTTGTTTGTTTGAAAGCTTTGAGGACTTTTCTTTGGAAGTTCATTTTGGTTGTTTTGACCATTTACATAATGTCAACTTCTTCTGCAAGTGAAGTTTCCTCCTTCACGAGATTCTTCAATGATGACATGAATAATGAGTTTTTTAAAGTGAAGGACATGGTGCAGATTCTCCTTGAGGATCAAAGGGAAAGTGTTCAACTTCGTGCACAATTGCTAGCTATGTAGGAAGAGAAAGAAGCCATTCTTCAACGACTGCATGATATGGAGTTGTAGCTTCTTCAAGCTCAAGAAGCTTTGTCTAAGAAAATACCTCATCTTCAAGATGTAAATCATGAGGTAAATCAGTCTGATTTTTCTTCAGTTTCCTCTATTGAAAAGTGTGTTGGTTCATTTGAAAGGCATACAAGAGGTATTGGGTCCAAATTGATGTTGAAGATGGGCTATCAAGAAGGCAAAGGTTTGGGCAAGCATGCACAAGGCATTGTTGAGCCTATTTGTGTTGTGGAGCGTCCCAAGAATATTGGTCTTGGCTATGAGCAGCTTAATGGCGAAGCTTTGAGCACATGCATTCAAGAATGTGATGCAAATTTGAAGAGAACATTTCTCCCAAGTTCTCAATTACATCAATTTCATGATGGCAATCTTCCTTACCATTGTTTGAAGCCTTTGTTGTAGCAAGAAGATGGTAGACATGCAGCTTATGGCAAGCATGCAAAGCAGCATAAGAGGATTTCTTGTACATTTTGTGGTCGATTTAACCATCATGTTTCTAGATGCTGGATGAGGAAGAAGGCACACAAGAAATAGATGAAGCAAAGACTACCTTCAAAGAATGTGCATATGATTTGCACTTTTTTCCAAAAGAAGGGACATGTTGTCTCTCATTGTTGGACTTTGCATCCAACTCGTCGTCCCACGCACATGCAGCAAGAGGACAAAAATATTGGCGAAGGTGGAACCTCATATTCCATTATTGATGTGGAAAGGGAAGTTTCACAAGAGGAAAAGTTGCAGCAGCAAAATTCACCATGGAAGTGGCTTGGTGAGAAGTGGATGGACTTCTTGACACAGTAAGACGTACTCCTTTTGTACATATGCAAATTTCGGATGTATGCATGTATTTTATGCTGTAATATCTTGTTTGTTTTGAGCCACATTAGATCATTGATCAAGGCAACGTTGTATAGTTTCACTCTATAAATTTCTCGCCAGAAATTTCTGTGTGGGTTCAAGAAGGTCAGTTGTGGACAGTTGTGGACAAGCGCATTCAGAAAGGGAAATGTCGATTTCTTTTCATTTGTGGTTCAAATTCACTTGCTTTGTAAGGCAAAAGCGTTTGAAGGGCTGAAGAGAAGAGGATTTTTATTCTCTCATTTGTTGTACTACAGTTCATTTCTTCATTTTAGTAATCTTTTGGGGACCAAAAGCCTCTCATTTGGGAGGTGTGATCAGGAGCTCAAATCTGAGCTTGGGAAAAAGCTCAAAAATGAAAGTGCTAAAATTGATTTGGAACCTAAGCAACGGGATATGCCTCAACAATACGATCTCAACGCCGCAAACGGTTCGAAAAATGGACATCGTATGAAAAAGTTATTGCACTTTTACTAGAGTGGGTCCGGCGGAGCATGGAGGGGCCAGCGCTCCTCCCATGGAACCTCATCATATGACCAGTGTGGGAGCTTAATGTTAAGAGCGCTTAAGGAGCCTAATATCAAGTTTAATATTTAATTAAACTTCAGTTAAGTGGAGTTTAATATGGCAGAGATTCTGGAGGCGCTCCCAAATTTAGGCGGACTTCCACTTTTAGTGGAGTTAACTGGCAGTTGCCCCACATTTAGTGGAGGAAATTGGGGCAAAGTTGTTTTGGTCATAACTTTCTCATTACTCAACCTTTTGGAACGAATTTTTTTTTGATTTCGTATTTTATCAGCCTTTTTGACTCAATGGCATAGGTTTCAGAGCTATTGGAGCTCAGTTTCATCCTGTTTAGCTTCGGAGAAGCTTTTTGAGCCATTAGGGCCTAGAAGGAGAAGGCTGTGTTTTTTACTATATTTCTCTGTTTAAGGTAAATGAATAGTCATTATTAGCTATTTCATGCCTTTTGAATCTTTTTGGATGGTTTTCAGAGCCTATTAAGAACTTTAGAAAGACGAAAAGCTTCATTTAAGTTCTAGAGGCCATTTTCCAAATAGAGTGTATAGGCGAAACCGGAGAAGCCGGAGGCCGTTTTTGATGAAAAAAAACTCTATATTGACTATTTCAGTCATTCTGGAACCAATGGAAGTGGTTTCAGATCATTTTGAGTACTTATACATCTCAAGAAGTTGATATGAAGTCATGGGCAGCCCTGGGCAAACCGTGGAGGAGAGCCATTTTTGGGGATGTTGTGCTTAATGTAAGCAATTTATCAGTTGGTATTTGATGTATGATAATTATTAGATGCAGCAGTAGTGGTTTCAGGAGAAGAAACAGAAATCTGAGGGAGTTTGTGCCATTTAGAAGCTCAGAGAAGCTTAGTGCACCAACAGAAGGATGTGTGTCCATGGAAGCCTAAAGTTGTTTGCAGGAATTGGAAAACCATTAAAGCGATTTAAAATGGTATTCTCAGCCCTTTGAATCATTATTTTATTCATTGTGGTTAAGTTTTGATCTTGTAAAAGAATTTGATTACCTTAATCCCAAAGAGTCTAGTCATGTTGACGAAGCTCAAAGGAGATGTAGCCCAAGAGTTGGGGTGAACTCCTATATTATATTGCTGTTGTGTTTTGTTATTCTATGGCTGAATTATGTTTCTGATATACATGATAAGTTTCAGCAAAAACAAATAAACTTAAAACACATAAACAGAAGAAAAGATATACACCTCTTCAAAGCAAAAATTCTGCATAATGTCAAGTTTGAGTAAGGTCATTTTAATTAAGTCTGAGTGTTTACTTCTATTATTTCTTTAGGTAGAGTCTGTAAGAGGGCCATGCAGTCTCTGGATTCATCCTTTCTTTGAAAGGTGACATATCCGGTAAATGCCCCTATAGTCTATCTCTGTATTAGAAATATGAAGTTCTCACATTTTCAGATTTAAACTTAGAGGAATATTTGCACTCATTTACATAAATGAAAATGGATACCTTGCACCCTTTTCAAGTACATTCCATTTTCAGATCATATCCCAAAATAGGGAAAATCTACAATGTAAGGAATATGTTATAGTATTCCTAAATTGGAGATCCAACAATATGTAAACACAATATTGAAAGAATAGTGTTAAATCAACTCATATAGTGAGAGAAGAGCTCATAGCCATCTTATTAAGTTACAGTAGAAAAATTTATACAAGATCTTGAGGAAAAGCTACTCAAGATAGGCAATAATCAGCCTGAAGAAATAAGTACATGAAACATGACAAAACACTGCTACACAAGAGTGCCGAAGCTATGATTGCGCATTTTTATAAGGAACAACTGCTGATAACATATGTCAATACATAGATATACAAGTGTGTGGCTCATACAACATGGGGAGAGAAGATATAAGCTCCCAAAGGCTACCTCAAGTCAATCCTAGAAGGATTGGCTAAAATATGCAAAAACTGCAAAATGCCGGAGTTGTAGGGTAGCAGCTACAACTCAAGAACTGGAAATGAATGGAGAAGACTGAAGATGCTACATCTGATGAAAAGACCTCCTCCAATGGATCTTCCAAGCGAAAGGCTGATCCTAACATTGAAGATCTCACCCTCCAACAATCACTGCAATCCCTCACTGCAAATACCAACAGAAAATAACACAGTCACTGAGGGATACTACGTTGTAGGTGCAAGAAAAAGTGTTGGCCAAGTGCCAAGATCTAAAATATGCTCCAAGAGCTTCCAAACTAATATCTTAAAGCAAAGAGAGCCTCATCCTCTAAAAAATAAGTGATGGAAGTGGTGTTGTGGACCCTCACTACAACACCCTGCAACACAAATTTATTCTGCTGCAGAAATAATGTTGTAGCTGAAGGAGGATGCTTGGCCACAAGCCTGGATGTGATGCAAATCAATAGAACTCCTTCAAGAGGCCTCTCAAGAAAGGAGAAGGATTCCTAAATAGGAAATCCTTGTGCTAAGCAGCACTGCAACTCTGCTAAACAGCAGGAGAATGCACAAAGTCTAAAAAGACAATGAAATCAATAATCTCAATCATGAATAACAATGGCTACCTTGCCCTCCTTTCAAACAAGTGAAAGCCCTCTCTCCACGGGTTATCGAATTCAGAGACAAGCTTATCAAATTCGTTTATGATGGGTTCCCCAATTGTAAATTTCGGTCGACATTCAGAGGGCAAGACGTTTGTCAAACTTGGGATTTATAGATTTTATTTATATTGAAAAGAAATTAACTCTGCCTCTAATTTTTCTTGCCGCTTAGTTGCATAACTAACTATAGCTAAATATTTAAAATCAACCGAGAGCTCCAACTTGATTTCTATTTTGAATGAATATAAATAATTAACATTACAATTATGAAGATCCCATAACATTTTAATCTGCCCTTCTTTTTTCCGAAAGGCGCTTCTGAAATTTTGGTTGGGTTTCGATACAATGGATTAAACTCGATTTCAAAGAGCATGCCCTAGTCGAATTCATTTTTGGAGGTTCGGCTGTATTATAAGATCCATCTTCAGATTTCGTCCCTAGGTAAGGACACATCGGTCTATGCATGTTCAATTTTATTCAAAATTCATTTCTTAGTGCTTAATCGAACCTCGGTTTCTTACTTCTCATATTTGATGTAATTACAGAAATTTCCCAACGTTTTCATAGCGTTCTAAGGTAATAATTTAGATTTTTGTTACCTAGTTTCCTATTCTTCTTTTACACCATGTTATTTTCATCATTAACCTATCTAACTCGTTTCTACATATTTCAGGTACCTTTTTCTGCTTCAAGTTTTCCTTTATTTTCCTCTTGCTGGAATTATCAAGTCCATTACTAGGTTTGGAATTTCTAATATATGTGTATATGGCTCTCTATATAGGTTGGTACTGTGTTGTCTTCTATCCTCATGGATTTTTGATGAAAACTATTCACATTTGTAGTCGAGCTTGGGATTTCTATGTTTGAGTTTGTTTTTTTTTTCCAGATATACCTTGTATAAAAAGAATTGCATGATTTATATCTGAGGATTTTTCCTCATGGGACTGTAAAAAATTTTTATTTGTTTGACCAGATATACTCTCGGCCATATTTTATCATTTTTAATTTACTACTTAAATTATGTTTCTATGCGATGATAACAGTCCATCGCTTTTAGTTTAATAACCCTGAAAGGGGATAACAACATATGTACATTTTTATTACACAGTACAGGAACACAGAGTTTTCTATTCTAGCTAGATAATAGTTTAACATTGTAGTATATCAATATAATGAGTATTGTTGAGTTTTGGGCCTTTTTTTAGGATGAAAATGTCCATCTTAAAATATCCATATAGCTCCGTGGAATATATATTTACTATTGTATTCAGAAACAACTCTGAAATTCTTATGATTCAAACTCATTTGCTTGATTAGTCTATCATGTATGAAGGAAATAATTAGTATCAATTAAACTTGTCTATGATGTCATACATAACAGAGTCTAATAAAAATAGCTATTCTTTTTATACTGTACTGTTACTACTTTATTCTGACAGTATTAAAATTTTCAATCAAAGATATTGCAACTAGCCAATAGTAATATCTATTTTCATTATACCAAATTTTAATAATACTTTTAGTTTTAAGAAACTAGGTAGCATTTTTCAGAAATATGAATTTATTGCACTTCTATTATTTTTGTTCCAAAATTTCTTCTCACTATATATATTTATTTTAAATCAGTACAAAATGAATAAACATCCTAAATTTTTGTTCAAATTTTTATTCTGTTCCTTATGTGCAACGTTAAATTTTCCATGTCTTTACAGTAAATTAATATACTTGCTAAATCATATATATTTTTAACATGCATTATTATTTCTGATCAACTTTTATCGGTACAGGTTTCCATGAACAGCTTAATTCTCAAATGCTATTGGTTATATATATGTATATATTTCTGCAACTTCTGCAACACTTCCATGAGGTTGATTTTCACTGATTTACATTTTCCACAACAGTTTATCAAAGTTTCTGCTAGTATTATCAAAATGCAAAATATTTCAGTACTAGTTCATAAAATTAGTTAGTTGAAACATAAAATTTCCACTTTCAACAATAATGTTTTCTATTCATTTTAATATAAATATTTTCTAGGACAATAGATAAATAATATCTTCCTGACTCTAATCTTATCTCCTTTGAAATTTTTATACATAATTAATGTCACTTATACATTAACTCAAAACTACAGTTTAACAATTGTTTGAGTTTCTTTTAATTTTATAATTTCTTTTTACTCTTCGTATGTCTATATTACTTTAGAACACAGAAGCAGATTAAAATTATATAAATTTTGTTCCTGGGTGCACAATATCTCCAAATTTAAACCAATATCAGGTTTAGAGATTCTGGTTGATATTTCCCAGTACATTCTATTCCTACAACTATACAGATTTTTGAGGATCATTTCTTCTGATAAAATCTGTTAAATGTAAGGAATTTCATATCTACAGCACAAGAATATAATACTTTCTAGCCAAATAAAAAGTTAAGATTTCAGAATACATTATACAACAGAATTTTTTTATTTGGTAGGTGTGCATACCACTTCTTCATATGACTAGTCCTCCCAACCTTAGAGTTCTTCTATCTCCAGAACTCACCCCTGAGCTGAGATCCTCCAAGGACAGACTAACCTTAGTCTTTTCTGGAACAACTTACTTAAGCCATGCTTTCCCTAAGCCTGTTTCCAAATTCTGTGTCCAGAATTTTTAGGATTCTTTCTTCCTATTTTTTCCTAGGCTTCTCTCAATGAGGTACTTTAAAGCTGCTTTCTCTACTTTTCAAGATTTTTCACCTCTTCCCAATTACTTTCCTCTTCATTGGGGAATTTAGATTTTTCCTCTTTAATCTAATTTAGTATTTTTCCTTTCAAGGCTTTTTGAAAGGTTTTGGGAAAGTCTTAACCTTATCCATATCCTCATCGATCAGGCTTATGATCTCCAATCTCATCTGGTCATAGTGCACACATAAATATTCCATTTATTTTTCATTAATAAATATTTAAATAAAATCTACACAATAATTCTCCATTGGGGTCCACTCCCCTTTGGATTTTTGTTCAAATGTCTAACTTAAAAAGCATAGAAACTTGGGGTGTTACACATTCCCCATCTAAAAAAAAACACCGTCCTCGGTGTTAACAGATTATCTACTATAGTTCATTATGAAAATAAAGATGGAAATGTTGTTGCAGATGCACTCTCAAGAAAGGATGAAGAGGTGGAAGCATTGCTTTGTGCCATTTCTGTTATCCAACCAGATTGGATAACCGAAGCAAGGGATGAATGGAAGAAGGATGAAGAAGTATGGACACTCATTCAAAAGTTGCAGCAAGATTCTAGTACTTCTGATACATTTAGTTGGAAAAATGATTCCTTATGGTACAAATATCGCTTACATATTTTCAATAATTCCCAACTAAAACAAAAGATTCTTTTGGAATTACACACTTCTCCTTTAGGAGGACACTTGGAATTTTTAAAAACTTACTACAGGGTGAAGAAAGAATTTGTTTGGGATGGCCTTAAATATGATATTCAAAATTTGGTGGAAAAATGTTTGGTTTTCTAGGAAAATAAAGTTGAGACAATTAAGACCCTGGGTCTTATACAACCTTTACGCATTCCAAGTCAATGTTGGGGGGAGATTTCAATGGATTTAATCACAAGTTTACCTAAGTCCAAAGGAAAGAGTGTCATCATGGTGGTAGTTGATAGACTTGCCAATTATGCACACTTTTGTGCATTATCTCATCCATTTAAAGCAATTATAGTTGCTATTGCCACCATTTATGGAAACAATTCAAAAGCTACATGAAAACCCAAAGATTATTGTAAGTGACAGAGATCCCATTTTTACCAGAAATTTTTGGATGGAATTATTTTCTTGTTTGGGTACTCAACTAGCTCGTAGATCATTTTATCATCCTCAATTCGATGGTCAAATTGATATAGTGAATAAATTTTTGGAAGGATATCTTTGTTTTTTTGTATCTGATAAGCAAACACAATGGGTCAAGTGGTTACCTCTCGTTGAATGGTGGTATAACACTTCCTTCCATACTGCAGCAAAAATGACCCCATTTACGGAACTTTATGGATATCATCCACCATCCATCACATCTTATTTAAGAGAGAATTCTAAGGTTCAAGAAGTGGAAGATCACATCGACCATCAACAAGAAGTTCTCCAACTCTTAAAGGATGACATAAATTTGGCACAAAATCGAATGAAACAATAGGTAGATCAACATCGAAGCAAGAGAATTTTTGATGTAGGAGATTGGGTATTTTTACAGCTACAACCATACAAACAAATGTCCCTCAAGCAAGCTAAGAAGGATAATAAATTATCATCAAAGTACTATGGTCCTTACAAGGTGTTGCAAAAGATTGGTACTATGGAATACAAATTGGAGCTTCCTGCTCCTTCGCGAGTGCATCCAGCTTTCCATGTTTCACGCTTAAAGAAGGTTATAGGGGACAAACTTCTAGTTCAAAAAATATTTCTAGAACTTGATGAGGAAAGAAAAATCATATTGGAACCTGAAGCAGTCACGGAAACAAGAAGTTGACAACTACGAAATCGATCAATTTCAGAGTATCTCATCAAATGGAAGAACTTACCCACTGAATATTCTACATGAGAGGATGATAATTTTATACAAAGGCATCGGGATCTACTCAAGCATTGAGGACAACACTTTTTTGAAGGAGAGGGGCATGTTAGGTCCCTATATACTAGTATAGTCCCTTATTGTTGTTAGTGTAACCACATTATTGTTATTGTTGTACCCCTGTAACCCCAATATTTTTATTATTGTGCCCTTACATTATTATTGTTAGGTAAGCTAGGATTATATTGTGACCCCATGGACTCCTGTATATAGAAAGAGGTTTTAGTCATTTGTATCATCCAAGAATTTTTCATTTATGTAATTTATTGGAAATTTCCCCCTTGAAGTGGTTTATTTCTAAGGCGTTGGCCTCTCTTTTCTTCTATTTTTGGAGCTAGTTTCATAACACACTAGCACTTATGGAAAACCCTTAGCCTGTGACTACTGTCGATCGGCACTAGTATGAACCCCATAATCATGTCGATCTATTTCTGGAATATTTTAAAGATGAAAATGAAGCTTCATGGCCTAGAAGCTTCGAGGGTGGAGAGCTGGATGTTTTTTGATCAAGATATGGTCGAGCTTCCTCCTTTGGGACTCTTGTTCCTACAAAATAGGAACCACCCAAAGAGATAAGCCTTTATACCACCTTAAGTGGATCCATGTCCCCTCCTCCATAACTATGAATTAATCACCTTCCAATTCCTCTGCTATTTAGAACATAATAGAAGAGAAGGATAACAGAGAAAGGTTTCAAAATTGTCAAAGGCATAGAAGGAGAGAGTTGAGATCCTTAGCCTTCTCGTGTTGAGTTGGAAGAGAGTGCTTTGGAGATGTGCCCAGATTCGGACCTGTCGAAGTAGATATTTGACACTGAGGTGTAGGTTGTAACTCCCCTTTCTGATGATTAATATAATACAACTAGCTTTTACTTTTGTAATATCCCTTTTTAGGAATAGCTAGCAACCCATGGCTGGAAAACGCTTTTTCCAGAAATGGAGGCAACAGGATTTGATACCAAGACTTGGATCCCTTAGAAAAATGTGTCTAAGACCGAAATTCAAGTGTTGGGACTAAGGAAATCCTTCTAGGGTGGTCAAACAAACCTCCCACACCTAGTTCCCTTCAAAAAATTCCCAAATAATGGGGCTGCAACAATGTATGAACATACAATGGATTCTCTGCGTTATTTTTCTGAGCTTGCTTATGAGAAGATGTAAATAGCCAAAATTTGTGATTACAGCAATAAAAGGGATGCAATAACATGAGAAATCATTTATTCAATCAATACAATACAAGCCTCTCATTACATGCATGATAAATATGAAGAGCACTGCTATATGAAATAAAGCCCCAGGCTATGACTGCACAATCCTTGAAGGAGAACTACTGAAAAATGTCAATAATATATAGATATGAAAATGGATAGCTCAAATAAGAAGGGGGAGAAATATCTCAACCCTTGGAAACTTACAATACACAATCCTCAGAGGGATTGGCTGAAATACAAGCAAAATGGCATTCCTGCAGAAATGCCGGAGTTGCTGGGTAGCAGCAGCAACTCAAGAATTGGAAATGAATGGAGGAGGCTAAAATGGCTGCATAAAATGAAAAAATCTCCTCCAATTGAAATCTAAAGTGAAAGGCTGATCCCTTCACCAAAAATCTCACCCTCCAAGGTATCTGCTAATCCCTCACAGCAAATGCTCTCTAAGAATAACATTGTCTAAGAGAGGGACTGTGCTGCATATGATAGAAAGTGGTTGGCCTGGTGCGAAATATGGTGGAATAATATCATGAACCTCCTTTACTGATCTCCCAAAGGAATGGAAGCTCCCTCCTCTGAAAAACTAGCCAAGGATGGTGTTGTAGAAAACCTCCCCAGCAACACCCAGCAACACTGCACAATCTCCAGCTGAAACTGCGCTGATGAAGAAGGATGAGGCTTGAACTCAATGTTTGAATATGGGGAATGGAGTGAAATACTCCAAGAGCTACTCAAGAAGGAGAGGAAATCCTAAACAGGAATTCCCCCGGCAATTCTTGCTAAACAGCAAGAGACTATAGCAAGTCCAAAGGACCAAAGATGAATAATACTCGAGATGAATCACAATGGCTACCTTGCCCTCCTTTTAAACAATTAGATCTCCCTCTCCATGGGTCCCACTCATGATAGGTTCCTCCTCAAGAAACCTTCCCTCCATTTCCACTACGTTGGCCCACAAGATGCCTTCCATCTCCTACCACTGCGCAGTTTGACTTGGTCAAACTTGACCTAGCCTTCCTAAAAAAGTCTCCTTTCACACATGGAGGTGTGAAATCCATCTCTATATGTGATCCCCCTTTTACACTAAGAGGATTTTTATTACCTACTCATGAAATTGATGGGTCTCCTACCCATCTTATTCATCTCCTATGTGAAAATGGCAAAATTTAATGTTCCATAAAAATTGGGAACATTACAGTCCTCCCCTCTTAAATATTGCTTGTCCTCAAGCAAGTGCAAGGATAGACTGATTTATTTCCCCTTAATCTCCCTGTAGCATCTATGCATGATAAAATCCTCTAAGAAAAGGATTCATATCATCAATCGAGTGTCCAAGTTGTCCCTCCAACATATGTAATCTAGCTTTTGGTGAACACCCCCAAATAGCTATCATGTAGAAGAAAATATCCATGAAGGAAAAAATGGGTTGTCTAAGGGCCTCCTTGGGGAATGATATATGATGTATAATGGGACTCATCATCCCCATATGAATCTCCCATCCCTAAGAAATCATCCATACAACATAAGCTGCCTCCCAACATGGCAACTCATAGAAATATCCCTCCACCTTGAGCTCCAGAAATGAAGGTGGGCTGAAAATATGAATATGGAAAGTCTCATAGTTTGCCCCATGTTGTCCTTCTCTCCACTTGTGATAAGTTTAGAGTGTGTTCTGATCATGGGCTGCAAAAATATTTCCCTCAAGTGGCGAAATGAAGAGAAATCCTCCAAGGATCTCTCCTCCATCAATGATAATCCGGATGGCCCAAGACATTTCATCCATGATGAGTAGGACATGATCATCATAGAATACCCCAGTGACATGTTTGTTTTATTTTATACCATTTTCATCAAGGTAAAAACAATGTCTCATAGGGCTACAACACAACCTCATCCATTGTAGCTACAAAAAATAGCATGACAAGTACTATACAGAAAACACCTCTGCTATTGAATAGTAAATAGATGAGTGAATCAGTAATAAAAGATCAAATACATGCCCATATATATATAATGGATGTATATCATCATCAAACTCATGGCCCACCTTAAAAGAAGGCAAATAAGTGGCTGTGGTGGCCATGTCTCTCCTCATGTTCCCCTTAGAACATGCCATGCATAAACTGTGGGAATCATCTTCCCGCAAGGACACACCAAATTCATCTGTCAATCTTCCGATCATGCTTCCAATAAGAATATGAGACATAAAAGAAAATAGAATCATGATCAACAATAAAATATGTGGATTACTAATGGTTTCATATGGTGCTGGAAAGTACCAACAGTCTCCCAAGGGTGCATAATGCAGTTTTGCAAACTGCTACTTTAGAAATGCACAAGGCAATTTTTTTTGAAATACAATGCTAATCATATGAATTAGTTGAAAATGTGTATAATGGAAAAAAAATTTCCCAAGGCCATGTAAAATATGGTTGTCTCCATCATATGGTTTGGCCCAACATGAAAAATCTACCCCTTTGAGGAGCCATGCACTGCAACATAATGATAAGAGTATGTAAATCAGAAAATGTAAACACAAGGCTCTTACCATAAGCTGTAAGTAAGATGATATATGGATCCATGTATGTGACCCTATTCCCAAGTTTCAACGCTGTGAGCTCATGCAAAAAGGCTCTTGTCCATGCTAATCTTTGTCTCTTGACATGCTCCTTGTCAAGAACACCTCTGGTGATGCTGCTGCAAATATGAAGCTTCTCCCAAGATGGAAATGCCTCCTGATCAATCCAAGCCAAGGATTAATCCCTTTTCACTATGATATTTCCCTCCTCTACTCCTACAACACCATACATCATATGAGAGCAAATCTGCTTGTGCTCTCTTCAAGATAGTTCAAGCAATCCAAGTGCTTGTTGCCTCCTCATGCTCATATCATGTACTCATGTGATGAAGGTATCATGACTGATATATATACCATATCAGCTCCATGTATCCCTACTCTCTGTTGCTCAATGATTTAAACATCATGCCACCTCTCGTTCACTCACATCCTCCTGAAAAGAGGAAACACTAAGTGATGGCCAAACTCCTTCAAGAGGAGCCAACGCAGCCAAGCCTCCTGCTACCCGGTATAATATATTTGCAAGTGGCTAATCAGCCTCTTGCTTCTCATCCACACCCACTCATCTCCTTGTGGATGTTTTCTCCTTCTTCCTCCTTTGGTACTTCTCCCATGAGGGCTACCATCCTCCCAAACCAAATCTCTCTCTTTGCATTTCATGAGAGTTTGAAATGCAGCTCCTTGGAGACCTCTTAGAAAAGATCTCTCACCCATGACTATGTTGGATCCATGAGGACCCAAATGTGATGGAGGTAATATCTCCTCTCCACCCATGTTTAACAACGCTTCTAATTCCTCCAATGGTGTATTAGTTGTTTCAACCTCTAGATCAAAGTATGTTTCCTTGTTTATCATGAAGGTGCCATGGTTTGTTTCATCCTCAAATGGTTCACATCCCAACCTCAAGGGCTGAATGAGACTCATCAAAAGTGCATGAGGATGAGGGTTCATCTCCTCCTTAAACCCTTTTCACAGTGGAGTGAAATCATGGTGCTCTAGAATAGAAAAATGTGTAGATTCTTGGACCTTTAAAGATGAATTTCCACAATATTTTAAATGATTTGCTGAAATGGAAAGAGGAACTTTACTCATACCTTGGTGGATCCTGGGATGTTCTTGTGTGGCTGCAATGGATTTTCCTTCTGATGCAATGGCTAACTCCTCTATAGATATAGAAGGTTGCTCCCCCAAAGCTGCAACAGTGTTGGTGCAATCCTCCACCTTTGTCCTCTCTCCATCGAAGGTTTTGATTAACCTTTGAGAAAATTATGCAAAAGAACTCACCCTTGAATGGACCAAGGATTTGAACCACCAAATAGAAGCTTCATCCTCCATGTGTAGCGCTACAATATCTACCGCTTCTTCCTCTACCACTGGATGTAGTGGAAAAAATTCCTCCAGCTTCCTCACCCAAGCTCTTGCTGAAGTATCCCCATAAAATGTAGACAATAGGAACCTATTGCCTCTAATTTCCTTTCTACTACAGGGCCTTCTCTCTTCCTTCTGATGAATAAATTGTGGGAACGTTGTAGTTTCCCTGACTACTCTAGAGTGAGATTTATATTCACCCAAGTACTTACTTAAGATCTGATGATCCAAGTATCCTCCATGCATATCTTCATTGCCTTCACAAGAATAGGAAGTGCATGGACCTTCCTCTTCTTCTCTTTGATTCTCCTCCTTGGGGAGGATTTTCTTAGATTTGAATATTGATGAGAGTGATCTCATCCTCTCCATCATTCTGGTCTCTACTTCTTCTCTTTACTACTCTGATAGCTTGATCTAAAAATTTGTGCCAGAGATCATGCTCTGATACCACTATAATATCCCTTTTTAGGAATAGCTAGCAATCCATGGATGGAAAATGCTTTTTCCATAAATTGAGGTAGCAGGATTTGATACCAGGACTTGGATCCCTTAGAAAAATGTGTCTAAGACCGAAATCCAAGTTTTGGGACCAAGGAAATCCTTCTATGGTGGTCAAAAAAACCTCCCACACCTAGATCCCTTCAGAAATTTCCCAAAGAATGGGGCTGCAACAATGTATGAACATACAATGGATTCTCCGCGTTATTTTTTTGTTCTTGCTTATGAGAAGATGTAAATAGCCAACATATGTGATTACGACAGTAAAAGGGATGAAATAACTTCAGGAATCAGTTATTCAATCAATACAATACAAGCCTCTCATTACATGCATGATAAATATGAAGAGCACTGCTATATGAAATAAAGCCTTAGGCTATGACTGCACAATCCTTGAAGGAGAACTGCTGCAAAATGTCAATGATATATAGCTATGACAATGGATAGCTCAAATAATAAGGGGGGCAATATCTCAACCCCTGGAAACTTACAATACACAATCATCAGAGGGATTGGTTGAAATACAAGAAAAATGGCATTCCTGCAGAATGCTGGAGTTGTTGGGTAGCAGTAGCAACTCAAGAACTAGAAATGAATGGAGAAGGCTGAAATGGATTCATCAAATGAAGAACCCTACTCCAATGGAAATATAAAGTGAAAGGCTGATCCCTTTGTTTGTGCTCAACTTAGTGTACCTAAATTGAGTTCATTAATTGTCAACCAAGGTTGGTAAACTGCTGAAGTGTGGTGCACTATATGTGCCTAGGTATTTGTTTCTCACTACGTTGTGTTTAGTGTTTTTCTGATCTTTTTGGTTTTATGGTTTTATGTTTGAAAAGGGAAAGAACTAAATGCTGGTGAAAAGAAGCTATTGGTTATATTAAAGCAGAACAAGGCCTAAACTATGGATGGCAAACAACAAATGCAAATACTCCAGCAGAACAAGGCCTAAACTATGGTTGGCAACAACAAATGCAAAGCTTGATAATGACTTCATTGCAAGAAAATAAGTCACAACATGAGCTTGAACTTATCCAATTCATTCATTAAAGATGTGTTGGAAGAGCTTGAGAAATGGACAAGTTAAGTGTGAATGAAGTTCTCCTAAATAAATAATCAACTTACAATGTTACAACATCTCATCCATGATTAAAGGTTTATTGGAACATATTTGGAAAAGAAAATTTGTAGCACAATAAGATTTTTACTCTAAACTAACTTATAATTATGTTCTGCAACTCAATTTAGCACCACTAGGCCTCACTCAAAAGTTATAGGTTTCTTTTTAGAATGGTCCTTGAGAAAAGACTTATTTGTGAAATGGTAAAAGGTTGCAAAATACTCCAGGCCTTAGACTAATACTAGCTTCTATCCAGATGATTATGTGTTAATATGAGGTTGGAACAAAAGAATTTTTTGTAAATAATGGAGACCATGGTATCTAAATTTAACAACTAATACAATTTAAAATACAATGGATAACAACTAAACTGGAATGCTAATACAGTGAGCTAAGACTAAAATAGAATGCTACTAATCTACTTGAAGTACAGTGAACAGAATTAAATTAAAATGCCATTATCAAACTTGAAATGTAGTGACAGAGCTGAACTAAATGCAATCAACCTCCGAAGTGTTATGACTAAACTAACATGCAGCTAGTCTATTGGAATTCTACAGCCCATCTTGTTCAATGTGAATGATATTTTGGAAGAGTTTGTAAAAACAATTCTAGCTGTATTATTTAATGCAATTGAACATAAACATAAGATTTGAAAGCAAATACAATTAAAATATAAGATACCATAATTGTTTCTTATTCATTGTTAATGATGTTTTGGAAGATTTTGTAGGAGTAAGACCGGCTGTGACACTTAGTGTAAAAAAGCATGAATCATAAAATTCGAAAGGAAATGCAACTAAAACCTACAACACCACAGCTATTCCTTATTCATCGTAATGATATTTTGGAAGAGTTTATAAGAGTAAGTCTAGCTGTGATGATCAATGTAAACAAGCATGAAACATAAACTTCAAAAACGTGCTTAATCTAGAAATGAAAAACGAGACTAAAATACTTATCTAAACCGTATAAACAAGGCTTCTCAGGAGGCAGGGGCCCTCTACCACTGAAGTAACACGCAAAATCTACTTCCAGATTGACTCAGTGCCTTCAATAAAGTGATACTTCTTGCATTAGAGAGAAATTACTTCAAAACAGAGTATTTTTCGTACTTCTGAAATCTAGCAATCAAATACAAAATCTAACCTTGTCCCTCGGTTTCCCGAGCCATATTTATAATCAAAATTACATAACTGTCTTGAGATAACCTAGGGATAATTGTCTTTCCAAATAAAAACCAAACTAGGACTCTGATGGTGGTCACGTAATGGAATTAAGGACATCTGGACTGTCCTTGTCCTATTAGGAGTCTCTCTCCTAGTTTGAGTTCCCACATACATAACCGCCTACAGAATTCTGTTCAAATTTCGTGGAGAGAAAAAAATGATGAGGGAATGATGTGGAATATGCCCATATGTGTTTTTCTCCAAGATGACACCTGGAACCTGCGTAGACACGAAGACAGTTGTAGAATCGACAACTAGCTACAGAATGTCTGCATTCTGTAGCTAGATCTAGTTCAAAAAGTACTACAATGACAAAATCATAAAAACATAGAAAGTTAGTCATGATATTCATTCTTAAAGAAATTTTAAATAATTCTACTAATCATTTGAGCCTGTGATTAATAATGGACAAAGGAAATGGAGTGGAATGTGGTGGAAGAAAGAACATCTTTGGAGCTCAAGATACCCCCACTGCTAGATTCTTGCATGTCCTCATGCAACTATTCCATGAACTCTGAGACCTCTGCAAGGACATATAACCCTCTTCTTCTGATTTTCCTAGCAGTCAAAGGCCTTCTGGGCTTTCTTATGACTAACTTAAATCTCAAATTTGTGAGTGCCTTGGTTAACTTTTTATTTCTCTTCTTCAATTTTTCACTGGCCTTGTATAACTTTTGCATTTGTAGAGACAGAGTTGAATTCATATCATTTTTCAGTTTAACCTGCTCTCTCAGAATTTCATTCTCATTCTTGATATGCCTGTTAAGTACTTCTAACTCATACCTATCTCTTCTTAGCATATCAATTTCAGACTTTGGTGGGCTAGGAGTTCTGTCTCTAGATTCTGAAGCTCTCCTCTCTAATGTTTCAACATAGTTGTAAATTTCTTGTTGTGCTAGGTCAATTTCAGGGGCTTCTTCATCAAAATCCTCCTCAGTAGGTTTTTCTTCATCCTCTATGTTTATGACTCCAGTTTGTTTAACCTTTGTTTTCTTTAGTATCCCTCTAAGTCTGTGGCTCCTTCTCGGTTGAGATGGCCCTTCTCCTTTCTCTCTGGAAAATTTTCTTATTATCCTCTCTTTCTTAAGCTGCTTCTTAATCTGAGTCAATTTCTCAGAAATCATTTCTTCAGTGCCTTCTTGAATTGTTTTACCAGTTTCTGTTTTGGAGGTTTTCCATCTTCTACTTCTTTTTGTAGGTTTGTCTTTAGGTGGAGGTTCCTTGGGTTCCTCAAAGTGATTTCTCACTAAGAACTCTTCCCAATTATCTCCTATTTTGCTCAAATGATGTCCAATCAAAATCTTGACTAAACCATGGTGGTAGAAGGTTGTTTCCAGAAATTGAATTATCTTTTGAACACTTGAAGCCATTTTCTTTAAACTTTGAAGCAAGAAAAAGGGAAAATTAAGTTCTTCTTCTAGGAAATGCATTATCAACCGAATATGATAGACATAGAAAGTACCATATCTTCCTTCACAAGTGATGAATTTTTGCAAGATAAGCAACATGTTCCTCCATTTGTTCTTTAGTGAAAAACTAGGGATACCCTTTTTAAAAATGGACACATCCATACCTGGTGACTTGAGTATCTGCTTCCATGTCTCGTTATGAAATTCTCTATTCTTGAACCACCTTTCTCCTTGTCTGGGAAATTCGGTTGCTTCTGCAATGGAAGCTTCTGTAATGGTGAATTTAATGTCTCCTATCTCAACCTCATCTCCTTTGAAGGATCTTGCAAACATTTTGGTCACCTCTTTGTGAAATCCACTGAATTTTTCAAAGAATTGCAACCACCCTGCTTGTTGTAACATTTATCTGACTTGAGGATAACCTTCCAAGTACTTAGTGCCAACCGGTTCAGTCCTCACTATAAGACCCCTAACTCCTCTTTCCAACCTTCAAATTGTTGCTCCTCTGTTCACGATGACAATGTTTGTTACAGAGATGCCTCTGTTTCACAGACCGGAATGGTTAAAAATTGGCTACGGGAAGGAATGATATGGAGTGATTGCGGAATGAATATAATGAGGTGAGGATGATGTATATGAGTTGAAGGATATCACGGAAGAAAAGACCATAGAGATATTTTGTAACGAATTCGAAATCATCATTAAATGCTTTGGCCTAGTGACGTGACTAATCTAATCACTTCAGCACTTTAACTGTTTAGATTTTTAAATGATGATCAAATATGGGATTTGAAATGGTGGAATAGAAGGAGTTTTATCCAAAAATTTTGCAGGAGGTTTGTTAGGCATGATCAAAAAAATTAATTAAAACAACTTTTTGAATTATTCATAACTTAACTATACTAAAATTTTTCATGATATGTCATTATAATCAGAACTTTTACCTTTGCCTTTCCTCTGATTTTTTTTTTTTTTTTTGTGATCTTCATATGCTTTGTTCTCTCCTGAAAATCATTAATTTTTGAGTCTTCATAACCTTCTTGATTTTGCTTGTTCTTGGATATGCAGGATCATTTTGTTGCAGATCAAATGATTACTATACAGTATTTTCAGGATCTCTGGCTGCAGAATGTTTGTCTGGCTGCAGAATGTCTGACTGGCTGCAGAATGTCTGATTGATTGTAGAATGTACCTGTAGAGAACTTGAAACATGAAATGGAATGGTTTGGAATGTTGTATGGAATGAGTGAATATGAATAATGAAATATGGTGTAATGAAATATGAATGAAATGAATAATGGAGTGGAATGGATCACAACTTATGAAATGGAGTGAAGTATGAGAAGTGGCCTGCAATTCATGATATGCATTATTCAATTGTAGAAAAACATCAAAATTTAAAAATATGGAATGAAAATGAGGTGGACCATGGAGTGAAGTGAATGAAGTGTGGATAAATGAATGAAATGGAGTATGGATGAATGAATGAAATGGAAAATGAGATGGACCATAAGTGAAATGGATCTGCACTTATGATTTTGTAATAACTACTTGCAGAAAGAACAAATTTGAAAAGCTAGAGTGTCAAAAAGATTCTGATTTTCACTCCACCTTTTCTGTATAAACATGCCAATCAGTGACTGGTTTTCATGTTTATACTTTTTATTTTTTATTTTTTATTTTTTATTTTTTTCAATATCTCACTTCAAAAAATTCACTTAAGTTGATGAAGAAGAAAAATTCTTCTTCATTAACTTCATATCACTGCTTTCCTAGAATTTCTTGACAAATTCTTCTCTTGAGAGTGGCTTATGATACAGCTTCAATCTATGACCATTCACAAGAAAAGTGACCTTGTCTTCATCTATTGTCCTTATTTTTATTGCTCCATTGTCAAAAATTCTTATGATTTCATATGGTCCAAGCCAATGTGTTTGGAATTTACCTTGAAAATGCTTGAACTTTGAATCAAACAAGAGAGCCCAGTCACCTTCCTTGAACTTCTTTTCCTTGATGTACTTGTCATGCCATCTAGTCCTTTGCTTTTGGACTAGACTTGTTTTCTGAACTGCATCTTGTCTGATCTCATCCAATTCATTAATCTGCTCCAATCTGTGCTTTTGTGCCTCTGATAGATCAAGTCCTAGCTGAAATTCCATTTTGAAAGTTTGAATCTGGAACTCTATGGGAAACAAGACTTGCTTTCCAAAAACAAGTTCATAAGGAGTATGACCTGTTGTGCTTCTCCATGTAGTTCTATAGGCCCACAAGGCTTCAAGAAGCCTATCTACCCAATCTCTTCTATGTAAATGGATAGTCTTTGTTATGATCCCTTCAATAACCTTATTAGTAGATTCCACTTGACCATTTGCTTGTGGATGATAGGGATTAGATTTTCTGTGTCTGATTTTGTACCTCTCCATCATTTGTTCCACTAGCCTTGATGTGAATTGAGCTCCTTGATCTGTAAAAATTTCCCTTGGGACACCAAAACGAGTAAAAATATCCTCAAAAAGAAAATTAACTACAGATGCTTTAGTAGCAAAAAGTAATGGCTTGGCCTCTACCCATTTGGTAACATAATCAGTGCAAACTAATGTATATCTCTTTTGTCTTGATGGAGGACTAATAGGTCCTACAAAATCCAAAGCCCATTTTTCAAAAGGTTAAATATGTACCTGAGGTTGTAATGGCATCTCACCTGAAGGAGAAGGTTTTCCTACCCTTTGGAAACTGTCACACCTTTTGACATACTCTTTAACATCTTTAAACAAGGATGGCCAATAATATCCTAAATGAAAGATCTTATAGGCTGTCCTTTTATCAGCAAAGTTTCCGCCACAAGGTTCATTATGACATGCTTTGAGAATCTCAGGCATCTCATCTTCCCGAACACATCTCCTAATGATAAAATCTGGACCTGTCTTGTACAACTTATTAGCAACCCATGAATATTTTTCACTATCATAAATGATTTTTCTTTTATCTCTTGCATTCATTATTGAAGGAAATTTTCCTGAAACTAAATAATTAGCAATGTCAGTAAACCAAGGTGTTTGGGTGGAAATTGCAAAAAGATATTCATCAGGAAATTGATCTTCAATTGGAGTGTCATCTTTGATGTTTTGGAGTCTAGATAGGAAATCAGCTATTGTGTTTTTTTTCCAGGCCTATCTAGAATGGTTATGTTGAATTCTTGTAAAAGAAATAACCATCTTATGACTCTGCCATTAGTAATTGATTTTTTCATTAAGTATCTAATTACAGAATGATCTGTGTGAAAAAAAGTTTCATAGCCTGTTATATAGTGTCTGAATTTGTTTATGGCATGAACAACAGCTAAAAACTCTTTTTCAGTTACAGTATAGTTTAACTCTGTAGGAGTCAAATTTTTACTAGTATAGTAGATGGCATAAGGAATCAGGTATTTTTGTCCCAATACTGCTCCTAGAGCTGTATCTGAGGCATCTGTTGAAATATGTAAAGGTAACTTCCAGTTAGGTCCCCTTAAAATAGGTGCTTCAGAAATTTTTGTTTTTAGGGTCTCAAAGGCTAACTGGCAATCAGAATTCCATTTGAAATCACAGTCTTTGGTAAGTAATTTGAAGAGTGGAGATGCTATCTTGGTGAATTTTTCTATAAATCTTCGATAATACCCTGTAAATCCAAGAAAAATCCTAACATATTTTTGACAACTTGGAATAGATAAGTTAGAGATGACTTCAACTTTTGACTCATCAACTCTAATCTCATCCCCTGAAATGTGATGTCCTAAAACAATTCCTTCAGTAAACATCATAAAACACTTTTCATGACTTAGTGAAAGATTTGCTTCTTTACATCTCTTTAAGACTTTTTCCAAGTTTACTAAGGCTTCTTCAAATGTGTTTCCATAAACTATGAAATCATCCATATATACCTCTACACAATCATGTATTAGATCTAAAAAAATTCCTAACACTGCCCTTTGAAATGTTGCAGGTGCATTGCATAATCCAAATGGCAATACTCGGTAAGCATAGGTACCCCAAGGACAGGTAAATGTGGTTTTGTCTTGGTCCTCAAGTGCTACTTGAATTTTATTATAACCACTAAACCCATCTAGAAATGAGAAGTACTTTTTGCGAGCTAAGGTATCTAACACCTGATCTATGAAAGGTAGGGGAAAATGATCTTTAAGAGTAGCTTTGTTTAATTCTCGGTAGTCAATACATACCCTCCATTTACCATTTTTCTTTGGCACAATTACCAAAGGAGAAACCCACTAGCTATCTGAAATAGGATAGATAAAATTTTCAACAATTTCTGTAATTCTTCTTTAACAATCTCCCTAAGATTTGGATTCATCCATCTTTGAGGTTGTCTGATTGGTTTACAATTTTCCTCTATGTAGATGTTATGAGTGCAAGTCTTGGGGCTTATCCCTTTCATATCAGTGTACTCCCATGCATATGCAAAAGAATGTCTCTGTAAAATTTTGACTAGCTCTTCTTGTTGAGATTTTTCTAGGTTCTTGTTTATGTTTAAAGTTTTGCCTGGAAATATCTCAATTGTAGAGCTGCCAAATTTATCCATGGAATAGAGAGACATCTGCCTTGATGAAAAAAACTCAATGTTGGATTCTTCTTGAAATTGTTCATGTTTATGTTCCGAAGAGGATTCAAATTTTTCTAAAGTATTCAGAATTTGACTATCTTCACTAATTTCTGAAATTGTGAAGAGAGGTTGTAAATCTTCTTCATCCTCTATCCATTGAGTATCATCTAAATCTGTAATTTTCCTTGATGGAGGATACAAAGTGAATTTCTTATTTGAAATACCATCAGAGATGTACATATCACCGGATCTACAACTAATGAAAGCATCAGCTGTAGCTAACCAAGGTCTTCCTAATATAATTGGATGCCCTCCTAGATTATTCTTAGGAGTTAGGATCATGAAATCCACAGGGTACTCCCAAGAATCTAGGGACACTGGAATGTCTTCTATTACCCCATCAGGTTTGATCACAGATCTGTCTGCTAATTGTAATAATGTAGGTGTAAAGAGGAGATTAGGAAGTTTCAGTTTATCCATGATTTGTCTACTCATGATATTGATTGCTGCTCCTAAATCAATGAGTGTTTTTTGGATCTCAATTCCATTGATGTGAATTTTAACGACTGGATTTCCTGGGTCTAGATACTTTGGAATAGAAATCTTACCCATCATGATATCTGTTATTTTTCCTGCCAGTTGAATTTTATTTGTCTCTCTTATTCTTTTTCTTGTTTTCTTCAACCTCAACTCCTTTATTGTCTTTGCTAAAATTGGAATTTGCTTGATAGCTTGTAATAATGGAATCTTAATACAGACATTTCTTAGCTCATCTAGGAAATCATAATTAGGCACCATAATTTGTTTTTCTACACCTCTATCAATTTGTAATCTTTCTGGAAAGGGAGGTGTAGGAGTAGATGTTGATGGCTACACTAATATAGGAGTTGAAATTATTGGTTCTTTTTGTTTTTATGTTTCAATGTTTGGGTCTTGAAAAGGTGTGTCTTCTTCAAGACTTTTATTTTCCCATAGAGAATCTTCCTCAGAGTTATCTTGTTCTTGTATGATCACAGAAGGTTTCCTCTTTTCAAGTATTCTTCCAGACCTAAGTTGAACATCACTAAGGTCTAGAGGAGTAATTAAATAAGTTGGAAACTGTTGTCCTTCTATCATGTGTTTATTCTGAGGATTTTTATTGTTGGGGTTTGGTATGGGTTGAGCAGGCAATTGATTTGATTTCTAAGGAAATGGTAATGGAAGTGGTTGATTTTGATGTTGTGGGTTCTGAGGATTCTGTTGAGGATTTTGTTGAGGACTTTGAGGAGAAAAATGTGGGTATGGTGGATAGGATGGTGGATACTGATAGTACTGAGAGTATCTTCCATAGGGATTTTGTGCTCCTTGTGCCCAAGCTTGAGATTGATTTTGAAATTGGGGCCAAGGCTGCTGCCAAGAATTCCAATTTGGTAGGGGTTGATTATACATTTGATCATGAAATCCTTGTGTTTGAGGTCCTTGCCAAGGCCTTCTAGAGACAAAATTGAGAGATTCTGTGGAACTTGTAGGAGTATCTTCTTGAAAGACAGCTTTAAGACCAGGAAGTGAAGGAAAACTCTTGGTCTCATGTTTTTCTGAACAAATTACACAGGTCTCTACAACTTTTGCATCCAAAGGACATTCTCTCAAGGCATGCTTCTTTCTACATTTGGGACAAAATATTGCTAAAGCATCAGATTCAACTTTTTGCTTGTTTTGTAACTTAAGGGTGTCTATTTGTTCACTAAGACTCCCTAAGATGTCAGATTTGAATTCATCAAGCATATGCCCTATCTCTGCCCTACTTACTGTCCCAGAAGTAGACTTACTTGCCCTTGCAAGAGCAGGGTCTCTTGGACCTTTTACAGTTTTGGATTTCCCTCTTGAAAGGTTGATACATAACTCAGATATTTCAGGTAATGTGAGCTGAGATATATCCCCTTTTCCCATCATGTTAAGGATATCCAACCATTCATCCCTAATTGTCCTCAACAAGAGAGCTTTTAAGGTGTCTTGGTCTAAGTTTTCCATTTTTTCTCTTTTGATGTTGTAATGAAATATCTCCAACTAATCTTCCAGGTTTTCATCCTCTTTTTGTATCATCTTGAACACTTCCTCCTTATGATTGACTGGCATACAATAATCCAAATACCTTTCTAGAAATGCTTGCTTCATGTCTTCCCATGTCCTAATAGAACTATTGATCAAACTCATAAACCACTTCAATGCTGCTCCTTTCAATGTTGAAGGAAATAGTTTAAGTTTTTGAGCATCTTGTAAGTAGTCATAATTTCTACATAGGACTTCAAATTTAAATAGGAAGGTTTCAGGATCTTCAGTTTTAAGTCCATAGAAGTTTGGAAGGACAGAGGGTGAAATGTTTTTCATAGTTGTATTGGTTTCTTCATCTACTAAAGGAAACCCAAAAGAGCTTCCCATTTCTCTTCTACCTCCTTCTCCTTCTGCACCTCTACCTCCTTCTCTTCTACCTCTACCTCTACCCCCTCCAAATAATGTGTGTTCTCCATTAAAGACTCCTCCTCCTCCTTCTTCTGCCATATTTGATTCTTCTGTGGAAGTGGAAAAGTTTGTGTCTCTAGCAGGGGTCCTTGAATCTTCTTCTAAGACAGGTTCAGTGGATGAAGTGGAAGGTCTTTATAATGGAATATCTGATCTTAAGTCTTCTGGAAGTCTAGGATCAGTAAAGGATGGAATGTGGGTCTGAGTTGGAGCTGTGCTGGCTCTTGGTCTAGGTGAAACAAGTGGTGTTCTAGGAATAAAACTTTTGCTTCTGCTTCTTATGAATCTACCCCTTGAGTCTCTCTCTCTACGCATATCATTTTTTTTGGGAGTTAAGAAACAAGACTACCTAGTTACACTTCCCCGGCAAAGGCACCAAAATGTTTGTGCTCAACTTAGTGTTCCTAAATTGAGTTCATTAATTGTCAACCAAGGTTGGTAAACTGCTGAAGTGTGGTGCACTATATGTGCCTAGGTATTTGTTTCTCACTACGTTGTGTTTAGTGTTTTTCTGATGTTTTTGGTTTTATTGTTTTATGTTTGAAAAGGGAAAGAACTAAATGCTAGTGAAAAGAAGCTATTGGTTATATTAAAGCAGAACAAGGCCTGACCTATGGATGGCAAACAACAAATGCAAATACTAAAGCAGAACAAGGCCTAAACTATGGTTGGAAACAACAAATGCAAAGCTTGATAATGACTTCATTGCAAGGAAATAAACAACATGAGCTTGAACTTATCCAATTCATTCATTAAAGATGTGTTGGAAGAGCTTGAGAAATGGACAAGTTAAGTGTGAATGAAGTTCTCCTAAATAAATAATCAACTTATAATGTTACAACATCTCATCTATGATTAAAGGTTTATTGGAACATATTTGGAAAAGAACATTTGTATCACAATAAGATTTTTACTCTAAACTAACTTCTAATTCTGTTCTGCAACTCAATTTAGCACCACTAGGCCTCACTCAAAAGTTATAGGTTTCTTTTTAGAATGGTCCTTGAGAAAAGGCTTATTTGTGAAACAGTAAAAAGGTTGCAAAATACTCCAGGCCTTAGACTGATACTAGCTTATGTCCAGATGATTATGTATTAATATGAGGTTGGAACAAAAGATTTTTTTGTAAATAATGGAGACCGTGGTATCTAAATTTAACAACTAATACAATTTAAAATACAATGGATAACAACTAAACTGGAATGCTAATACAATGAGCTAAGACTAAACTAGAATGCTACTAATCTACTTGAAGTACAGTGAACAGAGTTAAATTAAAATTCCATTATCAAACTTGAAATGTAGTGACAGAGCTGAACTAAATGCAATCAACCTCTGGAGTGTTATGACTAAAATAACGTGTAGCTAGTCTATTGGAATTCTACAGCCCATCTTGTTCAATGTGAATGATATTTTGAAAGAGTTTGTAAAAATAATTCTGGTTGTATTATTCAATGAAATTGAACATAAACATAAGATTTGAAAGCAAATACAATTAAAATATAAGATACCACAGCTGTTTCTTATTCATTGTTAATGATTTTTTGGAAGAGTTTGTAGGAGTAAGACCGGCTGTGACACTTAGTGTAAACAAGCATGAATCATAAAATTCGAAAGGAAATGCAACTAAAACCTACAACACCACAGCTATGCCTTATTCATCATAATGATATTTTGGAAGAGTTTATAAGAGTAAGTCTAGCTGTGATGATCAATGTAAACAAGCATGAAACATAAACTTCAGAAACGTGCTTAAGTTAGAAATGAAAAACGAGACTAAAATACTTATCTAAACCGTATAAACAAGGCTGCTCAGGAGGCAGGGGCCCTCTACCACCGAAGTAGCATGAAAAATCTACTTCAATATTGACTCAGTGCCTTCAATAAAGTGATACTTCTTGCATTAGAGAGAAATTAATTCAAAACAGAGTGTTTTTCGTACTTCTAAAATCTAGCAGTCAAATACAAAATCTAACCTTGTCCCTCGGTTTCCCGAGCCATATTTATAATCAAAATTACATAACTGTCTTGAGATAAACTAGGGATAATTTTATTTCCAAATAAAAACCAAACTAGGACTCTGATGGTGGTCACGTAATGGAATTAAGGACATCTGGACTGTCCTTGTCCTATTAGGAGTCTCTCTCCTAGTTTGAGTTCCCACGTACATAACCGCCTACAAAATTCTGTTCAAACTTCGTGGAGAGCAACAAATAATGAGGGAATGATGTGGAATACTCCCATATGTGTTTTTCTCCAAGATGACACCTAGAACCTACGTAGACATGAAGACAGCTGCAGAATCGGAAACTAGCTACATAATGTCTGCATTTTGTAGCCAGATCTAGTTCAAAAAGTACTACAATGACAAAATCATAAAAACATAGCAAGTTAGTCATGATATTCATTCTTAAAGAAATTTTAACTAATTCTACTGATCATTTGAGCCTATGATTAATAATGGACAAAGGAAATTGAGTGGAATGTGGTGGAAGAAAGAACATCTTTGGAGCTCAACACCCTTCACCAAAGATCTCACTCTCTAAGGTATTTGCTAATCCCTCACAACAAATGCTCTCTAAGAATAACGTTGTCTAAGAGAGGGACTGCATTGAATATGATAGCAAGTGGTTGGCCTAGTGACAAAGATGGTGGAATAATCTCATGAAACTCCTTTAATAATCTCCCAAGGGAATGGAAGCTCCCTCCTCTGAAAAACTAGCCAAGGATGGTGTTGTAGAAAACCTCCCCAGCAACACCCAGCAACACTGCACAATCTCTAACTGAAACTGCGCTAATGAAGAAGGATGAGGCTTGACCTCAATTTTTGAATATGGGGAATGGAGTGCAATCCTCCGAGAGATGCTCAAGAAGGAGAGGAAATCCTAAACAGAAATTCCCCCGTAAATTCTTGCTAAACAGCAAGAGACTACAACAAGTCCAAAGGACCAAAGATGAATAATACTTGAGATGAATCACAATGGATACCTTGCCCTCCTTTCAAACAATGAGAGCTCCCTCTCCATGTGTCCCACTCATGATAGCTTCCTCCTCAAGAAACCTTCCTTCCATTTCCACTGCGCTGGCCCACAAGATGCCTTCCATCTCCTACCACTGTGTAGCTTGACTTGGTCAAACTTGACCTAGCCTTCCTGCAAAATTCTCCTTTCACACATGGAGGTGTGAAATCTAGCTCTATATGTGATCCCCCTTTCACACTAAGAGGATTTTTATTCCCTAATCATGAAATGAATGGGTCTCCTACCCATCTTATTCATCTCCTATGTGAAAATGACAAAATTTAATGTTCCATAAAAATTGGGAACATTACAACTTTCCATTTTCATTTGTTATTATAATGAAAATTATAATGTTCCTTGATCTGTTAGATAGATTTCATTCAATATAAGGATTATTTTTTCTATCTCGTTCTGTAATGTCTTCTATCTCTTGCCACATGTATTGAATGTAAAAAGGAGCAAATAACGTGATCTAGAGTGAGATATAAGTGGATGCACACCAAAGGAACAAGTAATCGACACAAGTTTAAGTTAGGTACTCCTATCGTTCATTTATGATTGAATGTAATCTAGGAAAGTAGATGCTTGTTTGTCTTGTTTGTTGTTAGAGCCACCCTAGGGCTAGAGGGGTCGTCTCTGTACGTAGAGAGGATTTACCTAGAAAACAAATATTTGCACAATTTTCACTGAGAAGAGTGTCTAAATACATGAGGGAACTTCACACTGCACCCTCCCAGTAGTCAGGGTCAAAAATTAAGGCTTGAGATTGTGCAATGTGTAATTCATCCTGGGAAGTGAGCTGGGAGAGACTGCGCATTGTGTAGTCTCAGTGGCTAAGGATGTAGGGTGAGGCCTGGAACTATGAAATTCATAGCTAGGCCAGAATGTACTACGCACTGCGTAGTTCTAGAGGCCAAGCTCTCAGCTTAGGCCTCAATATTGTGCAATGCCTAGCTGGGGAGGGTAAAAATTGGCCAAGGGAAAGGCAGATCTGCCCAAGGGAAGTGTGGAAAATGAGAAAATATGTGAGATAATAATGTATTGAGTCCAGAACTGAATAAGTGTGATTGAAACAAGATAAATTTAGTGCATAAACTAAAGAAACTGGAAGTAAACCAAATCTATGAGGAGAGTCATCGCAATGGCGATCATCAGTGAAAAATGAAAAAAATGATGTGACACTTTTGAAATCGAAACGATAACTTGATACAACACTTATACAAGCTAAATAAAGTTAAAATTACATCATGAATGCAAATAAAGGATAAAAATAACACTCACACAAGCCAAACATCAGAAAGCAACTAAACAATATAAGTGAAAAACTCACCCAGAAAAGCAACGATGATCATAATGAAGGTTCCTTGATCTCCTTGGGAATGATAGAGCTATAAGATCAAGTGTAAAAATGATGTCTAAGGGCATAGATTAAATATATTTGAGAAAATTAGGGTTTATGATGTGCATGCCAAAAATCAAGGAAAAAGCGACACACGGCGAAAGATTCCAAAAACAGCAGATGTGCTTCCTTCATGTTGCTAAAAATAGATCCCTAGATTTTAGGTATGCTCTTTCTATTTTTCATATTTTCTGGAAAAACATGCCATGCACATCACGAGAAAGGATTGCACAATTCCGTGGAGCTGGTAGTTTTTTGGCTCAATGCACTACGTAGTTTCTGAGCTCAATGAGGGATTGCATAGTTTTTGGTCCCATGGGTTGGCCATGGAAAATTTTAGGGGCTAATATTCGCAGGTGGGCTAATTTTCCATGGTTTTTCAAAAAAAACATTTCGCCAATTTCCATTTTTTCTAAAAATGATTTGCCCACATTTTAAAATATAAAACTATTTTAACTTTAAAATCACCAACTTTATATAAAGGCTATATATAACATCATTATAAATTTGAATAACTTTACAAATATATCAATAAATGTTTTATATTTTTCATATCAGGGATTAGTGACATTCGCCAATGTTTTAAACTTCGAGATAATTTTCCATCCTTAAAATTTTCCCTGGGATTAGCTGCCTACCATGGTTGTGCAGTTTCTAAGCTCGAGGATGACTATCAGTAATGACTGTGCAATTCTGATCATCAGGGTCAATTTTTCCTTCATCAATTGTGTAGTTTTTGGAGGCAAGCCCATAACTGTTGTAAAAGGCTTAGATAGGATTTTAGCTTGTGACTTCGAAAAGATTAGCTCAGTAAACACAAGTATATCCAAAGGATAAACATCAACCAAAGCATGGATACATGATAGCAGTGTAAGATAATATCTTGTGAAAAGAATCTTTATAATGGATGGAAGTGGGAGGATTGTTAGGTAAGGGAGAGGAAATGCAGGGATAACCTCTATACCTGCAACAACAAGAAGTTAATGGGTTGATGTAGGTCATGTTTTTTATAAAAGGTCTTATGAGGTATGGAAAGAGGAGCATAGGTTTGATAAGAGGATACTCTAGTGATAGGGAGTGACAGGGGAACTTGAGGAACAAGGTCTTGAGAAGAGTGTGATGAAACCAGAGGAGTCAAATCAGAGGGATTGGGAGAGCCGAAAGAGTGTGAGAATTTCATATCAAAATAGGCCACTAGGTGTTGTAGCTAGCACTAATCCATAGATTGAAATATCCAAATAATGGCCCAATTAGGAGGAGTTCAAAACAAAAAAGGTTGACTATAGTGAGAATGATCTTACCCTATTTGTAGAGTAGCATGTAGTGAAGAGGAAAATGACGCAAATTACTACTGCTCATAGCATTAGTAGTCTCTAAAGGAACTCCTTGGCTAGAGTGGATGGATTGTGAGAGTTTCACTGTATAGTCCTAATAAGGGTGTTAGGATGAATACTTAGTGTAAGTGTATGAAAAAAGACCCTTTTAGTTGTGCATAACAAACAACCCTTATAGCAAAAAATGGTTGCTAATATCTTCAGATCTGTAGTTATTTGATCAAGCCAAATGCTACAAAAATCTAGATCTATGCATAAAAAGACATTAAGCAGTAAAAATAAGGTTTTGCTCCATGCATCCAATAGACAAGACAAGAACAATATTTTTTTGAAGAATTTTATATTAATGGCACCTGGGAGGAAAACAAGAAAGGTGTTTCCAATTCTCCTCAATGGGATGGGTTCTTGGAAGTCCTCAGCACTTCAGATCTAGAATTTCTCTCTCTTGTTGGTGTAGAAAACCCAGACAAACATAGAACTCAAAGGGAGCTCACAAAGCAAATAATAAAAAATATGACAATGATAATGGCTCAAAGTCAGACCAAGAGTATAGATCCAGAGTGATCTAAGAGGCAACAAAAGGTGATGAATGGTAGGAAAAACCCTTCTATTTATAACAAAATATTAGGTCATTCTAGATCTTGGTGCATGATTAAAATAATATTAACCAAATCTAGATCCACCTTTTATGGAATATTTTGTTATATTTGTTGGAGGGGAAAGGAATTTGACTTGGGTCAAATCCCTTTATTTGTAAATAATAAATAAATAAATGATTTATTTATCATTTTAAGGAAGTAGTTGAATGATAATTAAATAAATAATGATTTATTTAATTATTTATAAATGATTTAGTCATATTTAACAAGGAATATTATTTAAATAAGATTTAAATAATTATTCCTACAAAATAATAAGATAAATAAGGATTTATCTAATTAATTTCCTTGTTTTGGGTTAAATATGACCAGGAATAATAATTAAATTATTGTTTAATTAATTATTCCATGAGGAAAACCAAACAAATGTAGATTTGTTTAATATTTCCCCTTGGGGTTTCCTGTTTAGACCATAAACAACCTAATAAATGTGTTTTATTAAGTTATTTTACATAGTGAAAGCAATTTTACTTAGGGTAAAATTAGTCTTACATGGTGTACTTAGGTCCATCTAATGATAATAGGTTAGATGACCAAAAAATGGTGTAACAGATTGCCCCCCAGCCTGCGAGTGTTAGGAACAAATCGTATGACCAAAGTACGTTGTAAGAACTCAATCACTAGACATCAAAAGGGAAGTCAGAGAGAGGAATGTAAGGTAGAATAAAGTGCTGAAGAACTAGACCCTGAGGAGATGAGACTTACAGGTGCGACAAGTCTCTTTTTATGAGTGGGTACCTGTGCTAAAGGTGGCGGGGGAGGCATACCTATGCCTGCCGAGACAAAGTACAAAAGAATAATGCGTCCAGTAAACAAGGGACCGAACCATAAAGTACAGCTTGGTATAAAAATGAGCCAGAAAAAAGATATAATGATGAATCCCACATACATGTTGTGCCTGGGAGAACAGCCAGGACTTATACAATAATATGAGATACAAATACAACCCAAATGCCCCTATAAATGTGGAAGGGCTCACAAAATCTGACTGATACATACAAATCATAAAGGCACTGCAAGCAACTAAGGCCGACATCGTTAAATATATGGAGGTGCATCTAAGGATGCAATGAAGAGGTCATCCGAGCATGTGGGGGGCTACCTGTAGGGCCACCCCCTCATGAGGGGTAAAACATCTCACACACACCCAGGAGTCATTGGCCTCATCCACTGCATCACTGAATCATCAAGCATATGGATCTCAATCGTGCTGGAAGGAGCTGGAACTGAGAAAAAATCAAGTCAAAGGACTGTAAGGAGTCTCTTTGCATGATCCGAGGTGCTGAACAAGAATGGAAGCTGGAACCAGGATACACCGCCTTCTAGACCTATCCTCTGGAATGGATAAGCTGATATTGATAGAAGAAGATCCGCCTTAGGTGAGGTGATAAGAGGTCCTCAACTAAGGCACGAAGGAAAATAATAGAGCAACGAATAGACTGACACCAATGATGATGATGGAATGGGGGTACTGAGTAGCGGATGGATGGCTTCCCTTGCTAGAGCATGAAGGGCATGGATAACTTGGAAATGACTGACACGAGATCAAAGGGATAAGGGGTAGTAGGACTGTATGCTATAATGGGCGACATGAGAGAGAGACAAGGCAATGAAGGATGGAAGACTATAGTGGGATACAAACGGATGTAGGATAGACTCTATGAATGCGATGATGACTCAACTCGGATACTCCAAACAAGGGTGACTCAATGATGCTGCCACACAGTGAAGGTCTGAAAGGGACCTGAAAAGCATGAGTACAAGATGGTATCTCATGACGAAAATCAACACGAACAAGGACAAGTATGGAGGCAAAGTGGTGCCCCAAGTACAAGTGTTGTAAGCGAGGAAATCTGATTTTGAGGAGAGGTGAAGTGACCCTTCTTGGAAAAAATGTGTCCAGGTGAGGTATCAAATCATGAAAAACTAACAGATACCCGTTTGAGAGCGTGGTGAGAGCCTTCCAACGGTGCAGACGGTTTGTCAAACTGAGCTACGGTTTGGCCGCAGCAGGCGAAAGAAAAATTGAGGGTTTCTCTTCTAATAAGGCATTTTCCCTCCAAATTCACTCATTTTCTTGTATAGCTATGGTGAATGTAGAGAGGAGAGAAGGCCCTAAATCTTGCGGCGATCGTAGTGGAAAAACCGACTGTTGGAATTGAGATCCATTAGTTGCAGGTAAGAGGCCTAACCCTACTCTTTCTTGTTGATGTATTGAAAGTTCATATTAGGGTCCTAAACCTCAGGAACAACCCCTCCTTAATCTTCACGGTCGGGTCACACTTTTTGGGCCAAAAATTGCGACCTGGGACATAGGTTTTGAGCAGAAAAGTGTGACCTATCCTAGGATTTCGCCAAAAAGTGTGACCTGTCAGATGGAGGTGGTTTTAGTACTGTTTTGGGGCTGAGATTTGGGTTTTTATGGTTGGATATAGTTTTTCCTATCTGTATACTGACAAAGATGATGTTTTTGTGTAGATATGGTAGATATACGGATCAACTGGAGAGGGAGAGACCTGGGTACATTACGGTCAGAGATCCAAGTGGATCAGGGTGTCTGTCGTGCATTGGCTAGGTTTGGGGTTCTGAAGTTTTTGGAGAACCCTATGATGAGAGCTAGGGAGCCCTTGTTGGCCCGGATTGTCAGTTATTGGGATCTAGATCATGAGGTATTTATAGTGTAGGGGCACAGGATTGAGTTGACAGTCCAAGATCTATATTTCCTGACTGGTCTCGCACCACTAGGGATGGTGGGAAATACACAGCCAGTGTTACCGCAGGGGCATAACATCATGGAGTTTGTAGAGCGACATTTTCGACCAGGCCTCCAATTCAAAGGGACTCGGATATTGATCGGGGACCTAGAGAGACTAGAGACCTGTGCTGTGGCCATAGTGATGCTACAGATCCTGGGCAACCAGGTGCTCCATCACATCACTAGAGGGCAGATGATGATTGTGGAGAAAGTGTTGAGTGGGACCTACTATGGGTGGGCCCAGATGATGTTGGTGTCATTGAAACGATAGCTATCGCTTTGCAAGCGGCAAGTGAACCATGATTGTGCGTATGGGACCTTATTGTGTTCGTTCTTTTTTTAGAAGATCCCGACCTTACGACCTCGTATACAGCTCCCAGATGGGGGCCCGAGAGAGCCTAGGATGCGCTGGTGGGGGCGGCTACTGTGCAGAGGAGGAGGAGGGGCAGTCGGATGGGTGTTCTGATTTGAGTTCTTTGCCCATTGGGATCAGATGTCGTTGTACATAGATGACTATCCTTATAGTTGGATGAGTTATTGTGGGGATCCAAACTTGCCACCTTTTCCTAATCGAGTATGGGGGCCTAATGGTAAGTGACATGTGACTAATCTTTTATGTGCATGTTAAATTTTAGAAATAGTATATATTGTACTGATTCGTGTACTTTTGGTATGCAGATATAGCTCCAGTAAAACCGGCCGAATATATGGGACGACCTACAGCAACAGGAGCTACAGGCCCTAGTGGATCGAGAGCGGCACAGAATGAGGATGCGGCCGCCCTCCTGGAGGACATCCGTCGTAGATGTGAGAGGATATTGACCAGTGTTTCAGAGCGTGGTTGGCAAGACTTAGACGACCAGTACATAGAGCCATGTATTGGTCTACCCTTGGAATGGTGAGGTGTCATGCAGCGCATGGCGATGGCCGATCAGGGGATGGACGATCTACAAGCTGCGAGAGTAGAGCCATTGGCTCAAGATCCTCCAGATAGTGATTAGGTGTGGGGTAGGTGGTGCCCCCTAGTGTGTATGTAGGGGTAAGTGGTGCCCCCAATGTGTATGTAGGGGCGAGTCGTGCCCCCCAGTTTTGATTTTTTTGTAACATGCTATGGGCATGTCATATGTATCAGAGTAGATGGACTCTAAAAACAAGTTATATGACACATATTATGGATATGCATCATTTTAATGATTTTGAATGTTATTGTCTTGTATGAAATGCGTGTGATAAATGCCAATCTAGAACATGGTTTGCAATGCTATCTGTGTAGTGATTTTGTTCTCGAGGTACATGAATGAAAGTAATGATTGAAAATTCACGTATCAAAAGTTTCACTAGTAAATATCCTCTAAAAAGGATAGGATTATGTACACGATAGACACCATTTAGTTTCATGAAAAGAAGCATGGAATCTAAACGAACATGCAGATGGAGGATGCGATGAGAGAGGGCATTGGCTAAGAGACCACGCACTACATCATATTCGGCCTGATTATTGGTGGCAGTACCAATGCAGACCCCATTCGAGAGAACAAGTGCATGCAAGGGGGTAAAGATGGCCCAACTTGCCAAGGCTAGATGCCTGGAATAGTGACTTGCACCATCAGCATAACCGATATAGGGTGTGGATGGGGGTCCTGCGGAATAGTGTCACAAGACAATAAATGGGAGGGGGAAGAACAATGATGGCAGCGTGAGTGCAAAGTAGACATAAAATGACAACTACGGGAGGGAGTGATCTGGATAGGATGGCTATGACTCATATACTGAATAAAGGGTGGTGTATGAGGGCTATAGGAGGTATAGCTTGTGCTCATGCTGCGGCGGACATCATAGACACGGATGGTGTCATCCCATTTATGGGCGGGAAAGATAAGGTTAGGGGTGGAGAAGACTTCTAGGAGGTCATCATGATTGGAAAAGATGGGATGACAAGGGGAAGAAAACCACATGATGTTGCAAAGCTACCTAAATCATTAGCATGGGAAGAAAGGCTCACATACGGGTTTTCATGGGGGATGACAGAAGAATAAGTAAATAGATGGTCAAATGATGTTGAACCTAGGGTGGTCGTTGAAGGGGGGTCGAGTGAAACAATAGGGGAGGATTTAAAGGGAATGTTCCCCAAGGTTCTCATAGATGATGATAGGTAGAGGATGGTGGTAGCAGGCTCCATCATCTCGACATCAGGGGGGGGAATTTAAATGGGAGTGAGTAGATCTTCAAGCTGACCTGAAGTATACTGCACAAGTATGGGAGAGGCAGATTGATTTTGTTCAACCTCATACTCTCGAACTACCTCTAAAGAGGCACGGTAATGGGTCAGGTGGGGACAATGGTGGGAATAACGGCCATGGACACCACACAGAGCACAGGGTTTGTTGGTGTGAATAGTCTTTCGGTTCTTGGTTGCAGACGAGGAAGGAACAGAGGGTTTAGGGACCATAGACTCCGGAACACGACTTTAACCATGGGTTTAATATGGGGAAATTCGGGACAAGTATGGTGGCATGACCGACGACATCACACAAGGTGCAAGGCTTTGCGAGCGGAGGAGGGGCAGGGTCAGTCAGGGTGGCCTTGTCTTTGGATGCCCCCTTGCGAGCTTTGCCTTTCTTTCCCAAAGCAGTCTCAACAGGAGAAGGGTCATGTTGAGGTGCTGGTGGCACTTTAGCAATGGAAGAAGCTAGGGGAACCGGTTGAACCAGTGTCAAAGCAAGGTAGGGTTTGGGTTACCAGGTGGGGAAGCGGCTGGAGGGTCAAGGTACCAGACGGGTATACCCAGGGTCAGGTTGGGGAGAGAAAGGGTGGCCATGATGGGAACCAAATAGACTCTGGGAGGGGGAGCAAGGAAAGGTATCTAACCAGCTGGGTAATGACTAGGAGGGCTGGCTCCAAGATGGTTGAGGCCTGGTGGAATCGACCCAGGAGGATAAAGAGGCTCATGGGTACCAACTGTAGGAGAAGGGCCAGAAGGAGGAGGTTTGGCTGGCTGAGATGAAGGGCTAAGAACAAGTTGCGACGGGCAAGGTTGAGGTCGCTGACTAGCCGAAGCAGGCCACTTAAGGGCAGCCCGAGACAATTGCATCATGCAAACATTCGATAAGTTGGGATCAGAGACAGGGGGAGGAGGAAGACCAAGGAAGGTTCCAAGAAAAGAGGAGTCTTTGTAGACGGTGGGAGAGACACTGGTCAAAGAGTCGACGGTTTTCTTATTGGTCACAGAAGAGATGGTCATCCCAGGGGAGGTCTGAGATTTTGGCTCATGATACGTCAAATGGTCAATGGTGACTATCTTTCCATTATGAGGGAAAGACATCTTGCGGTATACCACACATGGGACAGCAAACGTGGCATAGGTGTAGCTATGCCCCAAAATAATGTTATAATCAAGAGGAGTATCGATGACTTCAATGTCAATGAAAACCATCTTGCCCACAAGAGTGATAGGACAATTACAGAATAGGCCAATGGGCTGGGAGGCATGGCCATCCCACGCTCGAAGGGTGATCATGGAAGGGGCAACCTCAGGAGATCTGAGTTGTTTCCAAACCGAAGCGGACATCACATAAGTGGATGCCCCCTCATCAATGATACATCAAGAAACGTTAGCATTCTGGATTTTGACTGGGATTTGGAAGGCTACGGAGGCAGGAAGAGGAGGATGTTCTGATTGATGGGCATCGAAAACAATTAATTGGTCATCAACAAGATCTACAGTGCCCATGGAGGATAGTAGAGCCTTCTTTTTAGAAGGGCATGACTGGAGGAGTTCCAGTGTGGAAATGGTAGCAGGATATTGTGCCAAATCATCTACTATGCTATACGAATGAGAAGCTCGACCAGAAGTAGCATTTCGGCATAATGGTCCCCTAGGAATATTGGTATGAACATCAACTTTGGGCTGAGGGATATGCAACGGACCATTGGATGTCGAAAGAGGCTCTATAGAACCTGAAGAAGCTGACTCAGGGACAGATAGAGCGGGAGGATTGGGGTACCAACGGGACTGAGTTTGATGGTTAAGGTCGACAGTTAGAGGTTGATTAGAGTTCATCATGAGGATCTGGTAATCAGAGGAACCAGAAGGGGAAGATTGAGTGGCCACCTATCCATCAGGTGGTTGGGTAGCCATGAATCCTTACTGGGGGAAAGGATTGGTAAACACAGCCGGTTGATTAGTGGCCACATTGGGGGGAGTAGTAGGGGAGGCATGTTGTCCTCGCAATGTGGCTTGAGACTCCCACATCTGCCGCATCTGTGGGAAAAGGGGACAATCGTGAGTGTAATGATCGTAAACACTGCAACACAAACAAGGCTTATTTGTACGGATGGGCCTGTTCGGCTTGGGCTGAGTGCCTTGTTGCTGGTTAGCAGAGTTAGAGTCAATACCTTGAGGATTAGGTCTGTTGATCATAATCAGCTCCCTATTAAATTTTCGCAAGCAACCCCATTTAATTCCTGCAAATACCCTCTCATGGCCTAAGGAATCCGTTTTGGCCTACCGTTACCTTTCCTGCCCCCAAATTACATTTAAAAGGGCCGCAAAACCCATATTTGAAAATCTGTAAAGCCTAGCATTTTTCGGCCAGACCACTGCACCCTTTTCCTCCACGTAATTCAGTGCTGGAACTGAGGGAAAAATCACTAGGCGCTTAACAAAGTATATCGGGTGCATTCTGAGCCGTCCGATCAAACCATAGATCAACGTACCGTAGTTCTCCCACCGTGGTGGTCCCCGCGCCCAAAAGCACTGTTCAAAACTGCCCGGTATTCATCGCACCGCCTTTCGGTGGTGGGCGGTAATTTTCGTTTGGCCAGCGATTCCATACAGTGTTCGCCACACGTCCCAGCGTACGGTTCCAAAACCGCCGTTCATCGCATGCTATTGTTTTGCAAAAGATGTGCAGCGATATCGCTGTCAGCTGTCGGATCTGGAGACCTTCATCGAACGATCATCGCACATCGAAGCTGCACGAGTTTTAATCCACGGCAAAAGCACCCCTGGCCTACTTTCCATTGCCTCCGATGCTTTTTCAACCGTCGATCACCTCCCGAGATTGAACGGTCCGGATTTGATCGCCCCCGCCTTTAACCGGTCCCACCTTCAGCATTCCACATCGTTCATGTCCCATTGCCTTAGTATCGCGCCACCTGTCCTCAAGTTGTTCTCCACGTACTCCCCATCACCCCAAACCTATATTTGGTTCATTCCTTCGTTTCTTTCGTATTTTCATGATCATTTTCACATTCCACTATCTTTCTCCATGGCCATCCCACACTGTTACGCTACACTTCCTACCATCGCCCTACATTTTTCCACCAGTCCACCATGCAGCGCTGTCATTTCTCATTATTCCCCATCGCATTCATCTTCCCGTGCATGTTTTTCTTTAACAAGTTTGTGTATTTTACAGGGTACGAGTGGCGATAAATTGCCATGATTCACAACTCTCAATCACAAATGGAAAAATACAGGAAAGGACTAGTTTTCAAAACTGAATTAGGAAGAAAGCCCTGGGAAGGAAAATCGATAAGACTTCCATTAAAGAAGCAGGGTTAAAACCTGTCAAACCCTGTAGGGACATTCAAGGCGCCGATTTCACAGATGAAAACATTAATGGAGCAGCAAAGGAAGATCAATGGATGATTGAGGAATTCAACGTTCAGCGTTGAAGATTTTAAAGCTTAATTCAGGATTGGGAAGGCAAAAGGTACAAGGCACAAGAAAAAATATCACAAGGCTTTCTTTTCAGCACCATTTCCTTTCAGGAAAGGACAGAATGTTTATATGATTTTACTACTTTACCGTGTTCCTGAAGAGATCTTCATCCAGTGCATTTATTTCAGAATGTCGGCCTCAGAATACATGCAGCACTTCAAAACCATTCAGCAGTATGGGCGTGCACGTCTCCACCATTTTGTTTTAATGATACAATTAAATGTCCATCACCCACTTTCTTTATGAGTCTTCTTTGTTTCCTATAAAAACCTCAACGAACAGATTATGCAGGGTTCCAGATTTTATTAGAAAACTATGCAGTGAAAGGATTTTTGTATACATTTTGTAAATTTCTTGTATGAAGGCTCAGAGCCCATAGGGTCTCAGTGAGGAGGAGTTCTATCTGTTAAAGAGGATTCTGGTCTTTGGTATTTCACAGTGTGTAACCTTTTCTCTTATGTGTTATATTAATAAATCATTTCATTTCATCCATCTTTCTTGTATCATGTTTTGGAATGCGAGTGGCTCATTGATTTTTGGTGTGGATTCATCCTAGTTGATGCCCATGCTCGGATCAGTCAAGCGCTTTAAATATGGCTCATGCATGATAATCTGTTCCATTATTCAGATAAACCACACTTCTGCTATATTAGTTTCTTTGGGAGGGTGCTTTTCAAATGCTATTATCAAGTATGGATTCTTAGATTGGTAAGCCCATGCATGGTGGTATTGTATATCTGGGTATCAGCTCAATGTTGACTAATATATTCTCAACATTTCTTTCATTACATACACCTTCTGATAATTGATATCTGTGACATATTACTTGAATTGGCCCGCTTTGCAGTAAAATGTCTCTGAATTGTCTGATGCATTATATTAGAGTTTTACATCTTGCCTCTGTAACATCCCTTCCTCTATTTCAGTTTCTGAAGGTCTTGGTCCCATTCTATTTTATTTCCCTGTTTACAGGAGATAGCATGTGAGCTAAAGTTGACAACTTCATACATTATATTATACACTCCTTGCTATGCTAAGATGTTCTAGGCACTGGTCTATCACAACTCTAGGCTGTCTCTAGGAGCGACAACATCTTTCTAATGTCATTGCTCGGGAACGAAATTGAGAAATTTTACAATCCTTGGGCCTCGACAAAATTTTATTCACTCTTCAAGTAGGTGAGTATGGAGAGTTGAGAGTTTTAGATCTCTCACCTTGGCGACTCCACATTTGTTATTTGATAAATCTATTTGTAGTCCTGGATCCTCGTAAGCCACACCTGAGGTCAGATACGTCTAAGCCAAAGACACCTTCAGTGTCTGACCCTGAAAAGATCATACATAGAAGAAATTGGAGGGAAAGAAAATTATTCCATTATGAGATTCCCAAATTCTCTCAAGAAGACTATCCATCCTCTTCCTCTCAAGAAGTCCAAGTAGAAAATCCCTACTACACTGAGGAAAATCTCGAATATTACTCAGATAGTCCACCCCGGGAGGGTATCAGAAATAAAAACAGTCTTAATCCTACTCTTGAGGTTGAAGAGGTCAAGGAAGTAACCGAAGTATCTGTTGTTAACAGACCCTTGTTCCCCTCAACCCCTCAAGCTGCAGTTGAGTATATTCCTATTATTATTCATACTCCACTTCCACCTCCTCCTCCTCCTCTTACTCATCAAACTATTGCACTACCTCCACCTCCTCCCATGGCCAATGTTCTGGCCTTCTTGATGAATAAATATGCTCCCCTGGCATTACCCCAAGTGTTGAATGATATGCCCCAGGATTATCTGAAGATCTTGCCCAGATTCAATGGGGAAAATGAGATTGATGCTCAAAAACATCTTGAGACTTTCTGCTCCTTTGTAGAGAACTTTAATGTTGAACATTTAGATGTGGTCTTAAGACTGTTTGTGCAATCTCTAGATGGTGAAGCTCGAAAATGGTTTAAGACATTGGCTGGCCGTTATATTACCACTTGGGATAACATGGAAGACACTTTTCTCAGGAAATGGGGAGAGAAGAAAGATCATGGAAATTGTCTCATCGAGTTCAAGACACTAAAGAAAAGACACAATGAAGGAGTGTCAGAATCTATCAAGAGATTTAATAAATTTTATCTGAGCCTCCCTACTGATATGAAACCCCATCAAATTGCTACTAAAGTTTTTTTTGTAGCAGCCTTTGATTCAGAATTTGGTTTCTCTCTTAGAGAAAGAAAGCCTGCTACTCTGGATGATGCTTAGGCAGATGCACTAGAGTTAGAAGCAAACTTTGCCTCCACTAGCAAATCAAAAGAAAGACCTAAACAAGATAGCAGAAGAAGGGGCAAAGAAGAGGTATCTACCTCTAACTAAGACAGAGACTCATCCAATGAAAAAATGGAAGAAATGAGCAAATTGATTAAGAAAATGCTCAAGCTTGAATTGGAAGCCAAGAACACAGCCTTCAAGAATTTCTAGAATGCTCCAAACAGAGGTTACAATCCTCAGTACATAAGAAAATCAGGTAGAGGACCTGAATTTAGGTACTGAGGCCGATCCCAAGATCGTAAAATTGTCCAAAAAGATCCCAGAAGAATATAAAAGGCTATATCAGAAATTATTTCAGTCCTACAAAGATGTGTTTGCATGGTCCTATCAGGACTTGAAAACTTTTGATATCAGTATTATGCAGCACAACATTCCACTGAAGGCAGATGCAAATCCCCATAAGCAGAAGCTAAGACAGATAAATCCCCTATTGCTGCCTTCTATTGAGAAGGAAATTAAGAAGCTGTTAAAGGCCAAAATAATTGTACCATTGAGGTACTCTGAGTGGGTGGCAAACCTTGTCCCTGTACGAAAGAAGAATGGAGAAATAAGGCTGTGTGTGGATTTTAGAAATTTAAACAGAGCATCCTTAAAGGATAATTATACACTTCCCAAGATGGATCACACCCTGCAGAAAGTGGTTGGAGCTTCTAGGGTGTCAACGATGGATGGATTCTCTGGTTATAACCAAGTGGCTGTACTTCCAGAGGATCAAAAGAAGATTGCTTTAACCACACCATGGGGTACATTTATGTATGCCAGGATGCCTTTTGGATTGATTAATGTAGGGGCCACTTTTCAGAGGGCCATGGACATTGCTTTTGTCAGGGAGAAAGACAAATTCTTGGTAGTCTACCTCGATGATATCACTTTATTTTCCAAAAATGATGTTGAGCACATTGAACATCTGCGGAGAACTTTTGAGAAATGCAGAAAGTATGGTCTCTCTCTGAATCCTCAAAAGTATTTATTTGCATTAGAAAAGGGAAAGCTTTTGGGCCATATCGTGACTAAAGATGGGGTGAAGATAGATCCGAAGAGGGTAGAGGTCATAAATGGTATTTCTTTTCCCAAAAATAAAAAAGAGGTACAAGTATTCCTAGGGCGCATTAATTTCTTGAGAAAATTTATCCCTAACTACACTGAGATAGTTAGGCATATAATAGATATGTTGAAGAAGAATAATGAGGTAAAGTGGTCACAAGAATCACAGGAGGCATTTACCAGGATAAAGAATGATTTTGCAAAAGCCCCTGTGCTGGCTAGACCAGATTATGATCAACCTTTCATGATTTTTTCTTTTGCATCACCTCATATAATAGCAGGAGTTTTATTGCAGAAAAATGAGGAAGGGTATGAGCAGCCTATTGCCTTTTTTAGTCAGGTGCTCCGTGATGCAGAATTAAAATACAACATATTGGAAAAGCAAGCATACGCCCTAGTGAAATCCCTCAAAGCATTCCGTGTATATATCTTACAGTCCCACATTACTGCATTTGTGCTTGCATTTGCTATAAAAGATATCCTTATTCAGGGGGATAGTGAAGGAAAAAGGGGGAAGTGGATCACTAAAATACAGGAATATGAATTAGACATCCGCCCTACTAAGCTAATCAAAGGACAAGGGCTAGCCAAGATGTTATCTGAATCAAACTATCAAGATCTGGGCATAAATTTGTCCATTATAGCAGGTGAGGAATCTGAAGAAAAAGAAGAATGACAGGGAATTGGAGTAGCTACTCCAGAAACACATATAAAATACCTCACCAGTCAGTGGTACAAAGAGATAGTAGAATATCTCGTCACACTCAGTTGCCCTCCAAGCTGTGATAAAGCTAAATACAGAACGCTAAGATTGAAATCACAAAAGTACATAGTCGCAAATGGCTGGCTATATTGGCGAGATCCCTCGGGTATTCTACTCCTATGTTTCACAGAGGATGAGGTAGGAAGTATTATAGCTGAATTTCATGAAGGGATCTGTGGGGGTCACTACAGCTGGAGGGCCACTACTCATAAAATTTTGAAAGCTGGTTTCTATTGGCCAAATATTTTTGGAGATGTTTTTGCTCAGGTTAGAGCATGTGAGAAATGTCAAAGATTTGCTGAAAAACAGAAGATGGCACCATTTCCCCTGATTCCAATGCATGTGGATGAACCATTTCGTCAATGGGGTATTGATTTTATTGGAGAAATACACCCTCCATCGAGTGGTCATGCATGATATTCTGTTCCATTATTCAGCTAAACCACACTTCTGCTATATTAGTTTCTTTGGGAGGATGCTTTTCAAATGCTATTATCATGTATGGATTCTTAGATTGGTAAGCCCATGCATGGTGGTACTGTATATCTGGGTATCAGCTCAATGTTGACTAATATCTTCTCAACATTTCTTTCATTACATACACCTTCTGATAATTGATATCTGTGACATATTACTTGAATTGGCCTGCTTTGCAGTAAACTGTCTCTGAATTGTCTGATGCATTATATTAGAGTTTTACATCTTGCCTCTGCAACATCCCTTCCTCTGTTTCAGTTTCTGAAGGTCTTGGTCCCATTCTATTTTATTTCCCTGTTTACAGGAGATAGCATGTGAGCTGAAGTTGAAAACTTCATACATTATATTATACGGTCCTTGCTATGCTAAGATGTCCTAGGCACTGGTCTATCACAACTCTAGGCTATCTCTAGGAGCGACAACAAGGTCCATGAGTACTAGGGGAATATTAGTTTTGATTACCTTTCCTATTCCTTTGAGAGGAAGGAGGATTAGTCGCGCCCTGCTGTGCAAATACTTGCCCTAGAGGGGGTGGTAGTTGCTGTTGCTGGGGTTGAGAAGGCAAGGGAGGTGGAGGTGCAAATTCCGGAGGAGCTGGAGCACCAGGCTATGGATAAGGATAATGGTTAGGTTGGGAAAATTTGAGGTAAGTAGGAGGTTGGGAAAAAGGATGAGGCATGCCATATCCTGGATACATGCAACCTGGAGGGGGAAAAATTTTGGAGGTGTTGGCCCCTTCTAGAGGGAGGCCATAGCCCATAGTAGGTTGAGCATATGGATGAGAAAGAGCTCCAACGATACCGTCGACAGAATGAGATTCCCCCGGGGCGTTAGCGCCATCGGGTTGGGGGAGGTCATGAAGGACGGTATAAACATAACCAAAATGAGCATAGATCAGGTCATATTTCAAGGCTATTTGGAGGGTGGCTTCTTCAGTTTGATGGAAATGTGACGCGACTTCTTTTTTTATGGCGGGTAAGAGAGATCTAAGGAACCAATCCATATAGACACAGACTTCAAAGGTAGGAGCCCGACATAAGCTCTTTTTTCTCTACCATTCCTAAACATGATCGGATAGGCAGGTTGCAGATGATTGACGGAAAGAAGTCAAGAGTTTGGTACCAGTGTTGTATCGGAGAGGGAGCTGGAAATAAGATAAGAAGGCTCGGGCAATTATTGCAAAGTTGGTATGGGAAGAGGAGGTATGATCAACATAACACTTAGAAGCTTCACCTGTAAGCGTGTGTTGGAAAAACCAAAGATGGATGGAATCATCGGTAATGGAATTGGATGAACACCACATGTGGAAAGATCGGATATGGTTGGAGGGATCTTCTCCAGGAAGGCCTTCGAACTTGGGAATGTCAGAGGGGAGCTTGGTTGGCATAGCGGGCCAACCAACATTTTGGCGGATAGGTTCATTGATCAATTGATTTAAATCGGGAAGACTGAGGCCTGCCATGTAAGGGAGCAAGGGGACAGCTGAGGTAGTTCCTGTGGCGGGTCCGCTAGTAGCATTCCCGATAGTAGGGCCGGAATTACTGCTAGCGTTAGGCCCTGGACCAGACATAGTGAAGGTGACAGGTGGAGAACCAAAAGTAAAATGAGAACCCAATGAATCAGAAGACGAGTCAGAGTGCAGACTCGGAGGAGGACTAACTCGACGATGGCGGGAAGGAGTAGGTCGACCAACCAGAAACTGAGGGTGAAGGCCAAGAATTTTCCAGGATATACGCCTTGGGGGCGCAATGATGACGACACAAAAGGGAAGAAGAATGACCAACAACGGCAAGGAGGTGCAGAATCAAGTGATTACAATGTCGAAACAAGGGCAGAGAGGTGCAGTGTCAATTGATTTTACAATGTTTTAAAGTATTTTCCTGGAGGTATTAACCAAGCTCTTCTTCGCTTAGGGTGAGTGTGTGGTGTGCATTAATTTTAATTTTTAAACCCAGACGTTTTGAGAGAAAAAGAAAAAGTGTGCTGCGTAACTGAAAATAAAACTACAGAGAACATCATATAATAGTGAAATAACATAAAATTAACAGCTAAAAATGCATCAATCTAACCCAAGGAGGCGGGTCTCTCAAAAACTAGTATAACAGAAGGGAAAAATCTAGTTAAAACACACTGAAAATAAGCCAATAGATCTAAGGTCAGGAGGGACAGGGATCTAAAGGATAAATCTACTGAAAAGAGGTGCAGAAAACAACAAAGAGAAAGAGGCAAGGTTGCTGTAAAAGAGGAGGCAAAAAGCTAAAGGCAGTAGGGAAAAGGAGGTGATCCTAAAGGCAAACCCAAACAAAACTAGATTAGGTGATTTGGATGGAAAAATAGCTGATCTAAAAGGGATCTGAAGATGAGGTATCAGATCTGTAAAATAAATGGTTGAAACTCTAAAAAAATGGACACCTGTAATAGCTAAAACTCTTCCACAGAAAGTGGAGGGTACTGAAGCCCTAGGGGGCTAGATTCCCACTTAGTTGAGAAAAATAGAATAGAAACAAGTCTAAACGGGCGAAGACAGAGGCTGGACAACCTTGATATAGGCATTAGACAAACCCAGAAAACTTTCACAAAATATGCAGAAAAAGGTTCAGGTCACAGGTTCTGACCTATTTTTTGTCCAGGTCGTAGTTTTGAGGCTAAAAAGTGCATCTTGCTGGCCAAGTCACAGTTTTTGGGCCGAAAAGTGTGACCTGCACTTCCAGGTCTCTCGGCAACAGATTTCAGAAAAATTTGTCGTCTCAATTGCGACTGATGTCTGTTACCTGCGCAATAGGGCCAGAAACATATGGAAGTTAGAAATTTTAATATTTAAGGGTTTTATGGGTGAAAAACAACATAAAAATAGGAAAAAAAAAATTTGAAGAGAAACCCTAGGGTTTGAAGCAGTTGGATATGTAGGAATATGAAAAACGACATCGGTCGTAATTGAAAACCCATGTGCAGTCACCAGTTTTTAGGATGAATCCTTAGTGTAAGTGTAGGAGAAAAGACCCTTTTAGCTGTGCATAATAAACAGCCCTAACAACAAAATATGGTTGCTAATATCTTCAGATCTGTAGTTAGTTGATCAAGACAAATGTTGCAAAAATCCAAATCTATGCATAAAAATACATTAAGCAGTAAAAATAAGGTTTTGCTCCATGCATCCAATAGACAAGACAAGAACAATATTTTTTGAAGAATTTTATATTAATGGCACCTGGGAGGAAAACACGAAAGGTGTTTCCAATTCTCCTCAATGGGATGGGTTCTTGGAAGTCCTCAGCACTTCAGATCTAGAATTTCTCTCTCTTTTTGGTGTAGAAAACCCAGACAAACATAGAACTCAAAGGAAGTTCACAAAGCAAATGATAGAAAATATGACAATGATAATGGCTCACAGTCAGAACAAGAGCATAGATCCAAAGTGATATAAGAGGCAAAAAAAGGTGATGAATGGTAGGAAAAACCCTTCTATTTATAACAAAATATTAGGCCATTCTAGAGCTTGGTGCATGATTAAAATAATATTAACCAAATTTAGATCCACTTTTTATGGAATATTTTATTATATTTGTTGGAGGGGAAAAGAATTTGACTTGGGTCAAATCCCTTTATTTCTAAATAATAAATAAATAAATGATTTATTTATCATTTTAAGGAAGTAGTTGAATGATAATTAAATAAATAATGATTTATTCAATTATTTATAAATTATTTAGTTAAATTTAACAAGGAATATTATTTAAATAAGGTTTAAAAAATTATTCCTAAAAAATAATAAGATAAATAAGGATTTATCTAATTAATTTCCTTGTTTTGGGTTAAATATGACCAGGAATAATAATTAAAATATTGTTTAATTAATTATTCCATGAGGAAAACCAAACAAATGTAGATTTGTTTAATATTTTCCCTTGGGGTTTCCTGTTTAGACCATAAACAACCTAATAAGTGTGTTTTATTTAGTTATTTTACATAGTGAAAGAAATTTTACTTAGGGTAAAATTGGTCTTACATGGTGTACTTGGGTTCATCTAATGATAATAGGTCTGATGACCAAAAAATGGTGTAACAAAGGGGATCAGGGAACCTTGATAGGGAAAAATTTTCAAAGATCAAGAGTAGGAATTTTTTCCATCATCACAATGCGCCTTATTAGCTTTAAGGAGATCCTTGTCTAAGTAGATATACTGCCAGGATTGTGCATGGTATTGAGGTTATGATTATGAGAGGTGTTTTAGATAATATTATACTCTAAGGATTGAAGATGGAATGTCTACTTATGATAGTATGTTGTCATTCTCAAAGGATATATCAGAGTGATCAGTCCTTGCTGAGAGGTGATGTTGCATGCGTTTGAGTTTACCTGGTGTGTGTGACCTTGGCAATGTTGTGAAAACACTGGAATGAGAATTGTATGGATGATGTGTAAAGTTGTGGTAGGTAGCAAACATGTCAATTTCTCCCTGGTCATGAATTTTCATTGAATCATTGTGGGGTAGGGTGGTCAGTGTTAGGGAACCTGCCTTAGGGAACAAACTACAAAAATATTATTGCATATATCATTCAATTTAAAAAAACATTTCACATTAATTTATTAATAATAATTTCAAGACAAGGATTGACCCTTAAGCCCTGACAAGGGTGGATCGGCCCTTAATCCCTGACAAGGGCGGATCGACCCTAAGGCCCTCACACTGATGCATCCCCAACAAGAAAATTTACATGGAAATTTTACTTTACAATTTGTGGGAAATTTCAATCAATTTTTGGATAACAAATCAACTCTATGACTTTGAAGCCTTGAAGCGATTGGATCGTCCTTGGGCTTTATGTTTGTTGTAGTCCCCTTCAAACAATTCCATGAGATTGTTTGTTGCAACAATATGTGTGATCCACCTGATTGGTGGATAATTTTGATTTGATCCTCAGTTTATGTTGATTGGAAACCATGACTCCATTATCTTCTTAATGGAATATCCTTTTTGTATACACTTTGGGATGATTTCTTTTGTTAGAATTTTGATCTAGGAATTTGAGAATAAGGTCAATATCACCTCACTTTAAGTGACAAATCTAAGATTATATTTGTGAATACATAGTGAATATTAGGAAATGGAGTTTCTCGAGCTTTCTCTATGGCAGCTAGGGTTCCCCTAGTCACCTGAATTGTTTTCATAATATTGTAAAAATATTATGGAAAGGATACATATGCATGGGCACAATGTTTGACTACTTGTAAACGATGGAAAAATAAGGATTTGACAGGCTCAATACACCAGGGTTTTGGTTATACTATCAGTGCGGAGGGTTTGTGGATGAGCGAAAATCAGGGTAGAAGTAGGATACTTCTCAACAGAGAGACAAAAGGGTGTCAGGCTTGTCTAACTTCGACGGCATGGTGGCATAGATTGGTGCATGACTAGGACAGAGAAGGGAAGGAAGATGGATTTCATGTGGAACGGGCGAGTAAGAGGATTTGACAGAGTATCACATGGCGACAGACAAACGACAGATAATGGATGTAGGAAAATGAGCGGGCTTTGGAAAAAATGACGGAATTGTACGTCGGCGGGGATTTGAGCAGTGGAATACAGCATGGAATGTGAAGAGTGGAATAATATGGACACAATCAGAACATAACAGTGGCTCGTGGATGGTGTTTGGTGAATAGTGATGACAGTTGAGTGAATGGTGTCAAAAAGGATGCAACAGATGGGGAATAGCGTGAGGGATCAAACAATGACAAACGTGGATGGGGATGAACAAGGTGACTCGTGGAAGGTATGCAATGGAAATGGAGATAGGGTGGATGAACACCGTTGCAAGCAGGAGAATCGAGAGCTCTGATACCACAATTAGAGAAGAAACTCTAGTATGATGTTATTTGTGTAGATTATGTAAGAATAAGTAAGTATTTTTATTTATTGATAAAAATATGAATGTTGATTACAAAGCTTCATGGTGACAATCCGACCAAAACCCTCATGTCTCAATTCGGTCAAATATTTTTATGTCCATCATTTTCGAGCATTCAAACGTTGTTCTCGTCCATATGTATCCTTTCCATAATATTTTTACAGTATATTCAGATATATAATATTTCCTTATTATATAATTTATATATTAAGTTATATAATAATTTTTATATAGTTATATATATATATATATATATATATATATATATATTATTTATAGAAAAAACTTATTATTGTTATTTAAAAAAAAAAATTTGGCAAGATGATAAATAAGTAAAAATGGGAAGTAATAATGACAACATAAATTCAAAAAAAAATCAAGAACTAAATAAAGCACAATGACGTCTTGATAATGTTGAGAAGAAGAATGAAGAATTAGGACAGGGTCAAAATAGGCTACTAGTGACTCAAGAAGGAATGGAAAATGATATTAAAAAGGTAAATGACACTAAGATATTGTTGTTAGGAATACAAACCCAATTAATGGGAGGATTTAAACTTTTTTTTATTCCCTTAATTACTCAAGAGTCAACACAAAGTCCCAAGACTCCAGAAGGCGAAGATTTTTCCAAATTATGAAATTCCGCAAATGCATGAAATTTTGCAAATGCCACAAATACATTTCTTAGGAAGTCACAACTATAAAAAATTTCCATAAAAATACTATCATAGAATTAAGAGGGAGCTACCAAAATACAATGGTAAATATCATACAGGTGCTATTGTGTGGGTTAATAGAATGGAAGACATTTTTGAATCGAACCCATCAATAGGTGAACGAGAAAAAATCATGACCGCGTCCAAAAATTTGGAAGCTCGTTCATTCCTTTGGAAAAAATTTGTATATTCCTTGCTAAAAAGGTTTCATGATGAAGAATAAGATGATATATATGAAAAAATCATTCATTTCAAGAAAAAAGGCTTAGTTAGCGAATACACCCACAAATGGGAAGTATTATATATAATACAAACAATTTACGGATGAAGAACTACTAAAAATGTATAAATTTGGACTTAAGGAGTATATCCATGCATAAATGAAATTATACAATTTTAAAAGTATTGAAGAATCTAGACATGCTGCAAAGGTTATTGATAAAAAACATAAGTTCAAAATGTCATCATTTAAAGAAGATGAATACCAAAATCAATACTCAAGAAAAAAATAAACAAACAAATGTAGGTATTGTGGATACAAATGGACATCAGGAGAGAGATGCCTTAACAAGAAGTTGTATAATTATGAAGTTGAGAGGGAATAAAAAAATTCAAGTAATTTTTCAGAGAAAAGGGTAAAAAGGAAAAATAAATTTCATAAATGTGGAGAAAACTGGACATCAGAACATAAATTTGAATACACTTCCTTACGCTACAATAAAATAGTAGATGGGACTCAAGTTGAACTATAAGAACGTGATGAAGAAATAGTTGTCACGCGCGGCGAGGATTTAGATTTTGAGGAACCATCATTAGATGCAATCTCATTTATCCAACAAAATAGGGATGAAGAAGTGGATAGTCTTGTAGATTCTAGCAGCACCCACAATTGTATAAACATTGGTGTTGCTAAGAAACTTGACATTTGTATATGCCCAATCAAGGACCTGAGTATGATTGTGACAACTAGGAAAAAGTTCAAAGAGGTGGGATATCATAATGTTTCAATTCAAATACAAGAACTAGAGCTACAAACATATTTATTTCATTGTCACTCAAAGAAATGGATATAGTCCTAGGTGCATAATGTTTAATACAACTAGGAAGCTATACTAAAAACCTTGAAGAACAGTTTGTGGAGTTTAACTAGCAAATACAAAATTATAAATTATATGTTGTTTACACTTCCAACTCCAAGGAAGGTGTACATTCATATGAGAACGTCATTAACTCACAATACACAAAAAAATTCAATGAAAATAGATGTCATTCCATTGCAGCATGTTCAACTAAAGGAAACCCTTCTTGTCATGCTTTGAGGACAAGGAATATTAAATGGGGTGGAAATTTATGAACAAAAATTAAGATAAAAATTAATAAATAATATTTATATTAAGTAAATTAATTAATTAATTAATGTCCTTCTTAATTACAAAGGGAAAAAGGTCAAACAACATGACTATTCACCTTCGTTGCCAGTCAATACCTATAAAGGCAAACCTCCATGAAGGTTTGTAATCACCATTCATATTTTTATCAATAAATAGAAATACTTATTCTTATAGAATATACACAAATAATAGCATACTCGTGTTTCTGATCTAACAATTTTGTTGTCATTGTTACTTCTAGTTTGATGTTCATTGGTTTGTTGTTGCAAAGGTAAGTCTTAGGCTTTCTTCTGGCATGGTGCATCATCGCTTTGAATGCCCATGGATTGCAACAGGTTGGTTTTTTGTGTTCGTTGTGTAGATCAATATATGCACAATGAGTGCCCCCAGAAAAATCATGAACAAGGTAGAATCAAATCCTTCTTTGGACCTAGGGTTTTCCTCCCCAACAAAAAAAAAGAATTGCTACTTTTGAAAAAGGGTTATTGGGAAATTTTATTGGCTCATGGCCAAGTTCTAGAGTTGTTGAAGATTGGGTTTTTGATTACTAGGAAAATCATGAACCCAAGAGCATTTTCCATTATGGAAATGCGGATTACACATTTATTTTTTAAGAACCAAGAAGATATAGACCAAATCTATAAGTCTAGTCCTTATTTCATGGCTACTAGAGGCTTGTTTCTCACACATTAGTCTTTGGAATTTAATCCCATGATGGAAATTTTTTCAACGTCTGTGTGGATCAAATTGTCATTTGTCCCTATTATTTTCTAGAGTAATGGAATTTTTAAGGCAATATGAGATAAATTGGGTTGATTTATCACTAGTGGCATGAAAATGGAAACAAATTTTTGTGTTTCTATATTTTTGTTGAAATATATTTCACAAAAGGGCTTGCTAAAATGATTTAGCTAAATCTAGATGGTTGGTCTCACCTCCAGACTCTTTTCTATGGAACGATTCTCTTGAAAGACTAAACAAACCTTTGTGAAATTTAATGGATATTCATTCTGAGGGTGTATTTTAGTACACCTAGGGAAGAAGATAGCCAAGGATCTTTATACTTCTCTTGCTTGTTGGGTGTGGAGCCTGATTATCTTCTTTATTTATATGTATTTTCATGTTGGACCCCTGTTCTTAATGGGGTGGCAACGTCGCTCGTCGTTTGATTTCCATCAGGGGGATCCAGAGGGGGGGGGGGGGCGACCGATGTAAAATTTCCTTGTAAAATATTTTAATTTCACAATCAATCTGGGCCATTCATTCAGCATATGATCTAAGGGTAGAAGTTATGTTTAATTTACATTTTTTTTCCCTTGATGGCAACCCCTCTATTGTATGAGTGTATTGTATTGTGTGTGTATGGTGTGTATATTCTGAGCGAGAAATAGCAAGGAGGGTTGTGTGAGAGAGTAAAGGATATTACAATGGATCTGTTGTAGGTTGTGTCTTTTCATTTTTCTAGATAATAGAAAGGAAGGACTGGTTGTTTCTGTGGACATAACCCAAGTTGGGTGAACCACATATATTTGTGTCTCTCTTGTTTTTTATGTTATTTATGTGTTTGTGGTCTGCATATTTTATGTGTTGCATTGCTATGTAATATACAATTTTCTAACAACTGGTATCAGAGTCGAAGGTATATTTGGCTGCTAAACTTGTAGGAAAGAAGGGTTCCTAGTTCGAGTGGGAGAAATGGCAGAAAATGGTAGGTTTAGGGTCGAGAAATTTAACGGCCAAAACTACCAGCAGTGGAAAATGTGGATGGAAGATTATATATATCCGAAAAATCTATACCCACCATTGAGTGGAAAAACAAAGAAGTCATCGGGTATAACAGATGAATAATTGGAAATTCTCAACAGAAAGGCACTTGGAACAATAAGGTTGTGCCTAGCAGCATTGGTAGCCTTCAATATTTCGAAGGAAATGACAACAGAGGGTTTAATGACGGAATTTTCAAAACTATATGAAAAAACATCAGCCTCAAATAAGATATTTATTGTGAAACATTTATTTCATATGAATATGTTCGAAGGTGGATCTATTACTGATCATTTAAATGAATTTAATATGGTTACCAATCAGTTAAGTTTTGTAGGGGTAAAATTTGATGATGAAGTTAGGGCTCTGTTATCTATATGCTTGTTCCCAGAAAGTTGGAATGGTTTAGCTATGGCCATTAGTAACTATGTCTTTGGATGTAGTACTTTAAATTTTATGATGTTATTAGTGACATCCTCAGCGAGGAAATGTAACAGAAAAGCTCCGGTGAGACATCGGGAAATTATTTGAGTGCAGATACTAGGGGAAGAAAACTGGAAAGAGGAAAGAGCTCAAGATATCGTAGTAAATAGGGGAAATGCATATCCAATTCCACATCAGGGGTAGTGTGTTGGAAATGCAGGAAGAAAGGACACTTGAAGAAAGACTGTAAGTCTCGGAAGGGAAAATAAGGAGACGCACAACAAGAAAAAAATCATGAAGAAAATGTGAAAGGTGATGTGTTACAAGATTCTTTGATTCTTTCTTTAGAAAATGTTATTGGTTCCTGGGTGGTAGATTCATGGGCCTCATTCCATGCCACACCTGATAAGAAACATTTTCATGACTATGTTCAAAGAGATTTTGGATAGGTTCATCTAGGTGATGATAAACCATATAAAATCGTTGGAATGGGTAAAGTTATTGTAAAACAACGGAATGGAAACCAATGCTTATTAAATGAGGTAAGGAATGTTTCATATCTGAAGAAAAATCTGATTTCAACAGGGCAGATAGGCAGTGAAGGTTGTGTGAGAACTTTTTCAGATAAAACCTGGAAGGTCACTAGAGCCCTAGTAATAGCAAAAGGATAAAAGGTTAGTACATTGTATTTATGCAATGGCATTTCTAATTGTTTTAATGATTTAACCTCCACAGTAGAAGATGAAAATTATGGAATTATAGGCTCAGACACATGAGTGAGAAGGGGATGAATATTCTTCACTCAAGAAGTTTGTTGCCAGGTTTGAAGAATATTGATTTGGATTTCTATCACAATTGTGTTTATGGCAAATAGAAGAGTTATATTTCTTAGAGTTCGAAAAGAAAATAAGAGTTGAAAATTAGAGCCTGTGCATAAATATTTGTGGGGACCTACTCAGGTATCATCTCTCGGTAGCTCTCGTTATTATGTTACTTTAATTAATGATGCAACTAGAAAAACTTGGATATATTGTATTCAAAATAAATTTGATGTATTTGATACTTTCAATAAATGGAAATCTTTGGTTGATATTGAGACAGGAAAGAATTTTAAGTGTCTCAGATCAGATAATGGAGGTGAATATTGCAGCAAAGAGTTTGATAGGTATTGTTTAGAGCATGGAATTCCCAAAGAGAAGAAATTTCCAAAAACACCATGGGAAAATGGTGTGTCAGAAAGGATGAACAATACAATCATGGAGTGTGCAAGGTGCATGAGATTGCATGTAGGATTTCCTTTACAATTTTGGCCAGATGTTGTAGATACCATTGTTTAGGGCCTTCAAGTTCCTTGGATGGTGGTATTCCAGAGGAGGCATGGACAGGTAAAACGGTAAACTACTCTTTTTTAAAGCCTTTTGGTTGTGAGGCCTTTGTCCATATTAATAAAGAAGATGGAAAAAAGCTTGAGGAAAAATCAAATAAATGTACCTTTATTGGATATGGTGTTAGTGATTTTGGTTATCACTTGTCTTATTATGAAAATCACAAAATCATTAGGAGAAAAGATGTAATATTCAATGAAAAGGTGTTTTACAGGGATCAGTTGCAGGAAAAGAAACAGGAAAAAGAAAACAAAGAATACACAGTTCTTGATGAGATCAAAGAAAAAGTAAAGGTGCATGCAAATAATAATAATCAACAACCACAACAAAAAAAACCACCACAACAGCAACAAGCACCTAAAACACCAGAAAGTGGTGTTAGAAGATCTACAAGGATAAGTAGACTCCCTGAACAATATTCTCCTTCATTATATTATGTATTTTTGACTAATTCTCGTGAACCCAAATGTTATGAAGAATTAATGTAGGTAGAAACTAGGAAGAAGTGAGAGCTAGCCATGAAAGAAGAGATGGAATCCTTAATACATAACCATACTTGGGACTTAGTCAAGTTTCCTGCAGGTAAAACAACATTGCAGAATAAATGAGTTTATAGGTTGAAGGAAGAAGATGGAGGAAAACAAAGGTACAAAGATATACTTGTGGTGAAGGGGTTTTCACAGAATAAAGGTATTGAATTTGATGAAATATTTTCTCCTATTGTTAAAATGACTTTAATCAGAACTATTTTAAGTCTTGTAGCAGCAAAAGATTTTCATCTTAAATAGTTAGATGTAAAGATAGCATTTCTCCATGGATATTTGGAGGAATAGATCTATATTCAACAACCAAAATGATATGAGGTCTAAGGGAAAGAAAAATTATTGTGCAGGTTGAAGAAGAGCTTGTATGGCTTAAAATTGGCTCTGAGGCAGTGGTATCTAAAATTTCATAGGTTTATGTCTGAATAATGTTATACTAGATGTCACTCTGATCATTGTGTTTATCTGAAAAAGAAAAATGATGGAAATTATATTATATTGTTATTGTATGTAGATGACATGCTTGTTGCAGGGTCTAACATGCAAGAAATAAATGCGCTCAAAGGAAAATTAGAAAATTCAATTACAATGAAGGACTTGGGAGCCGCAAAAGAAATCCTTGGTATGAGAATAACTAGAGACAGGAAAAATCACAAATTAACATCGTCGCAAAATGAGTACATAGAAAAGGTGTTGAAAATATTTAATATGCATAATGAAAAACTAGTTAGTACACCTTTGGCTAGCCATTTCAAACTTAGTAAGGAGATGTGCCCCAAGACCCAAAGATAAATGGATTATAAGTCTAAATTTCCATATGCATCAGAAGTTGGAAGTTTAATGTATGCAATGGCCTGCACAAGGCATGATATTGCACATGTAGTGGGAGTTGTAAGGAGGTACATGAAAAATCCAGGAAAAGATCATTGGATGGCAGTGAAATGGATTCTCAGATATTTGTGAGGTACCACAAATCAAGGATTATGCTTTGGTCATTCAAACATTTCTCTACAAGGATATGTTGATGCAGATATGGCAAGTGATAGAGATAACATGAGGAGCACTACAGGGTACGTATTTACTGTAGGTGGAACAACAGTCATCTAGGTTTCAAAAATGCAAAGTGTTGTTGTACTTCAACAACAGAAGTAGATTATATTGCTTCTACAGAGGCTAGTAAAGAAATGATTTGGTTACAAAGGTTTATGGATGAATTGGGTAAGAGTGACAACCAGAGTTCCATTCATCTTGCAAAGAAATCAGCATTTCATTCCAGGACTAAACACATACAACTCAAGTAACATTTCATATAGTCATTGTTGGAAGATGGAGAGTTGAATATGGCAAAGATACACACTAGCCAGAATCTCACAGATATGTTAACAAAAGTTGTAACCAAGGAGAAACTGAGATTCTGCTCAGTTTCAATTGGTCTTCAAGTATGATGATGAATATGAGAAACAACCAGGTCCAAAGTGGAGTCATTATCCAGAAAATGTAGTAGTGGAGTTTCACAATCAGTCTCCAAGTGGGATATTTTTGGGTGTGGAGCCCGATTGTCTTCTTTATTTAGATGTATCATCGCGTTAGACCCATGTTCTTAACGGGGCAGAAACATCTCTTGTCATTTGATCGTCATCAGGGGGCATCCAGGGGGGGTAATGACGACCTTTTGGAGCCCCCCCTTGGTGGGTGGTTTTGGGGGCAGCGCCCCTAAAGCTAAAAGCATATGTAAAATTGCCTTCTAAAATATTGTAATTTTTTAGTCAATCTGGGTTGTTCATTAGGCAGATGATCTAATGGTAGAAGTTATGTTTTATTTAGTCTTTTTTTATCTAGAATGAAACCCCTCTATTTTATCAGGGTTTTGTATTGCTTCTGTTTATGGTGTGTATACTCTGAGCAAGAAATAGCAAGGGGGACTGTGTGAGAGAGTAAAGGATATTACAACAGATCTGTTGTAGGTTGTGTCTCTTCATTTTGATGGATAATATAAAGGAGGGATTTTTTTTTTCCATGGACGTAGCACAAGTTGGGTGAACCTCATATATATGTGTCTCTCTTGTTTTACATGTTATTTATGTGTTTGTGTTTCTGCATATTTTATGTGTTCCATTGTTCTGTAATACATAATTTTCTAACATTGCTTCCTTTTGATCTGCATTGTGTCCATTTGCAAATCAAAGGTGTGTAACATCTCACTCTTGAATTCCGACAACATATTTCCAATCTCGTGCTTGATGGAGGTGGAAGAGGAAGGGGTAGTGGTCATACCTTGGCTAGCTCTTCCTTTCTTCCTAGCTGCCCTAGAATGGTTCCTAAATACAATTTTGATGCCTTCATAAGGCAGTTGGTAGATATCTCCTCCTCATAGAATATTAAGATTTTATATCACCTCTTCCCTGGTCCCTCGAAGAAGTACTAGTTTAAGTGATCTGGGATCAAGGGTGCAGTTGGCTCTTTTATAATTTAGCTGAAATTTTTCTTGATAATCTTATAGGGATTCATCAGGCCCTAGAGTCATCCTAAATATTTCCTCTTTAGTTTCCTTGGACCTATAGTAGTCCCTGTACTTATTGTTAAATGCCTCTTACATCTATGTCCAGGTAGTGATGTTGTTCCCAGGCATACCCATTAACCATTGCAAGGCTGCATCCTTGAGGGTGGATGGGAATAGCTTGAACTTTTGATCATCTGAGGCATAGTCATAGGTCATGCAGACAACAACAAATTCAAACATGAAGGTGTCAGGATCCTTAGAGGTAAGTCCATGGAAATGTGGAAGGGATGAGGGGATAATGTTTTTCATCTTAGTTTCCCCATTTTTTTATCTAATGGGAAAGACTCCTTGGGCCCCAGTCTTAGCCATGGCTTGAGTTGGTGAAGCAGGTCCCTCTGGTGAAACAAGTTCTTCTTCTTCTCCATTAGGTTCTTCAGAGTGTTTAAGAAAATCACCTATGGTGTGTTCAGCCTCACAAACACCGAAGAAGAGTGAAGGGTGACTGTGTGGGGATGTGGGGGTTTTTGGTAAAACATTTCCTTGGTTATCCCTACTCCTACAAGGCATGAAAGTCAACATTTTTGTATTTTTCACTAATTTTGAAATTGTTGTAAAAGAAAAGTAGAAAAGAATGCTAAAATATAATCAAAGTGTCTACTTAGACACCTCCCTAGCAACGGCGCCAAAAGGTGGTGAGCCTTGGTATTGCACCAAGGGTGCTACAAGTCCCAGAGGATACTCTACTTTACTTTATCAACCTAGGGTTCATACAAAATTTGAGGTGACAGTGCTATATACACAGTATATGAATTCTACTCGTGCCATCCTCTTCTGAGTCCTACGAAATGGTGTTATTGCTAAGGTTTCTGAGTGAAGTTTGTCACACTTATATATTAGACCTAGAACTACAAAGATGCTAAAACATAAAATAAATGCATACAGATGACTTCTGGAAGGCCATAGATTTGAGGGTACAAAGGAGCTCAAATAGCTTAAAAATGGCAGGAGAGAGCTATACGAGAGATTAATAGAATGCAGAAGGAGATACACCAATAAAGAGTGATGTTACTGGTGATTCGTAGTATTGCACCAAGAGTGCTGCAACTCCCATAGGCTACTCTACTTTAATTTATCAACCCGGGGTTCGTACAAACTTGGAGGTGACAGTGCTATATACACAACATATGCATTCTACTCATGTCATCCTCTTTTGAGTCCTATGAAAGGGTTCTATTTCTAGGGTTTATGAGTGAAGTCTGTCACACTTCTATATTAGACCTAGAACTACAAGTGACTCAAAACCATTACTCTATCAACAACCAATGGACTATTCTAAATCAATAATATACATCTAGCTATTTTGCAAAGAAGGAAATCTACAATTTAGGCTATGGAAAAAAAATAGAAGAAAACTAAGCAACATGCATTAAATAAATTGTTGAATTGAAATTTTAGAAAGAAGACTAATCTAATCACACATTACTGGGCCAAGTGGCTAAAAAACCCTAACTTCTTCATGCTTAATTACCATGCTTTAACCATGCATCTAGTCATGAATTAACTATGCTTTTAAATACTATGTTTTGTAGCAAAAGAAGGAGGCGCTAAGGTGGCTTAGGAAGGTCTTGGACTCATGGATGCAGGACTGAAGGTGTCTTGATGGTTGTGGTGGGTCTAGATGATGTGGAGGGTGGTTTCTAGGCTGAAGGAGAGGCTAATTAGTGCTGCTACAAGTTTACTATTTATAAAACTACAAGAAAGTCCTAAATTTCTACAAGAAACAGGCCGAGGGGCCATCCATATTTTTACCCTTTGCAGGAGTGTTGTAGCTCAATACGCAAGGTTTATAAATAGGGTGCACTCAATTTCATGCATTTCCAAGCCAACCATATGCAATGCGAACGAGTACTAGGAGATATGAAAAATGTCTCGGAATCTCCCTCGTCTCTGTCCAATCCTACAGAAGTATTCCAATGTTCCAAATAACACTTTTTGTGAATGTTTCACCAACTCACCATATTGATCAGTGTAGAGAACTAGATGCCCTAGTTGATGTCCAAAGTGTAAAAATGATCTCTAGGGGCATATATTAAATATTTTTGAGCAAATTAGGGTTTATGATGTGCATGCCAAAAATCAAGGAAAAAGCGACACACGGCGAATGATTCCAAAAATAGTATATGTGCTTTCTTCATGTTGCTAAAAATAGTTCTCTATATTTTAGGGATGCTCTTTTTATTTTTCATATTTTCTGGAAAAAGATGCCATGCACATCACCAAAAAGGATTGTGCAATTCCAGGGAGCTGGAAGTTTTCTAGCTCAATGCACTACACGGTTTCTGAGCTCAATGAGGGATTGCATAGTTTTTGGTCTCATGGCTTGTATGCCTACCATGGTTGTGCAGTTTCTAAGCTTGAGGATGACTATCAGTAATGACTACGCAATTCTAATCATCAAGGCCAATTTTTCCTTCATCAATTGTGTATTTTTTGGAGGCAAGCCTAGACCTATTTCACAAGGCTTAGATAGGAGGTTAGCTTGTGACTTCGAAAATATTAGCTCAGTAAACACAAGTATATCCAAAGGATAAACATCAACCAAAGCATGGATACCTGATAGCAGTGTGAGATGATCTCCTGTGAAAATAATCTTTATAATGGATGGAAGTGGGAGGATTGTTGGGTAAGGGAGAGGAAACGCAGGGATAGCCTCTATACCTGCAACAACAAGAAGTTAATGGGTTGATGTAGGTCATGTTTTTGATAAAAGGTTTTATGAGGTATGGAAAGAGGAGAATAGGTTTGATAAGAGGATAATCTGGTGATAGGGAGAGACAGGTGAACTTTAGGAACAAGGTCTTGAGAAGAGTGCGATGAAACCGGAGGAGTCAAATTAGAGGGATTGGGAGATCTGAAAGAGTGTGAGAATTTTAGATCAAAATAGGCCACTGGGTGCTGTAGCTAGCGCTAATCCATAGACTGAAATATCCAAATAATGGCCTAATTAGGAGGAATTCAAAACAAAAAATGTTTATTATAGTGAGAATGATCTTACCCTATTTGTAGAGGAGCGTGTAGTGAAGAGGAAAATGACCCAAATTACTACTGCTCATAGCATTGGTAGTCTCTAAAGGAACTCCTTGGCTAGAGTGGATGGATTATGAGAGTTTCACTACATAGTGCTAATAAGGGGATCAGGGAACCTTGATAGGTAAAATTTTGCAAAGATCAAGAGTAGGAATTTGTTCCATCATCACAATGCGTCTTATTATCTTTAAGGAGATCCTTGTCTGAGTAGATATACTACCAGGATTGTGCATGGTATTGAGGTTATGATTATGAGAGGTGTTTTCGATAATATTATACTCTAATGATTGAATATGAAATGTCTAGTTATGATAGTATGTTGTCTTTCTCGAAGGATATATCAGAGTGATCAGTCCTTGCTGAGAGGCGATGTTTCATGTGGTTGAGTTTTCCTGGTGTGTGTGACCTTGGCAATGTTGTGAAAACACTGGAATGATAATTCTATGGATGATGTGTAAAGTTTTGGTAGGTAGAAAACATGTCAATTTCTACCTGGTCATGAATTTTCATTGAATCATTGTTGGGTAGGGGGGTTAGTGTTAGGGAACCTGCCTTGGGGAATAAACTACAAAATATTATTTCATATATCATTGAATTTAAAAAAACATTTCACATTAATTTACTAATAATAATTTCAAGACAAGGATTGACCCTTAAGCCCTGACAAGGGTGGATCGGCCCTTAATCATTGACAAGGGTGGATCAAACCTAAGGCCCTCAAATTGATGTATCCCCAACAAGAAAATTTACATGGAAATTTTACTTTACAATTTGTGGGGAATTTCAATAAATTTTTGGATAACAAATCAACCCTATGACTTTGAAGCCTTGAAGCTATTGGATTTTCCCCGGGCTTTGCGTTTGTTGTAGTCCCCTTCAAATATTTCCATGATATTGTTTGTTGCAATAATATGTGTGATCCATCTGATTGGTGGATAATTTTTATTTGATCCTTAGTTTATGTTGATTGGAAACCATGACTCCATTATCTTCATAATGGAATATCCTTTTTGTAGACACTTAGGGATAATTTCTTTTGTTAGAATTTTGATATAGGAATTTGACAATAAGGTCAATATCACCTCGCTTTAAGTGAAAAATCTAAGATTATTGTGAATACATAGTGAATATTAGGAAATGGAGTTTCTCGAGCTTTCTCTATAACAGCTAGGGTTCCCCTAGTCACTTGAATTTTTTTCATAATATTGTAAAAATATTATGGAAATGATACATATGCATGGGAACAATGTTTGAATACTTGTAAACGATGGAAAAATAAGGATTTGACAGGCTCAATACACAAAGGTTTTGGTTATACTATCGGCGCTGAGGGTTTGTGGATGAGCAGCAGCCGGGGTAGGGGTAGGATACTTCTCAAGAGAGAGACAAAAGGGTGTCAAGTTGACTGACTTCGATGGCATGGTGGCATATATTGGTGCATGACTAGGACAGAGAAGGGAAGGAAGGTGGATTTCATGTGGAACAAGCGAGTAAGAGGATTTGACAGAGTAGCACATGGTGACAAACAAACGACAGAGAATGGATAGAGGACAGTGAGTTGGTTATGGAAAAAATGAGAGGGAATTGTACGTCGATGGGGATTTGAGCAGTGGAATACAACATGGAATGTGAAGAGTGGAATAATATGGACACAATCAGAACAGAACAGTGGTCTGGGGATGGTGTTTGGTGAATAGTGATTACAATTGAGTGAATGTTGTCAAAAAAGATGCAGCAGATGGGGAATAGCGTGAGGGATCAAAAAATGACAGATGTGGATGGGGATGAGCTAGGTGACTCGTGGAAGGTACGCAGTGGAAATGGAGATAGGGTGGATGAACACTGTTGCAAGCAGGAGAATCGAGAGCTCTGATACCACAATTAGAGAAGAAACTCTAGTATGATATTATTTTTGTAGATTATGTAAGAATAAGTAAGTATTTGTATTTATTGATAAAAATATGAATGGTGATTACAAAACTTCATGGTGTCAATCCAACCAAAACCCTCATGTCTCAAGTCAGTCAAATATTTTTATGTCTGTCATTTTCGAGCATTCAAACGTTGTTCCCGTCCATATGTATCCTTTCCATAATATTTTTACAATATATTAAGATATATAATATTTCATTATTATATAATTTATATATTAAGTTATATATATATATATATATATATATATATATATATATATATATATATATATATTATTTATGGAAAAAACTTATCATTGTTATTTAAAAAAAAAAAATTTTGGCAAGAATATAAATAAGTAAAAAATCGGAAGTAATAATGACAACATAAATTCAAAAAAAAATCAAGAAATAAATAAAGCACAATGACGCCTTGATAATAATGAGAAGAAGAATGAAGAAATAGGATAGAGTCAAAATAGGCTACTAGTGACTCAAGAAGGAATGCAAAATGATATTGAAAAGGTAAATAACATTCAGATAATTTTGTTAGGAATACAAACCTAGTTAATGGGAGGTTTTAACCTGTTTTTAATGCCTTAATTACTCAAGAACCAACACAAAGTCCCAAGACTCCAGAAGGCAAAGATTTTCCAAATTGTGAAATTCCGCAAATGCATGAAATTTCACAAATGCCACAAATACATTTCTTAGGAAGTCACAACTATAAAAAATTTCCATAAAAATACTATCACAGAATTAAGAGGGAGCTAGAAAAATACAATGGTAAATATCATACAGGTGCTATTGTGTGGGTTAATAGAATGGAAGCCATTTTTGAATCGGACCCATCAATAGGTGAACAAGAAAAAATCATGACCGCATCCAACAATTTGGAAGCTTGTTCATTCCTTTGGAAAAAAATTGTATATTCCTTGCTAAAAAGGTTTCATGATGAAGAATAAGATGATATATATGAAAAAATCATTCATTTCAAGAAAAAAGGCTCAATCAATGAATACACCCACAAATGGGAAGTATTAGATATAATACAAACAATTTACGGACAAAGAACTACTAAAAATGTATAAATGTGGACTTAAGGAGTATATCCATGTAGAATTGAAATTATACAATTCTAAAAGTATTGAAGAATCTAGACATGATGCAAAGGTTATTTATAAAAAATATAAGTTCAAAATGTCATCAATTAAAGAAGATGAATACCAAATTAATACTTAAGAAAAAAAGAAACAAACAAATGTAGGTATTGTGGATACAAATGGACATCAGGAGAGAGATGCCTTAACAAGAATTCGTATACTTATGAAGTTGAGAGGGAATAAAAAAATTCAAGTAATTTTTCAGAGAAAAGGGTTAAAAAAAAATCATTTTCATAAATGTGGAGAAAACTGAACATTAGGACATAAATTTGAATACACGTCCTTACACTACAATAAAATTATAAATAGTAAATGGGAATCAAGTTGAACTATAAGAACATGATGAAGAATAGTTGTCACACGCAGCGAGGATTTATATTTTGAGGAACCATCATTAGCTGCGATCTCATGTATCCAACAAAATCGGGATGAAGAAGTGGATAGTCTTGCAGATTCTAACAGCACCCACAATTGTATAAACATTGGTGTTGCTAAGAAACTTGATATTTGTATATGCCCAATCAAGAACCTAAGTATGATTGTGACAACTGGGAAAAATTTCAAAGAGGTGGGATGTCATAATGTTTCAATTCAAATACAAGAACTAAAGCTACAAACATATTTATTTTCACTGTCACTCAAAGAAATCGATATAGTCCTAGGTTCATAATGGTTAATACAACTAGGAAGTTATACTACAAACCTTGAAGAACATCTTATGGAGTTTAACTAGAAAATACTAAATTATAAATTATATGTTGTTAACACTTCCAACTCCAAGGAAGGTGTACATTCATATGAGAACGTCATTAACTCACAATACACAAAAAAATTCAATGAAAATAGATGTCATTCCATTGCAGCATGTTCAACTAAAGGAAACCCTTCTTGTTATGCTTTGAGGACAAGGAATATTAAATGGAGTGGCAATTTATGAATAAAAATTAAGATAAAAATTAATAAATAATATCTATAATAAGTACATAAATTAATTAATTAATGTCCTTAATTACGAAGGGACAAAGGTCAAACAACATGACTATTCACCTTTGTTTCTAGTCAATACCTATAAAGGAAAACCTCCATGAAGGTTTGTAATCACCATTCATATTTTTATCAATAAATAGAAATACTTATTCTTATAGCATATACACAAATAATAGCATACTCGTGTTTCTGATCTAACGATTGTGTTGCCATTTTTACTTCTAGTTTGATGTTCATTGGTTTGTTGTTGCAAAGGTAAGACTTGGGATTTCTTCTGGCATGGTGCATCATCAATTTGAATGCCCATGGATTGCAACAGGTTGGTTTTTTATGTTTGTTGTGTAGATCAAGATTCAATATATGCATAATGAGTGCCCCCAAAAAAATCATGAAGAAGGTAGAATCAAATCCTTCTTTGGACCTAGGGTTTTCCTCCCCAACAAAAAAAAATGTGCTACTTTTGAAAAAGGGTTATTGGGAAATCTTATTGGCTCGTGGCCAAGTTTTGGAGTTGTTGAAGATTGGGTTTTTTATAACTAGGAAAATCATGAACCCAATAACATTTCCATTATGGAAATGCGTATTACGTATTTATTTTTTAAGAAACAAGAAGATAGAGACCAAATCTATAAGTCTAGTCCTTATTTCATGGCTACCAGAGGTTTGTTTCTCACTCATTAGTCTTTGGAATTTAATCCCATGATGGAAATTTTTTCAACATATGTGTGGATCAAATTGTCATTTGTCCCTATTATTTTCTATAGTAAGGGAACTTTTAAGGTGATATGAGATAAATTGGGTTGATTTATCACTAGTGGCATGAAAATGGAAACAAATTTTTGTGTGTCTATCTTTGTGTTGAAATATATTTCAAAAAAGGGCTCGCTAAAATGGTTTAGCTAAATCTAGATGGTTGGTCTCACCTCCAGACTCTTTTTTATGGAATGATTCTATTCAAATACTGTGCAAACCTTTGTGACATTTAATGGACATTCATTCTGAGGCTGACTTTTAGTACACCTAGGGCAGAACATAGCCAAGGCTCTTTATACTTCCTCTTTCTTGCTGGGTGTGGAGCCTAATTATCTTATTTATTTAGATGTATCGCCATGTTGGACCCCTGTTCTTAATGGGGTGGCAACGTCACCCGTCATTTGATCGCCATCAGGGGGATCCAGGGGGGGGGGGGGGCGACATTTTGGAGACCCCCCCTCAGGGGCAATGCCCTCGAAGCTAAAAACATATGTAAATTTTCCTTGTAAAATATTTTAATTTCACAGTCAATCTGGGCCATTCATTAGGCATATTATCTGAGGGTAGAAGTTATGTTTAATTTAGATTTTTTTTCCCTCGAAGGAAACCCCTCTTTTGTATGAGTGTATTGTATTGCGTCTGTGTATGGTGTGTATATTCTGGGCGAGAAATAGCAAGGAGGGTTGTGTGAGAGAGTAAAGGATATTATAATGGATCTGTTGTAGGTTGTGTCTTTTCATTTTGCTAGATAATAGAAAGGAAGGACTGGTTGTTTCCATGGGCGTAGCCCAAGTTGGGTGAACCACATATATCTATGTCTCTCTTGTTTTGTATGTTATTTATGTGTCTATGGTCCGCATATTTTATGTGTTCCATTTCTATGTAATATACAATTTTATAACAACTGGTATTAGAGTTGAAGGTATATTTGGCTGATAAACTCATAGAAAAGAAGGGTTCCTAGTTTGATTGGGAGAAATGGTAGAAAATGGCAGGTTTAGGGTCGAGAAATTTAACGGCCAAAACTACCAGTAGTGGAAGATGTGGATGGAGGATTATATATATCAGAAAGATCTGTACCCACCATTGGGCAGAAAAACAAAGAATTCATCAGGTATGACAGACGAATAATTGGAGATTCTCGACAGAAAGGCACTTGGAACAATAAGGTTGTGCCTAGCAGCATTGTCAGCCTTCAATATTTCGAAGGAAACGACGAAAGAGGGTTTAATGACGGAATTTTCAAAACTATATGAAAAAACATCGGCCTCGAGTAAGATATTTATAATGAAACATTTATTTCATATGAATATGTTGAAAGGTGGATCTATTACTGATAATTTAAATGAATTTAATACGGTTACCAACCAATTAAGTTCTGTAGGGGTAAAACTTGATGATGATGTTAGGGCTTTGTTATCTATATGCTTGTTCGCAGAAAGTTGGAATGGTTTAGCTATGGCCATTAGTAACTCTATCTTTGGATGTATTACTTTAAATTTTTATGATGTTATTGGTGGCATGCTTAGCTAGGAAATGCAACAGAAAAGCTTCGGTGAGACATCGAGAAATGCTTTTGAGTGCAGAGACTAGGGGAAGAAAAATGAAAAGAGGAAAGAGCTCAGGATATCATGGTAAATCAAGGAAATGCATATCCAATTCCACATTAGGGATAGGGTGTTGGAAATGCGGGAAGAAAGGACACTTGAAGAAAGATTGTAAGTCTTGGAAGGGAAAATAAGGAGACGCACAAGAAGAAAACAACCATGAAGCAAATGTGAAAGGTGATGTGTTACAAGATGCTTTGATTCTTTCTTTAGAAAATTTTATTGATGCCTGGGTGGTAGATTCATGGACCTCATTCCATGCCACACTTGGTAAGAAACATTTTCATGACTATGTTCAAGGCGATTTTGGACAGGTTCTTCTGGGTAATGATAAACCATATAAAATCGTTGGAATGGGTAAATTTCTTGTAAAACAACAAAATGGAAACCAATGCTTATTAAATGAGGTCATGAATGTTTCAGATCTAAAGAAAAATTTGATTTCAATAGGGTAGATAGGCAGTGAAGTTTGTGTGACAAATTTTTCAAATAAAACCTAGAAGGTCACTAAAGGAGCCCTGGTAATAGCAAAAGGATAAAATGTTAGTACATTGTATTTATGCAATGTTATTTCTAATTGTGTTAATGATTTAACCTCCACAGGAGAAGATGCAAAATTATGGAATTATAGGCTCAAACACATGAGTAAGAAGGGGATGAATATTCTTCACTCAAGAAACCTGTTGCCATGTTTGAAGAATATTGATTTGGATTTCTGTCAGAATTGTGTTTATGGAAAATATAAGAGTTATATTTCTTAGAGTTAGAAAAGAAAATAAGAGTGAAAAATTAGAGCCGTTGCAGATAGTTTTGTGGGGACCTACTCAGGTATCATCTCTCAATAGCTCTCGTTATTATGTTACTTTAATTGATGATGCAACTAGAAAAACTTGGATATATTGCATTCAAAATAAATTTGATGTATTTGATACTTTCAATAAATGGAAATATTTGGTTGAGATTGAGACAGGAAAGAATTTTAAGTGTCTCAGATCAGATAATGGAGGTGAATATTGCAGCAAAGAGTTTGATAGGTACTGTTTAGAGCATGGAATTCCCAAAGAGAATAAATTTCCAAAAACACCATGGGAAAATGGCGTGTTAGAAAAGATGAACAAGACAATCATGGAGAGTGCAAGGTGCATGAGATTGCATGCAAGATTTCCTTTACAATTTTGGACAGATGTTGAAGATACCGTTGTTTATGTAATAAACAGAGGGCTTTCAAGTTCCTTGGACGGTGGTATTCCAGAGGAGGCATGGACAGGTAAAACGGTAAACTACTCCTTTTAAAATCTTTTTTGGTTGTGAGGCCTTTGTCCATATTAATAAAGAAAATGGAACAAAGCTTGAGGAAAAATCAAATAAATGTACCTTTATTGGATATGGTGTTAGTGATTTTTTTTAGTGCTTATATTATTATGAAAGTCACAAAAACACTAGGAGAAAAGATGTAATATTCAATGAAAAGGTCTTTTATAGGGATCAGTTGCAGGAAAAGAAATAGGAAAAAAAAACAAAGAATACATAGTTCTTGATGAGATCAAAGAAAAAGTAAAGGTGCATGAAAATAATAATAATCAACAACCACAACAACAAAAACCACCACAACAGCAACAAGCACCTCAAACACCAGAAAGTGGTGTTATAAGATCTACAGGGATAAGTAGACTCCCTGAACAATATTCTCCTTCATTATATTATGTATTGTTGACTAATTCTGGTGAACCCAAATGTTATGAAGAAGTAATGCAGGTAGAAACTAGGAAGAAGTGAGAGCTAGCCATGAAAGAAGAGATGGACTCCTTAATACATAACCAGACTTGGGACTTAGTCAGGTTTCCTGCAGGTAAAACAACATTGCAGAATAAATGGGTTTATAGGTTTAAGGAAGAAGATGGAGGAACACAAAGGTACAAAGCTAGACTTTTGGTGAAGGGGTTTTCACAGAAGAAATGTATTGAATTTGATGAAATATTTTCTCCTATTGTTAAAATTACTTCAATCAGAACTATTTTAAGTCTCGTAGCAATATAAGGTTTGCATTTTAAACAGTTAGATGTAAATATAGCATTTATCCATGGATATTTGGAGGAATAGATATATATGAAACAACCACAATAATATGAGGTCAAAGGGAAAGAAAAATTACTATGCAGGTTGAAGAAGAGCTTGTATGGCTTAAAATTGGCTCCAAGGCAGTGGTATCTAAAATTTCACAGGTTTATGTCTGAACAAGGTTATACTAGATTTCACTCTGATCATTGTGTTTATTTGAAAAAGAAAAATGATGGCAGTTATATTATATTGTTATTGTATGTAGATGACATGCTTGTTATAGGGTCTAACATGCAGGAAATAAATGTGCTCAAAGGAAAATTGGCAAATTCTTTTACAGTGAAGGACTTGGGAGCTGCAAAACAAATCCTTGGTGTGAGAATAACTAGAGACAAGAAAAATCACAAATTAACATTGTCGCAGAATGAGTACATAGAAAAGGTGTTGAAAATATTTAATATGCAGAATGAAAAACTAGTTAGTACACCTTTGGCTATCCATTTCAAACTTAGTAAGGAGATGTGCCCGAAGACTTAAAAATAAATGGATTATAAGTCTAAATTTCCATATGCATCAGCAATTGGAAGTTTAATGTATGAAATGGCATGCACAAGGCATGATATTGCACATGCAGTGGGAGTTGTAAGAAGGTACATGAAAAATCCAGGAAAATATCATTGGATGGCGGTGAAATGGATTCTCGGATATTTGTGAGGTACCACAAATCAAGCATTATGATTTGGTGGTTCAAACATTTCTCTATAGGGATATGTTGATGCAGATATGGCAAGTGGTAGAGATAACATGAGGAGCACTACAGGGTACGTATTTACTATAGGTGGAACAACGGTCATCTAGGTTTTAAAAATGCAAAGTGTTGTTGCACTTTCAACAACAGAAGTAGAGTATGTTGCTTCTACAGAGGCTAGTAAAGAAATGATTTGGTTACAAAGGTTTATGGATGAATTGGGTAAGAAGCAAGATATGGGAAGGTTATACAGTGACAGCCAGAGTTCCATTCTTCTTGCAAAGAACTCAACATTTCATTCCAGGACTAAACACATACAATGCAAGTACCATTTCATATAGTCATTGTTGGAAGATGGAGATTTGAACATGGAAAAGATACACACTAGCCAGAATCCCACAGATATGTTAACAAAAGTTGTAACCAGGGAGAAATTGAGATTCTTCTCAGTTTCAATTGGTCTTCAAGTATGATGATGAAGATGAGAAACAACTAGGTCCAAAATGGAGTCATTATCTAGAAAATGAAGTAGTAGTGGAGTTTCCACAATCAGTCTCCAAGTGGGATATTTTTGGGTGTGGAGCTCGATCCTCTTCTTTTTTTAGATGTATCATCGCGTTAGACCCCTGTTCTTAACGGGGTAGAAACATCTCCTGTCATTTGATCATCATCAGGGGGCATCCTAGGGGGTGATGACGACCTTTTGGAGCCCCACCTTGGTGGGTGGTTTTGGGGCTAGCGCCCCTGAAGCTAAAAACAGATGTAAAATTGCCTTTTAAAATATTGTAATTTTTTATTCAATCTAGGTTGTTCATTAGGAAGATCATCTGACGGTAGAAGTTATGTTTTATTTAGTGTTTTTTCTCTAGAAGGAAACCCCTCTGTTTTATCAGGGTATTGTATTGTGTCTGTTTATGGTGTGTATACTATGAGAAAGAAATAGCAAGGGGGATTGTGTGAGAGAGTAAAGGATATTACAATGGATCTGTTGTCGATTGTGTCTCTTCACTTTGATGGATAATAGAAAGGAAGGACTATGTGTTTCCGTGGACATAGCGGAAGTTGGGTGAACCCTAACTAGCCAAGTGGCTAAAAAAACCTAACTGCTTCATGCTTAATTACCATGCTTTAACCATGCATCTAGTCATGACCTAGCTATGCTTGTAAATACTATGTTTTGTAGTAAAATAAGGAGGCGCTAAGGTGGCTTAGGAAGGTCTTGGACTCATGGATGCAGAACTGAAGGTGTCTTGATGGTTGTGGCGGGTCTAGATGAGGTGGAGGGTGGTTTCTGGGCTGAAGGAGAGGCTAATTAGTGATGCTATAGGTTTCTTGTAGTGCTACAAGAAAGTCCTAAATTTCTACAAGAAACAGGCCAAGGGGCCATCCATTTTTTTACCCATTGCAGCAGTGTTGTAGATCAATACGCAAGGTTTATACATAGGGTGCACTCAATTTCATACATTTCCAAGATAGCCATGTGCAACGCGAACCGAGTACTGTAAGATATGAAAAATGTCTGGGAATCTCCCTCGTCTCTATCCAATCCTACAGAAGTATTCCAATGTTCCAAATAACACTTTTTGTGAATGTTTCACCAACTCACCATATTGACTAGTGTAGAGAACTGGATTCCCTATTTTATCGATTGGATCAGTCGGCCTATTGAATCAATGAGAATCCTTGAGGATGAGGAGGCGGAGGAAAAACGAGTGTGGGGGAGAATAGGAGGCATGCGTTTGGTTCTTTGCTATAATTGTGATCAGGAATAGCATGTCGCAAGAGACTACCCACTAACCAGACTATCTTGGTGCTCTTAGTGCATGTTTAACACATGTAATGGAAGATTGTCCATAATTGATTGCTATAGGGGAAGAGAGAAACCGCCAAAGGGTGGAAAACATAATTAATGTTGAGCCAAGACTACTGGAGACAACTCTCGTCTCAAACATTAACATAGTCACCCGTGGAGGGAAGATGGTTGGAGCTGACATGGGAGCCACTAAAAAACCCAAAATCATAAAACTAACTTCACCAAAATTCTCATATAACCATGAACAATAGAAGCGGTACTACCCACTTTATTTATGGGTATATCATCATTGCATTAGTAATGAAGAAATGGTTCCCACCATAGGGTCGGGAGATGGCACCAGTTATTGAATTCCATCTACTTGTGCTCATATATGTGCCATGGTGGACCTCTGGGGACTCAAACATCAAATAAATTAATGAGGTCTTCTTTGCTAGTTGGTATAATAAGTTGTTGGAAGTCACAAAAGCCTCACCAAGAATACTGAAATTGCTCCTTGAAGACTACTCACAAGATATCTAGTTCGACATCTGCCAAGGAAACACCTAGCTATGGCCGAAGTGTGTCCATATCGACACATTTCAGTTGTGGCCCCAAAATTTTATGCAACTACAGAATCCTTCCACACAGAATTCTCTTCCTGCTTAGGGATCGTTGGGGCAATTCGGGAGGGGAGGTGTCTATATTTGTTTGGAGGAATGTTTCCCAAACCACTACTGGTAGAAACACTTGCAGCATCAAGGAAGTGGATTGTCTAGGAGACACTGGAATCAGTCATCAAGAGGCTCGAGATGTGGATTCAGTCCATACAGGAAACCATGGTGAATCTCGGTGCCTTGATAAGTCCATTTCCCACTTTTTCTGAGTTTCAAAGTTGAAGATTGTCTGATTCTTTGCCTTGTATCCCTCTTGTTACTTTGATCCCTATAGTGGGCCCACACTTCCATTGAAAACCAATAATTATGAATCCTCGACCTCTTTCCACCAAGCCACCATCCGGGTCCAAGAAAAATATGACCACCTCCACCCCAGTTGTTGATCTCACAAATGAAGCACCCCATTTACACACCACTTCACCCATAATTGAGGAAAATCCACCTTCCACTTTTGTCGCATCACCATGATCGCAAAATCCATCACCTCTCACAGCCTCCACATGCGCCACTATTTCAGACACCTTTCCATCTCCAACTATGCCTAGCATAGAAATGGAAATGGAGGTAAATTATGTTATCCAATCAATTACTACAAATCCAAATGGGACACTCGCAGACCACGTTAGAAGCAAAGATACTGCTCATACGTCTATGTTATCTTTGTTACTTGAACCGTGTCCACTCACAGTGACTTGAAATATTATTACCCCTCCCCTTCCAACCACATTCCATGCATTACCCCTTCCCTTTGATCCCATCTCGTCATCACCACCCCACCACACTCCAATCCACACCGATCCATAAACAATCGAACCCTCATAGTGAACGAGATCTCCCCAAGGGAATTCTAAGAAATGAGTTTCTAGTGGATAGTCGTTGCAGAGTCAGTTTCTTGAACCTTAAACAATGGGCCCCAATCATCTTCAGGGCTAGCCCTCAACCCAATTTTTTTCTTTCATTCAATTGATTGCACGCTAAGTAGAGGCATTGCACAACTTTTTGGATATTGAACACAAACAACCGGAGTAGAAAATTCTTGCCCTTACAGCAAAACGCGATCATCTCCTCCGGGAGAATAAAAATATCCAAGGTTAGCTTAACGAGATTACTGAAAAATTCTAGGTACAATGGCCATTGGTTGTAGAAATTGTGTGAGATGCCATGGTATAATTGCACCCTTGTTGAATTTTGCGACCACATAAAATCAACTTGTGTTGACCTTGTCTCGACCAATCGAGACTATAATAAGAGTCTTTTTTCCACTCAAAGGGAATTACCTATTCCTACCACCCAGTATGCAAGAAAAATTAAGTAGAAAATAGCAGAAGCAGCAGGACTAAAAGCCTTTATCATCAAGGTTGTGGAAGAAGCTCGGGGCCTTTTAGAACAAGTTTATGACTGGTCTGGCAGTCTGAAAAGAAAGAATCAACTTGTTTACCTTCTTCGTCGTTACACAAATATTTTTTTAACAAAGCCATGGGTACCAAATACAAGACCCAACGAAAGGAACTTCTAGCACAGGTGGACGACCTCAAGACCTAAATCTAGTACATCAAAGATTAATCATCCAATGCCAAGAATATCCTCTATGACCTTAAGCCTCTAGCACAGGCTCATTTGGACAAACTACAGCAGACCAATGAGGAAAATGACACGTAGTGGAATACTCTACTAATGGCATGTCCAGACGATCCTACTATTGAACTCATGGCACAGTTCCTTGCTCAGATGGACACCCTCACAAGTGTTATAACCCTATTTTCCATCACATTATAGTGAGAGAAACCCAAGTTCAACTTACTTTAGTTGTTGGCTAAAATGCATCCTCTTTCCACCTTTTATTTTATTTATGTGAGATTTATCATATGTTAAAAGGGTGAAATTACATAATTGAGAAATTTCTCATAATTATTTTTCCAAAATATTATAATTATGAGATAATAATTATTTCATAATTGAGATATTTTAGAAAAATCTCATAATTCTGAAAAATGTTTCTAGAGTTTTTCATTCCCAAGGAGATCAACTTGACCCACTTTTATATGCGTTGGCTAAGGGTTCATTGTTGTAGAAGTTTCCTAACTTCTCAAGCCCTTAGGTGTCTAGATACATTCTACCAAAGGATATAATAAACCTATATAATCTCAGCAAGAGGGGAAAGTGATAAGAGAGAGTAGGATGATGTATCTAACTTCATATGCCACTTTGTGGCATCCCCAGTTAACATACGTTGGAACAAGAGAAGTTTAATAGAATTTTCCACCAAAAAATTAGAGGAACGCCATAAGTGATAGGTGGTATTATGGGTAGATTGATTATCCCTAGGCTTCCCTTAAAACTTGGGAATATCATATGGAAATTTGGTGGGCATGGGTGGCCACTAGGGATCATGTCAGATGGGGTCATTAGTTAACTTTTCCAAATATAGTAAATCAAGAGAGGATAAAAATGGATTGTGGACTTGGCTAAATGGATCATAGGCAGGAGAACCTCATAACCAACCTTGTGGTCCCCCCATATAGGGATTGTGATGCATGGATTATCTGTTAATGAATGGGTTTGCCCCTGCATATGACTGTTGCGGGCCAAAGTGAATCGTTTAAGGATTCTGCCCCAAAGGGTACATGCCCCGAGAGAGAAAATGACCCCCAAGAACATGACTTGTCATATGGTTATAACCATTAGGATAATACAGATCAACCTGGGCGGTAGGACCGACATAAGGATAATAACTTGTATGAGTGATGACACTAGCAACAAGCTTGCCTCCAGATAAACTAGCCCCTTTTGGAAAGGTACTAGTAGGTGGCACCCCTACAAACAATGAACTATAACAGGCTTGCGATATGCTAGAAACAACGTTTCCCCCATGATGGCTAGTAACAACTGATGATCCCGAGCACATATTTATAGAATTAACAATGCCTAATTGAGGAACATGAATGGTTGGTTGAGAAAAGTTAGGTGAAAAGATTCATGATCCTACCAGTTGACTAGGATGAGACATCATGGTCGACATAGAATATGGTGTGGGTGTTAGTATGAATCTTAATTGCAAGCGTACAAAAAAGGCTCACTTTAGCTGTGCATAAAAAACATCCCTAACAGCAAATATTGTTGTCAATATCTTTAGATATGCAACTAGTTTACCAAGATATATGCTGCAAAATCTAGATCTATGCATTAAAAGACATTAAGCAGTAAATAAAAGCAAGAATTTCTCTATGCATCCAATAGACAAGACAAGATTGTTTTAAATAATTTTTGTATTTTTTACACCTGGGAAGGGAACATAGAAAGATGTTACCAGTCCCCCTCAATGGGATGGGTTCTTGTAAGTTCACAACACTTCAGATCTAAAATCCCTCTCTCTTGATGGTGTAGAAAACCCAGACAAAAATGGAACTCAAAGGGAGCTCACAAGAAAAATGGTAGCAAAATATGACAATGATAGTGGATCAAAGTCGCACCAAAAGTATAGATCTAGAGTGATCTTTAGGCAACAAAAGGTAGTGAATGAATGGAAAAACACTTATATTTATAACAAAATATTGAGTTAGTTTAGATATTGGTGCATAATTAAAATATTATTAACCAAATCTAGACCCAACTTTTATGGAATATTTTATTATATTTGTTGGAGGGAAAAAGAATTTGACTTTGGTCAAATCCATTTATTTGTAAATAATAAATAAATAAATAATTTATTTATTATTTTAAGGATGTGGTTGAGTAATAATTAAATAAATAATGATTTATTCAATTATTTATAAATGATTTAGTCAAATTTAACAAGGAATAGTATTTAAATAAGGTTTAAATAATTATTCCTAGAAAATAATAAGATTCTTAATGATTTATCCAATTAATTTTCTTGTTTTGGGTTAAATATGACCAGGAATATTAATTAAACTGTTGTTTAACTAATTATTCCTTGAGGAAAATCAAACAAATGTGGATTTATTTAATATTTCCTCATGGGGTTTCCTATTTAGACCATAAACAACTTAATAAATGTGGTTTACTAAATTATTTTTCATAGTGAAAGTAATTTTACTTAGGGTAAAATTGGTCTTACATGGTGTATTTTGGTCCATCTAATAGTAATAGGTTAGATGACCAAAAATTGGTGTAACATTAGGCATGGAAACATACGAAAAATTTGTAGGTGATATAAAAGAGATTGGTGGAATTCCTGAAAAAGAAGTGACAGGTGTAAACGGAGGAGTAGATCATTTTAGCTGCCCAATAGTTGGATCTTATCTATTCACAGTCAGGTTTGCTATATGAAGTGTTTTCAAATGCTCCTAGGACTTCTATTGACCCTCCTAAACCTTCTCCTATCCCAAATGTCGATGGCATGATTGGGTCTATTTCTGATTTTGTGAGTCAACTTGTTGCCCAACTTGGGAAATTGATTGTTACATCTCAACCCCCAACAAGTGTGTCTAGCTCTGCTAAAGCATTGTCTTCTGAGAAATCCACCAATGTTCTTACAGTGAAGTCCACAACACTTAAGAACAACCAACAACCTGGTGGTAAAAAGAACCATATGAATAAACAGAAAAATAAAACTGCTCAGGAACCCCAAACCAACCCTCAAAATCAGGGAGGGGGAACCTGTGAATTTCATCGTAAAATCAAATTCCCTTGTAAAATTTGTTAAGGAGACCACCTCACCCATGATTTCCCTTGGATGGATGAAGTACATAGGCTCTTTTCACCACCATCTACTCAACAGCTTGTCATTTTGACTCATCCATTCCCTGTACAAACTCAGCAAAAAATGGTTTCCCATCTTCTTCCACCTCTGCAAGGGGGAAACGAGGGGTCAGTTTCTATTCCTACCCATATTTTGCCTATATTTATGTGTAAGGAAGATGTGAATGTGGCTATGTGAGCAAAATAGTATGATGTGCGTGAGTCAATCTCTTCTTCTAGGACTCATCCTCTCCACCTACTTCCACTGGACCTCTCAAGTTAGATAAGCCTTTGGATCTTGTTTATCGCCCCTCCAAGTGTGTCGTTTGTAAGGAAACATACAATCCCTCTGTCTAGGTTGCTCAACATTACAATATTGTTGAAGATCTTATTCATGCGCCTTGTGCCATGTCTACCCTAGAGGTTTTGCAAAGTTTTCCTCAACAGTGAAAGGCATTGTTGTATGTGATTGGTTGAGTCAATCTATCTAACTCAAGTCTCATTTTTTTTAATACTGAAAATGTTGCTCCTCGCATTTCCCATCAAATCGCCTTTTAGATTATCGTGCATGTCTTCCATAGGAATATTCATTGCACTTTGGTGGCTGAAGTCTCTTCCACATGTGTCGTGTCAGCTTCATACTCGAAGTCTATTGGCTCTCTGACGCTCACCATATCCAATACCACTCTTCAAGCCTTTGATGGACACAACTTTGTACCTAAGGTGGTTCTTCCCAAGTTTCCCATTAAGTTAAGGGGAATTTTTTTCTATGTCAATGTTGAGGTCATCGACAGTCCTTTGGACTATAACCTGCTCCATGGTCATAGTTGGTTTTATGCCATGACCACATTTTTCTCATCTGTATTTCATGTTCTTTACTTTCCTCATGAAGGAAATATTGTGACCATTTACCAACTCGACTATTGTGTGCCATCGACCAAACTTACCACTATAGGGAACTTAATCCAACTTTTCGGAAACCACCTTGGTATGTATGCGAGTGTTGGTGTGGGCTTGTTTAAAATTTCATCTCTTATTGGGGTATTTCCTCAATTACCACCGCCCAACATTCATTTATCTTCTACTAAAGTTCCTATGCATATGATCTCTTCTCACACTTGTGGACCCCATATACCTCCTAATCCTTTGGTGGTGTCTCATGATCTTATGGAAGTTGATCAAGCTATCGAGCATCCTCTACCAATTGTTGTGGAAGAGACTACCTCTCTGGTAGTCTTGTAAGTACCTCTAAACCCTGGTCAGAAACTCCATCCCAATATAGAATATGACCGGGATTTTTTTCCCACATGGGACATCACTCTTCCTATTCCACATGTCTCCCTTGATAATGATTCTTCTTCTCTACAAGTTATCTCAAAGGTCATGGATTCACCTATCATCCTAGGGAAATTATGCCTCTTCATGCCTCTATTGTTCCCGAATTGGAAAAGGTAGAGATTGGAAAAAAAAATCTCGAATTGACCCAAGGGGAACCTCCTCGATGTTCCTTGGAAGTGCCACCTTTGGACCGAGTCAAGTCTTGGGATTCTACTACCAAATTTTCCAACTCCTTACCACCTATTGGCGAGCATTTTTTACCCCCCTTATGTCTTGATCCTCCCTTATGTCCTAGGGTTAATTTTGAGAGCATGACTATGTTAGAATGTCCCTAACATGGTCAACATTTCCAGATTTGGCAGTTTGATTTACTTTGGCATGGCCCCACATTGGTGAGCCATATGGTACCTCCACTCCTTCATGATTTTGTGTATGGAAATCCTTGGTATGTGTCTCGAAATGGGCACACAATATTCTTCCCTACTAGATTGTGTTGTGCTTGTACATATTGTACATAGGAGTGTGATGTTTTATCCATTTTTGGTTCACTTTGTGATGAAAGTATTTTTCATGCTTTCTTTATGCAAAAAATCCAAAAAACAAGTTATAAAATTCAAAAAAAAAAAAAAAATCAATATTTCAAAAACCAAAAAAATATGGTCTTTTTTTACCTCATCCTTGTTTATTTCTTTAATTATGTGATTTAACCACGGGTTTAGTCTTTCTGGATGGTGTTGGACGGATAATTCGTTCTTGCGGACAATACAGACCTCTCAAGTGTCCTACGAACAGCTAGCAACAAACGGACAAATAAAAACCATTTTCTCTAGAAATTGTTTGATTTGGAATTAAGTATAACAGGGTTTTAGAAACCTACTTGTATTCCAGTGCTGATCTTCTTCCCAGTGGCTTGAAGAAAGTCGTCGTCAAGGATCTGCAATCAAAAACACAAGAAAATATCAAAAGCACCTGTATAATAAATCAATTCATGAATCAAACATCTATCAAGATGATCAAGGAATTCAAGAAATGAGATAATCAATTAAATTACCCATTGAGAAAACAATATTCATTCGTATTAACTTAAATAAAGAAAAGCCTTACAACCGTGTCCACCTTGATGTCATACACACCTTCCCGGGGTCTGGAACAGGCGTTTCCTTTACTCTGACAAGCCTTACACTCTCTCAGCTAAAAGCACATGGGTGTGTAATCATTCCCATATAATAATGGCTATGAGAGCATGAGTTTTCATAGCATTTCTCCTCAAAAATTCTCCAAGTCTAACTCACTAATTCTCTATTTCTCTAACTCATAAATTGTAACCCTTGAAGCTGCACTATGGCTTCAATTTATAGGAAAAAAGATGAGGTTATGGTTCCACATAAGAAGGGATAGAATGCTCCTTTGAAGGGATTGAGCTGCATAAACCAAGGGGAAGGCTCCCATAATGGAGGAATTAACATACATGATAGGAGCAAACCTTCGACCGGATTACTGCTTCTAGAAGCTTCCAGATTTGACTGCTGGGCTTCTAAATTTTACTTTCTGCATTTTTTTTATCTTTTACAGGGGTCTGCATCTTTAATAAATAAAAAGTGCATTTAGCTCCGCATGATTTAGAGCAAGAAAGTGCGGCACCGCAAGAAATGTTAAGAGAAAGTACGGTACAAGTGTTTTTAAGAATTTTATGAGATTTTCTCTCAATTTCAAGGCTTGACTTTAGGAAATTTGATGTTGTAGACTTCTAAGGGAGTATTAAAATTTCATGGTGACAAATTTCAGTGTAACAAATTGCCCCCTAAAGTGTGAATTCTGAGAGCATTTGAAGAGTGATGTGCTTTATCATTTCAAGGATTAGCCTGTGGAAACCCCAGTCGGAACCCTGTAAAAAAATTCAATGCAAAACATATATATATATCATCGCTAAGGTAGGCATTCCCATACTGAGATCAAAACTAACTAAACTTGTTCTGATACAGAAATGATTTTAATATTACATCAATAGTGTAGACACAGCATGGGCGCAACCATCTGTAATGAATAGTCTACTGCATAATGAATAATAAAACTCCTCGCGGCCTAGATGGTAGAAAATAGATCCAGGGTCTTGATTTATGCTTCTTGAATTAGTACGATTCTATCCATGCAATTAAATGTGTTGAAGTTGAACATGGTAGAACCCACTTGATTACCAGTCAATGATGTGAACTGTTAACAAGTGTGAGAGAAATCACCAATAATGAAAATGGCTCTCAAAGTACTTAGTACAATCCATGAAATGTGAATAAGTGATCTAAAGTCGAGCATTTTACGGAATCGTTCGATCAAAGGTCAATGATGCAACCTTTCATCGAAGGCGAGAAACCTGCCATTAAGGCATGCAGATTCCAAGGTACTGATGGATTCTAGATCAACTTCCTAGATGATAAGTTGTCATCGATAGAAAGTGATCTATCATAAGCAAGCTCACGACACGAAATCATAGATCAAGTTTTGAAGAAATTTTTTGCAAGGACTGACTCAGGGATGGTCAACGCGAATGGAGACAAATATTTGCAGATGAATGGTTTGTTTGATTGTCCTCTTGAACACATAACAACACTGCAGATGGTTTGGTGACAGTTGCCCTAAGCTAATACCCAGAAACCGGCTGAAGACCTTCAATATGGTTTGATTAATTGATAGGCAAAGGATTTCCAAACCTAGGTAGAAGTGTGATAAAAAGTGTTGTGTTCAAGAGTGGTGTAAAGCTTTTACAAATCAAAGTGTAACAAATGAATCTATTTCTCTCTTTTCCCCCACAATTTCTGGCAAGTACCTCTTTATTTTTTGACAAGCTTGAGGAGGATAACATTTTCTTGTTTATAAGCTCATCCTTCAGATGAGTCCAACCTAGTTCAAAATCAAACCCTATGAAGGAGTGGTTCATTCCTGTTTAAAATTGACAGGTCTGTTACTGTTAAATTTTAACAAGTCTAGTATAGGAGAATCTTGGTGTTTTCCAGTTTTAGGGAGTCAGAAGAAAAAACTTAAGAAAACTCCATGGTTGTACTTTTTCATAAATTTAGTCTCTCAGGCCTGAAAAAGGATAAAATAATGTGAGAGGGAACTCTATTGACCATGATTAGTCAACGTATACATTTTTCATAAATAGTCCATTTCAATCTGGAAAAGGGGTAAACTTATACTGAAGGGACGACCATTCATTTCCTTTAACGAGTTCGAATAGTCAAGTACTCGGCAATCTTTTCATTTTTAGAAAGTCTAAAAAGGGCTTAAAAGAGGACTCCATGGTTTCAGTTTTTCATAAATTTTAAAGAGCCTGAAAAAGTGATAAAAGTATACTCTTTGTCAAAAATGATCATTTTGCCTGAAAAATTCAGTATTCTGCACAAAAAACTCAAAAAATTAAACATACCTGTTTCAATAATAAAAATATTTTGAAAAACCATCTTTTTAAAGTGAAAAATAAACAAAGTTAAATTTCATTTATTCGAAAAAACTTATAAAAAGGAGTTTTTCAAGTTCATTTTTACCGTTTTAGTTTGGAATGAAAATTTTAGAGCTTTTGGAAAAAAATGCTTCGGAGAATATTTGGACAAACCGACTGTTGGAATCGAAAATTGTCTGCTCCAGGTAATCCATAACCTCTTTTCCTTGCTTTTCATCCATTCATTTTCTTAAATTAGGGTCTAAATTTCATTTTTGGGAGGAAAATTGGTTCAAAAATCCACCCTCGGGGGTCCGCAAGTAGGACACTAGGTACCTGTGGACCCCGACATTTTCTCACAAAGGAAAATGTCGGGGCCCTGCACTTTTAACACAAAGCCCGTGTAGAGCTACGCACTGTCTCTGAGGGTAAAGTGCAGGGGCGTCATAACGAATTTAAAAACACAATTTCCTTCTAAATTACCCAAATTTTTTGTTTTAAAATGATTCTAATCCTTCATTTTACTCATTGTAGTATATTTACAATGCTCATTTGGCGAGAACGGGAACATGAGGAGGTAGATGAAGCAGCAATGATTCATCAACCTACTTTACAAGTTTTAAGAGCATTCGGGTTATTCAAATTCTGGGCTATCAGTGGCATGAGAGCTCAAGTAGATCTTCTCACCTGGTTGGTAAAAAAGTGTGACGTTTAGGCCTAGTGTTTCATGATTGGAGGCCACCGGCTTGAAATTGAGCTAGAGGACATATATTTTTTGACTGGTTTGTCTAAGAGAGGCGAACCACTTTCTCTATTTAGGGCTAGGCCAGGTGGCCAGTCTGTTGCTAGCCTGCAATTAGAGTTTTGTAATGATGAAGCCAATCCCAGAGACAAATGGATTGATATTAAAACTATCATCCGTCCCGAGATAAAATTTATTGTGTTTACCATTGTCAAGTTATGTGGAAGTGATGCTTTGCATGTAGCTACTAGATCTGAGATGTGGATTGCAGTAGATTGTTTCTGAGGCACCATATTCAACTGGTGCGAGGCAGTGTTGGCTAATGTGAAAGGCCAACTTACCAGAGCAAAGAATGGGAAGTTAAACAACTTCGAATATGGGTCAATCGTAGTTACCTTTTCTCTAGAGAGGATTCCTCTATTAGCCCCACAACATATTCTTGTTGATGCTGGTAGACCTCAAGAGCCTTGGATGGTTCGATGGGTTACTTTGATGGCCCATCACAGCGAGGGTGGGGAGATTGTTCGATTTATCTCGACTTATTTTCATTGTTTAGAACGCCAAATTTTTGTGATAGTGGATTTTCCTTATGCAGGCATAGATTTCCGCGGTGATCGAGATATGCCACTTCCTCCAGGAGCTCAGTGGGATGAGTCAGGTAAAAAATCTCTTTCACATGTTCTAATTTCTAATTTTTATTTTGTTTTTAAATCATCCAAAACTAATAACAAAAAATTTAAATGCAGATGTGGGTCTAAGTCGACTAGCCATTCTCCGCCCCTTTGACTGGAGGCAAAGGGATGCAGCTGCAACACCACCACCACCACAGGATCAGAAAACAGAGATCTTGACTAATTTGGAACATCATTCGAAGCAGCTAACTATGGATATTCCTGAGACTACCATAGATGACATCCCACTTCATTTACAGAGATACGTCATTGGTGTTCCTAGACCATTCAAGAGATTTTTTACTAGGGTGGCAAGAGCAGTAGTGTATTATCATGATCATCACCACGGATAGTGGATGATTGACTGTATAGAATCATTTTTGTATCACTTTTTTCCGATCATAAGGTGTTTTGAACCTATGATCAAAGACGATGTACTATTTTTTGAACACTACATCTATACTTTGATATACTATTATTTCCAGTTACCTGTTCAATCATGTTATAGAATGTTGATTTAATAATTTATTATTGAAAATGTCTATTTATAACAATAGAAGCTATTACATCTGCTAATGTGTTTAAATTTATTGGAATGTGTTGATACTAAATATAATCGAACTCCCGTTCCAAGAGACGAACCCTTAAAAATAATCTTAATAATACTGGGTTTCTAATGGCATATACTCGGTTTAAATGTAATACAATGAGTTCAGAATCTAACCTAACAATCAAACTCTGAATTCCAAATTAAATGGATTCAAACAGTAATTCAATAATTGTACTATATTCGGCAATATTGTTCGTTGTTTGACCAAGGTTTACCCCATTCATAGATACTAACTCATCAGTGGGTGAATAAATAACCTAAGCTACGGAACAGATGTTCCGTGTACTACAACAAGCACCATCAGCAAATCCAATATATGTTTGAAAGGACGTTGCCATCTGTGATAATCTACTCCTAGAATAATATACCCATGCCCCCCGGTCGAGTGAGGGTTACATGTAATGAAGTCAATGCCCCATTTTGCAAAAGGACCGACAACAATTATAGGGTGAAGAGGAGCAGGTGGTGCACGCATTTTTCAATCGAATATTTGACAATTATGACATTTTTGGACCACATAAATACAATATTTAACTAAGGATGGCTAGAAATAACTTGTGCACAATATCTTTTGGGTTGTGGCGTACCCAGACATATGACTACCACATGCTCTAGAGTGACAGTAATTTAAAACCTTTTCGGCTTCTTCATGGGTTAGACAACGTCAAAAAACTGATTCCTCACGATGACGATATAGTGTGTCGCCAACAATATGATATTGTTGAGACTGGAAAAGTATTTTTTGTCGTTGCAACTATGAAAGCTCAGGCTGAAAAGATTGGGTCTGAAGATAAACAATAATATCTCCATACCAAGGTTCGATGGTACTAATAAGAAATAAGGATTCATCCGCAATTGGTTGTTCTACTACAGTTTCTGTATTAGTACGTGGGAAATCGCACATAAGTTCAGCAAATATCAATGATTTATTTGATTTGGACTTTTCAAATTCCAAATCAAACTTTTGCAGGATGACAATCCATTTAGATTATTTCCCCCCCAGCAATTGTTTGGTCAAAATGTACATCATAGGGTTACAATCAAAGATCACTGTTGTTTTGCGTAAAAGTATGTACTGACGAAAACGTTGGACAACTTGAACAACTGCCAAGGCCAATTTCTCCACATGTGAATATTTGATTTCATCCGAATGCAAATTTCAACTAAGATATTAAATCACATGTTCACAATGACATTCATCTTCTTGAACTAAAACCATCCCTATCATGGAATCGGAAGTGGAGAGGTACAAAAAGTAATCTTGGTTGTAGTTGGGAGGATGCAGTAATGGTGCATGGGTCAATGTGTGTTTCAGAGCATCAAAAGATCCATCAGTGACCTCATCCCAAAAGAAAGGAATATTCTGTTTCAACAACCTAGTGAAACCTTTCGTTAACTCGGCGTAGTTAGGAATGAATCGATGTAAAAAGTTTGCTTTCCCTTGTAAACTTTGGAGTTGGCGAAGAGTAGAAGGAGGAGGTAAATTGATGATTACCTCAACCTTCGATGGGTCGACACGAATGCCTGCCTTTGAGACAATAAATCCCCATAATCATTCAGATTGTACGTAGAAAACACATTTGTGAGGATTCAGACGAATGTTATAATGCCTGCATCGTATAAAGATGGCTCGTAAATGAGTAATATGATCTTCTCTGCATGAAGAGTGAGCAGGAAAATCATCGAGGTAGGGTTGTATAATGTGTTTAATGTCGTGAAATGCATAGGACATGGCCCTTTGAAAAGTGGTGCCATCATTCTTAAGGCCAAAAGGTAGTTTGCGATAAGAAAAAGTTCCCCATGGACAAATTAAAGTTGTTTTAGGTTGATCTGCAGGGAGTATGTTGATTTGATTGTAGCCGGAAAATCCATCCATGAACGAGAACATTTCACTTCCAGCACAACCGTCAATAATTTGATCGATGTAAGGGGTTGGATAATTGTCTTTTGGACAAGATTGATTTATATCCCTATAATCGATACGTACTCATATTGTTCCTTGTTTTTTATTGACTGGAAAAATATTAAATACCCAGTTTGTGAGCGGAATTGGATAAATAAAACCTGCACGAAGTAATTTTTCAACTTCGGCTTTAATAGCAGCCACTTTTCTATGATGTATCTGACGTAATCTCTATCTAACAGGTTTAGCATCCAGGTATGTCTTAATTTCATGAACAACAATCAGTGGATCGATTCCTGGCATTTCTTCATATGACCAGGAAAAAATGTCACGGAATTCCTAAAATAGGGCCTTATATGCTTGGATTTCATCTGTCGTACAAGAAGCACCTATATGAATGTTTTCAACAATTATAGGTTTTACTGAAATGTCAAGAGGAACTGTTGCAAAAATATTTTTTAAATTCAATTGAGAATCGAAATGTGAAAGAGGATTCTAAGGGTCTTTGACATAATCAGTGGTAAAAATGGAGGAAAAATAATTCTCAAAATGATCGAGATCAGGTAAAAACGAAGACCTATGATGAAGATCTTCCCATGGTAACTCATCTACCAACAAGAATTCACGAAGATGTTCATCAGTATTGAATACTTGTTGAGCAGGATCCGGAATTGGTGTTGAAGCTGAGCTCGATATTGAAAATGACTCCTAATTTATCACATTCACTGGATCAGACTCAGTTGAAGGAGTATCAAAAAATGAATGTACATTCTGATATTCCAACTCAAATGGACTCAAAGGCATCGGGCCATCAAAAGAATCCAATTTTGATTCTGAAGGTACTATCCAAGGATCATCAAAGGAAATATTACTTGATGTAATCATATTGATATTATCAATAGGAGGTTGTACATTGGGAGCAGGCAGGGAAAAAGTTCCCAGTAAAGCCGAATCTTTAATCAAACCTACTCCGACATCCTTATAAGGGATAGTCAATTTTTCGATATGCTGGATGCTATCAGTAGAGGCTGGGTCAGATGAATAATATGAGAGATGATCTATCTTCACGATCTTTCCTTTATGAGGAAACATGATGAGACAGAACATCGATGATACAACAACAGTCATGGCGTAAGACCAACTGTGACCCAGGAGAAGCTTGTAATCCAGAGGGGCATCAACCACCTCCACATCTATATTAACCATTTTTCCTTCGACCTCTATTGGTAGATCTTGTAAGATACCATATGATTGAAAACCTCTTCTATCAAAAACTTTGAGAATAGTTGGTGATTGGTTAATGGTTGGAGAACCAAGTGATTTCCAACATTTTAACGACATAATACACGTAGAAGCCCCTTCATCAACAACAATATGAAAGATACGTTTGTTTTTTACTATTACCGGAATCTGAAAAGCCATTTTATGGGGTAGGCGGGGTGTAAAATTCTCTAAATCGAAGATCATGAGGTTCAAATCTTGGAGATCTACGGCTCCTAAGGCTAAGAAAAGTAATTTTCTTTGGGCTGGGTGTGATTTCAATACTTCCAAAGCTAACATTGCTGAAGGGGAAATTGCCAAATCTTCAACAATATTGTAATTCTGAGCAGCTCTCGCATGTGGATTGAAAGCCAATTTACGAAGTACACCTTTTTGTAGGAAGTTTAATCACTAAGTCAGGATTTTATTTCTCGATCTGTAATGGATCAGAAACTGAGGGAGATGTAGTTGATGCAGAATTGGATGTTTCTGCTTCTTTACCAATATTTTTACTACCATAATCTTGCAATCGCGTCACAACCATCAAGATATTCTCAAGCGTCTTGGAGGGAGATCCAACCATGTTACTATCTTAAGAAAGAAAAGGATCCTTCAAGAAAGCAGGTATAGGCGAACCCTTAACGAATTTTGATACCTCGGCTCTATGTGGGCATTCTTTTGTAAAATGATCCTCATCACAGATTAGACAAGGATAGCGAGGTTTACGTTTTTCGTCAGTTGGTTCATTTTTATCGTTTTTATCTTTTGAAGATTTTTTATTTTTATTCTTACCTTTATTCTTACCACCAGTTTTAGATTTGGTTGTGGATGACTCTACAACATGAATATCAGTGGAAGCTTCTACGGAAGAATCTCCTTTGGGTGAATCGGGTAAAGTGATAATAGGAGAAGTGGTTTTGGAAGACTTCTTCTTGCTTTTACCAGTGCTAATAGAACCAATTACACCATCAGCGACATGAGAGCCAGAAGGAGTTGTAGTTAATTGACCAGGTCTTGGTAAATCGGGGATTTTATCATACAGATTACCTGATTGAGTATATAAAAGGTGAAGGTACTAAGCCTAAGCAATGACTTGAACTTCTATAACAACACCTCCTTTGGCCACATCTTCAGTAATCTTGGGCAATAACGATTTAATAAACCATTCAGCCAAAATTTGATCCGGAATAAAGACTTTCACTAAACATCTTCTACGTCTCCATTCTTGAATGTGATCAGATATGTACGTAGACGTAGACTGTTTTAATGAAGTCAGCAACTCTGTGCCATTGTCGTATCTGACAGGAAACTGAAAAGTTAAGCATTCGCCTCTTGCATTAAAAGTTGTTAAAGAAACCGCGCGTGTTAACTCAAACAACCCATTTAGCGTTGAACCAGCTACATGCCATAAAAAGACACAATCGAATCGAATCATCGACTAGTGAATTGGATGCGCACCAGAGGTGATAAGTCATAATGTGATTAGATGGGTCCTCTCCTGACTCACCTTTAAATTTTGGAAAATCAATGGGCAACTTGTTAGGCATCGGCGACCAATATGGAAGATAAAAAATGGGAATGCTCGTAAGGCGAGATAGATCCGGTAAATCTAAAGTAGCTATGAATGGTAACTGATGGCTAGGGTCTTGATAACCTTTTTTGATCAAACCAGTGCCAGGAGGAGGATATCCAGGATACCCTAGAATTGGATGCACATTTGGAATTGTGAAACCTCCTAGGTAACCAGGATTAACTGTACCATATTAAGGTTGTTGAGGTATTTGATAAGTATACCCAGGGTATGGCTGATACTGATATACTTGATTTTTTGTAGCCTATCCAAATTGATACTATCCCTGGTACAGTTGATAAGTAAACTGTGGTTGACTAGAGACAATCGTACTAGTACCAAATTGTCCTGTAGGCATCTGGACTGTAGTCTGAATTGTAGGTCCTGACTGTGGCACAGAGGCTTGAGGAATTTTCACTAGTGATGCAGGGATAGAAGAAACTAGAGCTACAGATACTCCAGAAACAGGTGTTTTAGGTGGAACAGAAGTTGCAGTAGCTGCAGCAGTCTGAGGCAGAGTCTGAGGTGTACTAGGTGCTATAGGGTAAACTGCTTGGGTGGTTGGTTTTCGAATATCCCTCTCAGGGCTTTCCGGTGCCCGAGGCAGACAGTAAGATTAGCTATGTTGTTCACAAAGATGGCATGATCATGTTCATATTAACTTGAAATAACTTGATAGAATACGATATATAATTACCTCTTTGACAATCTTGGAGTCCCTTGGAGAGCACTAGGCAGCGAAGCAAGAGTCCTTCTTCACCAGCTCCAAATCTTAGTCCTGCAATCAGTCAAAGCACCCGTGTAACTCCTAACATAACATATATTCTATCAATCAAGCCAATATATAATGAACTTCTAAATTATACACATCTGAGCCATTCATATCATACTATGTAAATGTTCAAACAATAATGACAACATTAAGCATTGAATGGACAAAACGAACACAGTTCTACTAATTTGAAAGAAGGAGGATTACAACCGTCGGTTGTACCAAGCCCTCCTCAGTCTCCCAATCTCTCTTATCTCTCAAGTGAAGAAGTCTAAGTCAACAAGCTCTCTAGGAACCTCTTTGGCTCTTGGCCTTCACACTATTCTCTATTCCACAAGTATGCAAAACCTTTAGCAATCCTTCGACCTTCAATTAAGAGCCTTCAGCTCCTTCTTATAGGAGAGGGAGAAAGCCATTATTGCCTTTCTCTTTCCACTAGTTTGGAATGGAAAAAACTTAGATGTTTCCTTGATCTCTATGCTTTTGCCTCCTTTGGAGTTCAGTCTTCTTATGGCAATGACCAATAATGAACTGGTGTGTTGCAGTTTCTTTTATGAACTGATCCTCTTGTGAGGGAAAATCGGAGATTCAAATCATTCTCCGCGGGCTTTTCCCGATTCAAACTTAAAACACGGGTAACGCTGCCCTTTAGTTTAAGCAGAGCGTTGCCCTAGCCACTAACGCGGCTCATTCACTGATTGACTGCGTTATAACACTCTTGTATTGTTCTATATAGGCGTTACCCTGGCAGAAATAGGTTTAATTTAGGTCTTTGTATTCCTTCCATATTTGTCTTCTCCTCCGAGCTGATGAGGAGGTATTTTGACCTGTAATAGATGCCCCCTAAAATGTGAGGTCAGAGAAAAAGACGATGGCCGAAATAATTTACAATTTGTGTAGAGATAGAGAGATTGAAAGACTAAGGAAAACCTGAAACAACAACATACGTCAGAAAATATAGTATTTTCCTAGAGTCGGGAATTTCCCATGCTCAGTAGCTTAAACAACATGATTTCTCTAGAATAGAGATATGAAGAATCTGTCCACCAATAAGCACCATGTGAAAGTGTTTGTCATAACAGGATCAGGCTGAAGAAGCTGTCTCCATAAACAATATCGCAGCTTGGGGAAGGAAACACATTTATAATGATGTAGCCTTTGCCCCAAGGTCTTGACCGCCGATTCACTTAAACTGCATATTTCTCAACATGTGAATGAAGGATTTGTCGTCGAACATGTGATAAATCGTCTGATTACCAGTCAATAATGAAAACTGTTAACAAACGCGAAGGTGGCCACCAATAATGATGATGGTCCCTAAGATGCCCAATACAATCTAGCGAGTGTGAATAAAAGGAGTTGAAGTCAAACACTCGTAGAATCATTCGACTAGGAGCCAATGATGAAGACCCCTGATCAAACACAAGACTACCTGCCACTGATGTCTACAAGTATCTGGCTACGGATGGGTTTCTAGATCAACTTCCTAGATAAGATGTTGAAGTCGATAGGAATAGATCTGTCGAAAGGTAGGCACTGAGGCGTCCTACATCAGTCAACACAAAACGGAAACCAACTGATTTTGTTTATGATTGAGATAGTGGAGAGGAAGTGGGAACGTCAGACGACAAATAATTTCTGGCATAATGAGCGGTTTGGTTGATAACAGGAGCAGTAGATATCGAGATCTGCTTGAACAATAGAAGGCACTCTAGCAAGGTACTAGGCAGCTGAAGCTTGATGAACACCAAAGAGTGTGTTAGGATTTAACCGATGCAGGGACACTGGGAAATAAAGGCTAATACTCATAGATGGTAGGGTTCGGCTAACTGCGAAAGAGTTTTCTGGGAAGTGCCATGTTCAATAATTTTTCTGCCAAATTGACCTTTTTGAAAATGTAACAGAGGTAGTATTCACTTTGTCCAAATTTTTCCCCATTTGATTAAGTTTAGCGAGTCCAGACGAGTAAACTCGGTGAATTTTTCATGTTTAGAGAGTCTGAAAAATGTCAAGAAAGACAACTCTGTGTTCTATCTGATTAGGTTTAACGAGTCCATATGAGTAAACTCGGTGAATTTTTCATGTTTAGAGAGTCTAAAAAATGTCAGGAAAGACAACTTTGTGCCCCATCTGATTAGGTTTAACGAGTCCAGATGAGCAAACTCGGTGAATTTTTCATGTTTAGAGAGTCTGAAAAATGTCGTAAAAGATGACTCCATTGGGGTACCTGTGTCATGTCTTGATAACCGGGCATGGCAAAGGGGTAATAGTAAGCCCGAAACAGTTCATTTTCCGTAAGTTAGTCCATCGAATCCGGAAAAGTGAGAAATCTATGTTCGATGGACTTCTACCTCATTTTGTTATGAGTACGAGGAGATGAAGTAAACTCGATACTCTTTGTGAAATTTTAACGAGTCCAACAAAGAAAAACTCGGTACCCTCCGTGAAATTTTAACGAGTCACGCGGAGAAAACTCGGTTACTTTTTCTGTTTAAAGAGCTTTGAAAAAGAGGAAAATAATGGCTCCTTGTTCTCTGTCGAAGTAGTTTTAACAAGTCTGACAAAGGCGACTCGGGATTTTTTCAGTTTTATGAGTGAGAAAAATATTCCTTAAAAGAAAGCTCAGTGCTTCTCCATAGCTTTAACGAGTCTGGAGAAGAGAACTCTAGGTTTTTCGGATTAATGAGCAAGAAAAGACCATACAAAAAGAATGCTCGATGTCAACTTCGTGTAAGTTTAATGAGTCTGAAGGAGGAAACTCGAGGTTTTTCGGATTAACGAGCAAGAAAAATACCGTAAAAAGAATGCTCGAATAGGGTAAACCCCAATCAGGTTTTTCGCGAGGAGAAAGTCGCGTGAGTAGTCGGGGGCATTAAGGAGTGGGACTGAAACAAGTGCATTTTTTAAAGCATTAAATGACCGTTGAGCTTGGTCATCCCACAAGTATAGTGTTCCTTTCTTCAATAATTGCATAAATCCTTTCGTCATCTTGACATAGTTGACGATGAATCGACGTAAAAAATTTTCCTTCCCCTGCAAACGTTGGAGTTGAAGGATGGATTGTGGTGCCGAAAATTCAACAATTGCCCTAACCTTATCAGGATCAACCCTAATCCTGTGCTTGGAAAAATTGAAACCTAACAGATGTCCGGACTCAACCATAAATACGCATTTATGCGGATTCAAACGTATATTGTAGAATCTGCACCTAGCAAAAATTTCTCTTAAATGAGCAAGGTGATCAGAGCATTTCTTGGAATGGGCCGGAAGGTCATCCAAGTAAGCCTGTACAATATGTCGAATTTCACGAAAATCATAGTCCATAGCCCGCTGAAAAGTTGCTCCAGCATTCTTCAGGCCGAATGGGAGTTTTTTATATGCAAAAGTGTCCGAAGGACAGATGAAGGCAGTTTTATGTTGGTCTTCGTTTTTTATGGCAATCTGGTTATATCCCGAGAATCCATCCATGAAGGAAAAATATTCGCATCTGGCACAATCGTCGAGAATTTGATCAATGAACGGCGTAGGATAATTGTCTTTGGGACAAGCGACATTCAGATCGCGATAATCAACGCAAACACGAATAGTGCCTTGTTTTTTATCAACGGGAACCGGATTGGAAACCAATTTCGTTAAGGGAACAAGGTAGATGAAGCCAACGTTTAAAAGTTTTTCTACCTCAATCTTAATGGCAACTGCTATGCGTGGGTGGACAGGTCTGAGTCGTTGCTGGACTGGTTTAGCATTGTCATAAGTCTTGATTTCTTGCTCGACAATAGAAGGATCTATGCCAGGAATTTCGTCATAAGACAAAGCAAAGACATCGCGGAATTCTTTAAAAAGAGACGTGAAGGACGCAATTTCCTCAGGATTGCAGTCGGCTCCAATCTCAATATTTTCCACAATACCCGTTTTGACCGAGATATCAATGAGCAGTGTCTTGGAAATATTACCCATGTTCCCCTCTGAATCGATAGTGTGAACAGTCGTATAAGAGGAGGGAACTATCTCAAGTTGGTCAAAAGACGGGATTTCAGTTTTCATTGCGTCCGAGTCAATCATCAAAGTGCGATGGTGAAACTCTCCCCAAGGTCGTTATTCTAATGACATGATCTCTTGAATAGCTTCATCTGTAGGCCAGAATTCATTGAGGAGATCCTTAGAGAGAACTGTGATGGGAGGGATGTTTGTACCTGTGGTCGAAACCATATCAGTGGAGGGTTCAGATGCAGTTTGGATGGTTTGATAAGCCAACTCGACCGGTGAAAGCGGCATCTGATCTCCATAGGAATCAATATCTGAAGGTGTCGAGATGATCCATGGGTCGATAGAGCCATCCGAAAAGGTGGATATCATTGCAACCGTGTTTGGGATCTGCGGCGGCGGTAGAGGAAAACAACCCAGTAGGGAAGATGCCTTCAGAAGACCGGTACCGATATTGACGTAAGAGTCAATGACACCTCCTATTAGGGGTACAGTGCTACTTGGTAAAGTGGCATAATCAGGGGTGCAGAAGGATAGTTGATTGACCGTGACCATTTTCCCATCCAATGGAAATAGGATGAGTCAGAAGACCGAAGACACGATGGCAGTCATAGCATAAGACCAACTGCGACCGAGCAATAGATTATAGTCGAGATGGCACTCGACGACTTCAACGTCCACGTTTACCGTTTTCCCACCCAGAGTGATGGGAAAGCTAGCAAGGTATCCTTTTGGGAGGAAGGTATGGCCATCGAAAGCTTTGAGGGAATTTGATGGCGGGGTTAGAGTAGGAGAACCTAAATTGAGCCAGCAAGCTTGTGACATAACGCAGGTTGAAGCACCTTCGTCTATGACAATACGATGGATTGGTCTCCCTTTCGACACTAATTGCACCTGGAATGCAAGTTGGTGTGAGAGGAGAGGTTTAGCCTTTTCCATATCAAAGATAGCTAGCATGGAGTCCTGGGGGTCTATTCCACCAATTTCCAAAAGCAAGGCTTTCCTTTGTGCTGGGCAGGTTTGTAAAACTTCGATAGTAGACAAGGCTGACGGTGCTTGCGCCAAATCTTCTACAATATTGTAGTTTTGGGCTGCATGTGCAGAGGTGTTATGAGTCGTGCGTCGAAGTGTCCGCTTGGGGGGACGAATTACAGGTTTAGCAGTAGGCCGTTCGATATGTAAATCGTTGGGAGGCGGTGGATTCGAACTAGTTTCAGGTTCTTGAGCATCTATGGTAAGATTTCCATAAAGCTTGGCTCGATTTTGAAGGTCAACACTTTCAATGCCATAAATGGCAGATGGTCCTTCGCCGGAAGGATGTGAACCACCATTGCCCCGTTGATGGGGTTGTGGCGGGTTGTCAACCATGTGTTGATGTTGCTGTTGTTGATTAGGGAAAGGATTATGAAGAATGGCAGGTGTTCGCCCAGAATCCTTGTTGGCGATAAAATCGGTGCATTCCTTCAGCCGAGGACATTTATATTTCAAGTGGTCCTCCGCACAGATATTGCAAGGAAATTTCATGGGTTTATCCTTTCCTTTGTCATTTCTGGAAGCATTTTTCTGATTAGGGTTATTCTAATTATCCGACTGCTCTTCCGAAGAAGACATCTTCTTCTTGTTCTTCTTATTTTTCCCGCTAGGTTTTTGTGAGGTTTTCACCGAGTTTACCTTAGTGGGAGGAAGAAGAGTTGTTTGGTGGGGGGCGGTGGTAGCCGAATATGGCTGGGAGGTTTGCCCCTGAGACTGCTTTATGGCCACACCGGAGATTGCACCAACGATACCATCGGCATGTGCTCCGATTTTCTGAGTGGGCGGAGGATTTGGGTTACCAGGGGCATGGGGGAGCAGATCGTAAAGCGTGTCAGATTATGAATATATTAAATCCAGGTGTTGGGCATGACGAATACATTGATCTTCTGTCACCACACCAGAAAGGCCAATGTCTTTAGAGATAAGGGGTAAAAGAGACTTGCAAAACCAATTGGCCAAGAGATGGTCCGGTATTGGTGCTTTGACGAGCCTCCTCCTACGTTTCCATTCATGAATATGATCAGAGATGTGGGTGGCGGTGTCTTGGCACAGTGATGTTAACAATTTCGTTCTGGTTTCCACTCTAATTGGTAATTGGAAGTTATTTAAGAACTCTGTTGCTAAAGCGCCAAAAGTATTGATGGCGGCGCGTGGAAATTCAATGTACCACTTGGCGGCATTTCCTGTAAGGGTGAGAGGAAACAGACGAAGCCGGACACTATCATCTACCATGGAATTGGATAGGACCATAAATGAAAGGTAGTGATGTGTGCGGCTGGGTCGTCCCCATGTTTCCCGTCGAAATTCGGGATGTCAGAAGGAATCTTATGCGGTACTAGAGGCCAAAGCGGGTTGTGGTTGATGGGGTCGTTCGTCAGTTTATGGATATCGGGTATGTCCAAAGCTGCCAAGAACGGCGATTGTGGATTTTCCCCCGAGTCTAACCAAGGCAGTATGGGCTGACTACTTAGACCATAGGGTCCCCCCATCAACGTGTTACCAGGAGGGTAAGTGGGACTTTGATAAAAACCTCCCATAGGTGGAGGAGTAGGAACATACAGTTGATGTCCATAGGGAATACTGTATTGCGGGGAAAATGGTTGGTTGCCCCCAATATAAAAGTGCCCTCCCATTCCAGATGGAGGTTGGGGTTGGTTAGTCCAAATGGATGCAATAGAGTTTCCCGGAGGCATGCTACTACTTGCATAGTTTGGCAACGGTATAGATCCTACACCTATGTTTGAACCACTTAAGGGGATAGTATTTACAATGGGTTGTCCCATTTGTCCTAAGGAATGCAAGGGAAGGGAAATGTTCCCTAATACCTGTGTGCTGGTGACACTGCCCCTAGTATAGTAACCAAGGGGTTTGAACTCAACAGAGGGTTCCAGCCGAAAGGGTTGCTGAAAGGTACTGAAGTAGTCATACTCATGGGAGGAGCTACCGTGGTTCCCAACGTGGTCACGGTAGGAGTAGATGCCGAAGGGTTCGGTAAGCTACTGGCAGTTGTGATGACCATAGGGTTTGGAATAGGTATTTGTTGACTACTGGAGTTACCTAGTGATGGCATAGAACTGACCACTGGCGGGGAGGATGGTGGCGAACTTGGGATTGTCGCCATTGGCATCGACCCTGTGGATGCTGGTAGTGAAATGGATGTTTGTGCTGCCGAAGACATATCTTGGCGTGGTGGAATCTGAATTATCACAGGCCCCAATGGATCAGTGAGCGGAGGGTTGTAATGAGGTACTACCCCTTCAGTGAAAGGGTCCTCCAGAAATTATGGATGATAAGGGTCTATGTGATAATCAAGATTAGTCAGAGGAGACTGCTCTTCCGTAGAAGGCCCAGGTTCACCAAGGTTCAGTTCTTCCTCAATAGTGAGAGGAGGTAGACCTTGCTGTTGTCGAGACAGACGACGTGGGTTAGGGGACGCCATGGTGACTGGTTTAATTTTGACAAAATTTATTAAATTGTGATGTATTATAAAGTCTCAGTGACAGTAACCACACACCTAAAAAAGAAAAAAGGACTCTATAAAATCAATCAGCAATCAGCTAGAATAGGGTGCCTTGTCTGAGTACTACCATTCGTTGGTGATGAAATCCAGTATCACAATAGTATACAGAGAGGGTTGGTCGAAAGTACAGTTACGGTCACTCTAGAGCTTCACCCGAACCTCAGACGATAGGTGTAAGCACTCTCGTGAAGACGAGTACCCTCCTAAAGACCGAAGACAGAGTGGGTCCATCTATTTCAGGTACCACGACAGCCCATCCCAGTCACCTTGTGTAAGTCCCTAAAAATTATGGCCACTAAGGATACCTCAAATCACAGACATCATCAGGGGGGTTCACGGTCAAGGACAGTGTGCTATATGGGAAGAATACCTATATCCCCGAACTAGTTTCGACATCCCCAAAGGGAACCCCAATATATAACGCACCCACAGGATACAGTCGAAGGCAGGCTACCTTCTTGTGCACCCAAGTGTTGTCTCGCGCTAAGCTCTGGTAAAGGAACGGTCCCGATAATATGAGTGCAACAGGATTTCACTCGTTAATGACTCTAGTTTCAAGTTTTGAGATCTTGGGTAATTTTCTCACTGTTCCTACCCCAAGATCCTAGCCTGAACTATTTTTTTTGTGAGCTCAAAAAAGAGTTTATTGATTTTATTATCACTTTATTCTTAGTGTACTTGATTATTAGTCTTGCGGAGAGGGAGTGGACGTATGAAATGTGATGAGACTCTGACTCAAGAAACCATGCAAAAAATTCTCTAGATATTCAATTCGATGAAGAGTATTTCTACAAGGAGAGGTTTATTTTCAACATCCATGCACTAACATTCAAATAACGCAGTTCAGCTTTCAAGATTCAGACTTCTGTCTACCTTTTCTTAACAGTCTATGAACTGAAACTTTCAGAATAAACTCAACTAAATGCAGAAAAATAAAAAATAAAAATTCTTCTTTAAAAAGTAAATGCTTTTAATCACTAACTTTTCAAACAAGAACAAACAAAAAAGCCAGCTCAGTAGACAAGCATAGGGTTTCAGTCGAGGAAAGATACTGATGACCAAAAACTCTGCAGCTAAAACACAGTCACAGTAGTGAACAGCAAGGTTTTGGCTGAGTAACGCTCTGTCTGTGAATAAATACAGCGTTATAATGAATTGTATTTAAGCAAAGACAGCGTTATAACGCGCTGGAGAACCTACAAAGGTAGTGTTAGCCAGGGTAAAGTACTTCAGATGGTCAACAGAAACAGGATTGAACTCTGTGAGCATTTGGTATGTCTACTGGGCATAAAAATGGTCGGAAGGATCAGTGAACAGAGGAGAGAATAAAGAAGGGAAGAAATAGTCCGGAAACTATGGGGAAAACTCCCCAGCAGAGTCGCCAATTCTGCTGTAGGGTAAACTGCTTGGGTGGTTGGTTTTCGAATATCCCTCTCAGGGCTTTCCGGTGCCCGAGGCAGACAGTAAGATTAGCTATGTTGTTCACAAAGATGGCATGAGCATGTTCATATTAACTTGAAATAACTTGATAGAATACGATATAGAATTACCTTTTTGACAATCTTGGAGTCCCTTGGAGAGCACTAGGCAGCGAAGCAAGAGTCCTTCTTCACCAGCTCCAAATCTTAGTCCTGCAATTAGTCAAAGCACCTGTGTAACTCCTAACATAACATATATTCTATCAATCAAGCCAATATATAATGAACTTCTAAATTATACACATCTGAGCCATTCATATCATACTATGTAAATGTTCAAACAATAATGACAACATTAAGCATTGAATGGACAAAACGAACATAGTTCTATTAATTTGAAAAGAAGGAGGATTATGACGTCGGTTGTACCAAGCCTCCTCGGCCTTCCAATCTTACCTCTGGTAGGAGAAGTCTAGAGGTCAACAAGCTCTCTGGGAACCTCTTTGCTCTTGGCCTTCACTATTCTCTATTCCACAAGTATGCAAAACCTTTAGCAATCCTTCGACCTTCGATTAGAGCCTTCGACTCGGCCTTATAGGAGAGGGAGAAAGCCATTTGTTGCCTTTCTCTATCACTAGTTTGGAATGGAAAAAACTTAGATGTTTCTTTGATCTCTATGCTTTTGCCTCCTTTGGAGTTCAGTCTTTCATGGCAATGACCAATAATGAACTGGTGCTTCTGCAGTTTCCTTTGTGAACTGACTCCTTTGTGAGGGAAAGTCGGAGATTCGAATCATTCTCCGCGCTATTTTCCCAATTCAAACTTAAAACACGGGTAACGCTTCCCTTCAGTGTAAATAGAGCGTTGCCCTAGCCACTAACGCAGCCAATGCACTGCTTGCCTGCGTTATAACGCTCTTGTTCTATTCTTCATAGGCGTTACCCTGGCAGAAATAGGTTTAACTTAGGTCTTTGTACTTCTTCCATATTTGTCTTCTCTCGGTACATTAGGAGAGTATTTTGACACTGCTTAACACTAGGCTAAGACTCTTGAAACCAGACAAGGTGCGGGGATTTGAACGATAGGGCTGGACGAGGTTCTTTGGGTTGGACGCTTGAGAAATATAGGTTGTCCGGAGTTGATTAGGTAAACTTGCACATTAGGTTTGCATAGTACGTTGAATTTGAGATGGATTCCACAGATTGTTCATTCGGTGGAAATATAATGAGAGGGGGGTGAATCAGTATTTAGTGCAGACAATCAAACTTTTTCTTTTTCCTTTCTAAAAACCCATACGCTACTTTACTGAAGGAAACTAGCGTATATACGCAGATATCCTTTACAGAACTCACGTATTTCCATAGATCTAATTATGTGTTTGAATCTTAACTCAGATCAGTGCATTATTCATTCATCAGATATTTCAGAAACAGTAAATAGGTGCAGATAGAACAGAATAATCATCAAACATATGCAACACACATGAACACCAGGATTTTTAGGTGGAAACCCAATTCGGGAGAAAACCACCGCTGTCGTTGTTTCAGCCTTCTTCTTACAAACATGTACTGGTGCAGACTCAAACTAGCACGCAGGCACCCACCTGCAGAAGGCTACAACCTTCTCTCGTTTACCAGCCTCTCCTGGAAGGGAGCTACAACCCCCTGCACTCGTTTACCAGCCTCTCTTGGAAGGGAGCAACTACCCCCTGATATGAGTACCAGCTTCTACTGGCAGAAAGCTTCCACTTTCATACTGAAGGCTTCAACCCTCAGATCCACTGCAGACCACGTTTCATCAATTTTCAAACTGGATCAAACAGCTCCAACACAACCCTTTACTTGTCAATAAACAACCTTTACCCAAAGCATCAAACAGAACAGTGAAACCATTGTAACCAGAATATCAGATATAACCCAGACTTCAGAATAGATATGCAGAAACACATTCAACCTTCAGCAACCATTAGATCAAAAATCATACGTGCTTTTATTTAATCAGACCCGCGTATATACGCGCTTTCCAGAAGACAAACCCGCGTATACTTCAGTACATTTTCCAAAGAAAACCCTAACTGTGCATACGCGCTTTTCTTTCCACATACCCGTGTATACACGCGCTTTTCATGAAACGAACCTGCGTATAGATCTATAAAAGATAAACTTTGCAGTACAGACCAGATCTATAAACTTACCCAGATTTCTTCAATCTCTTCAACAGGATTGCGCCAGGTCTTCTTCACTTCTTTTCAGATCATCCTTGACATTGACCATTTCTAGATCTAGAGATCTTGAGCCTTCATCATGTTCATAGGAGCATCATAGATTCAGATCTATCAATTAGGAATAGGGTTCACCCATACAGATATAATTCAGAGTGAAGTATTCATCAAAGCCCAGACTCATGCCCTCACCATGCACAATGATTTTCTTCTCCTTATATAAGTTTACCCTTTTTCAATACCATGAGCCAAGACCACATCACATCCGATGGTATTCCTGGACGGGATCAAATAGACAACCCAGCGCTCAATACAATGAGTCAATACCATGGTAGTAACCCTTGGTTTTACAAATTTAGAGTGCAATTGAGCATACGCGACTTGGCACGTACTTTTCTGTGTGCATACGCTACTTCTCCTAGACAAACCCGCGTATGCCTTAAGACACACACTTTTCATCATTATTCTTGCACATGCTGATATTTATTTTTCTGGCACTTCTGCACTTCTTGTAGAACATCAAATTTACATCATTAATGCATCAAGAACAACTTCATTAAGTAGGTTGCCATCATCTTCATCAAGTGGGTTGCCAACAAGGACAACACTCTGCATCATATTGCCAACAATCTCCCCCTTTGGACTTGATGGCAACCACGAAGGTGTTTGATCACCACAACAGATAGATACATTGATTATAATCATTACACAATAACCATGTTACTTTCCCCTTATTCAAACACCATGTCACTCTCCCCCTTTGATATCAAGGGCAAAGGGCGGATCAAAACCAACACAAGGTTTTTCTCCTCATGTACAAGGAAGCGATCTGCAGATCTGATGTGCACTGAAGTTACCATGCTCCCCCTAAGTTCATGCTGAAAGTTCAAACATATTTTTCAATGAAGTAAATGACTCTATGACCTTCCTATCACCAAGGACTCATACATACATCAAAGATCCAACCAAGTGGATTTACATAAGAGACTCAAATACCCAACCAAAAAGGGTTTACACATTTTGACTCAACTACCCAATCAAGTGGGTTTACAAATTTGAACAAGTCCTTACATGACTGAATATTACAATTTTTCATCATAGGTCTCAACATGACCTTTTTCATCAAATTACAAATATGACCTTTTATGACCAATATCAGAAAGACCTCAAGAGAGATCATATTGCATAATACCCAGCAAGGCTATTGCTCCCCCTGAACCTGTACATCAGTTTACTCCTTCATCTCCCCCTTAGCTTGTGCATCCTGAACACTTTTCAACAGAAGATCATCAAGGCATCTTTACCCAATATCAAAGAATGAGACAGAAATATAAGAGATAAAACTTCACCAGAGATACCATACAGCATCAGAGATATCAAACAGTGCTGCAGATGTGTTGTAAAATGCTGACCCCAACCAAAAATTGTCAGCAACTGACCATACGCGGATTTCTGTGGATAAACTCACGTATATATGCGATTGTCTTTCAGGAAACCCGTGTATTCAATTTGATCTTCTAAATTTAAGCAGTTCTTATTTTCTTCCCAGCAGAGACTACTCCCAGCTTCTGTCTGAGATATTCAAACGCTTCCCTGGGCAGAGGTTTGGAAAATATATCATCAACTTGTTCTTTGGAGGGAACATACTCCAACTTCACCTTTTGTTCAAGCACTTGTTCACGTAAGAAGTGATACTTGATGGGAATGTGCTTGGTCTTTGAATGCATAACAGGATTCTTTGAGATACCGATGGCACTTGTATTATCACACATAATGGAGATAGGAGGTGTACATTTGATTTGAAAATATTGCAAGGTTTGCATCATCCAAAGGAGTTGAGTGCAACAAGACGCGGCAGCCACATATTCTGCTTCTGCTGTAGATAAGGCAATAGAATTTTGCTTCTTGCTGAACCAAGATACCAATCGGGGCCCCATATAGAATGCACCACCACTAGTGCTTTTCCGATCATCAACATTTCCAGCCCAATCTGCATCCGTGTAAGCATGAAGAGTAAGATCAGCATTCTTTGGATACCATAATCCAAAGTCTTGAGTTCCTTGTAGATATTTGAATATTCTTTTGACAGCCTGAAGGTGAGACTCTTTTGGATTAGCTTGGAATCGTCCAACAATCCCAACTGCATGCATAATGTCTGGTCTAGTCCCAGTGAGATAAAGTAGGCTTCCTATCATTGATCTGTATTTTGGTTGATTTACCGCGGGAGAATCATCATGAGAACTGAGGTTACATCCGGTTATCATTGGTGTACTCACAGGTTTGCATTATTCCATGCCATACTTCTTCAAAATTCGCTTAAGATATTTTGCTTGTGTTTTGATGTTTTATGCTCACAATGAAAATGCCTAGAAAACTAATGGAAAGAAGTTGGTGATCAAAAATAGAGTTAAGCCTAATGTATGGAGTGGCAATTGCAATTGGAAACAATGAAGCAGAATCTGAACTATGACTAAAATAAAAGCAAAAGCTTGATAATGACTTTTTAGGCAAATGACACAAACTAAACTTGAGAAATGATCACTAAATATGCAAATCCTCTAACTAAACAGTTAAACACTAATGATGCAAGTCCTAAGCTCTTTTATTCTATGATTAATTCCTAGTTCTATTCTGCAATTTAATTGAATGTCACAGAACTTATACTCAAGAAATTATTGGTTTCTTGTTCAAAATAGTTCTTTTGAGGAAGAGCTCTGTTTATAAAATGATGAGGAAATTACAGAGAGGTTTCAGTCCTTATAGTGATGTTGTCTTCTGTTCCTATGGCTATGGATTAGTTGTAGTTTTTTAGAACAAGAAGATGTTTGTGAATAATGAAGGCTGTCTTGTTAATCCTAACAACTAGAGTAATCTATTGTGCAATGGATGACAATTTGAATATGAGATGCAAGTGCAATGAGTTAATCTAAGAATGAACCTAAGATGCTACTAAACTAGAATAATGCTTGAACTATAAGTCATCATCAAACTTGAAATGAAGTAACTGATCATGAATTAAATGCAATGAAACTCCGGAGTATTCTAACTATACTAACATGCATTATTCTATGAAGTTACACAATCTGTTTGTTCATCATTAGTGATATTTTGGAAGAGTTCCTTCTTTTGGAAGGGGTAGAACAATTCTGACTGTGTAATTGTATGCAATTGAAAGCAAATGAACCGAAAGCAAATGAAAAACTAAGTTATCATACCCATACCCTACTCGTTATTATGATGTCTTGGGCAAGCGTTTAAGAGCAGGAACATAGATGATACTTAGTAAAAACACACAACTAAATCATTCATTATCACGGTCATATCTTGAACTTCTTAAGGATTTCTTGGAAGAATTTCTTCTTGTGGAAGAGTTATTAGAACAAGTGTAACTGTGATAGTGAATAGCAAAAACTACAACTAATTCCTACAGTACTATAGCTATTCATCATTCATCATTATAATCTGTTGGAAGAATGTCTTGTTGTGGAAGAGCTGGAATGAATATAACTACAATAGCTAGTTAAAACAACTACAAATTCAACTCCTAATCCTACAATACCATAGTCATTCAACATTCATCATTTTAATCTGTTGGAAGAGTGTCTTCTTGTGGAAGAGCTAGAATGAATACGACTACAGTAGCTAGTTAAAACAACTACAAATTCAACTCCTAATCCTACAATACCATAGTCGTTCAACATTCATCATTTTAATCTGTTGGAAGAGTGTCTTCTTGTGGAAGAGCTAGAATGAATACGACTACAGTAGCTAAAACAAAACAACTACCAATTCAAATGCAAAACGTAAAGGTAGCTAGGAAAACTTATCTAATTTACGCAAAAGAAATCCGTGCAAGAGGCAGGGGCCCTCTACCACTTGACGGCATTCAACTCCAAATTAAATCACGCCTTCAAAATAACTTTGTCTGCTTCATTAACGATGCAATAGTTTGAACATAACACTCTGTATCTTCAAGGACGTAACACAGAGTTTTTAAACAAAATCTAGCAGCAAATCTAACATAAAATCTCTAACATAGCTCTCGGTCTCCCAAGATTTTATAAAGCAAATGCACGTAACAGTAATTACAACAATTTAGGAATAATGTCTTTCCTTATCCGAATCATGTTAGGAGTCTTTGAGGTGGCTACGTGAAGAAGAAAAGACATCTGGACTGAGACAGTCCTAGTAGGAGTCTTCCTTCATAAATATGTTCCCACGTGCATAACCGTACCCATAATCCATTTCTTCCTCCATGATGAGCAACAAACCATGTAGACAAGACGTGGATCATGCCCATATGCGGTTTTTCTCAAGAGGCCACCTGGAACATACTCAAACATGAAGGTAGCTGCAGAATCGCCGGTTAGCTACGGAATGTCTGCATTCTGCAGCTAGTTCCGGTCAAAATGCTTAACAATGGAAAAAATCACAAAATTCAACAAGTCAGTCATGTAAACCCTTCTAGAAGTAATTTTAACTATATTTATTGATCAATTGGGCTTAAGATAGAAATGGACAAGGGAAAATGAGGTAAAATGAGGTGAAGGAAAGCACAATTTTGAGGCTCAACATACCCCCACTGCTGTCTCTTTGCATGTCCTCATGCAAGTTATCCTATGAATTCAGAGGCTTCTGCAAGGACATCTAATCCCCTTCTTCTCCTTTGTCTGGAAGCTAGAGGTCTTCTGGGTTTCCTGATAACAAGTTTGAACCCGAGGTTGGTGAGTGCCCTGATTAGCTTTTTGTTCCTTGTCTTCAACTTCTCATTGGTCCTCTCCACTTTGTCTATATGCAGGGATAAGGTTGAGTTCATATCAGTCTTGAGCTTGATTTGATATTTGAGAATTTCATTCTCATTTTTGATGTGTCTATTCAGAAATTCCAACTCATATCTATCCCTTCTTAATATATCAATTTCAGACAGTGGAGGACTGGGGGTTCTCTCTCTACTTTCTGAAGCTGTCCTCTCTAAAGTTTCCACATAATCATAAATTTCCTGTTGAGCAGGATCAATTTCAGGGGTTCCTTCATAAAAATCCTCTTCATCATCCTCTTCAATGGGTGTTTCTTCATCTTCTATATTGATTACCCCTGTTTGTTTGATTAGTGTTTTCTTCAGTTTTCCCTTTAATCTGTGGCTTCTCCTAGGCCGAGAGGATCCCTCTCCTTTCTCTGTGGCAGATTCCTTGATTATCTTCTCTTCCTTAAGTTGCCTCTTGATTCGAGTCAACTTCTCTAAAATGATTTCCTCACTGCTCTCTTGGACTGGTTTGTCAATTTCAACTTTTGAAGCCCTCCATTTCCTACTTCTCTTTGTAGGCTGTGGTTCAGGTGATGATTCTTTTTCTTCTTCAAAATGATTTCTTATTAAGAAATCATCCCATGTATCATTTGTTTTAGCTAGATGATGTTCAATCAAGATTTTGACCAAACCATGATGATACAGGGTTGTCTCTAAAAATTGAACTCTTCTCTAAACACAGGAAGCCATCTTCTTCAGACTTTGAAGCAAGAAATATGGTAGGTTTAAATCTTCTCCTAGAAAATGCATCATTAGTCTAATGTGGTAGACATAAAATGTCCCATATCTACCCTCACATGTAACAAATTTTTGTAAAAGAAGTAGTATGTTTCTCCATTTGCTTTTCAATGCAGTACTGGGAATTCCTTTCTTGAATATACTAACATCCATATTTGGTGATTTTAAAATTTGTTTCCAGGAGTCATTGTGGAATTCCCTATTTTTAAACCATCTCTCCCCAGTTCTGGACAATCCTGTAGCCTCTGCTATAAAAACTTCAGTGACAGCAAACTTGACATCCCCTATTTCAATTTCGGTTCCTTGAAAGGATCTGGCAAATGTTTTAGTGACTTCCTTATGGAAGCCATTAAATTTTTTCCAAAAATTGAAGCCATCCTATTTGTTGTAACATTTCCTTGCATTGTGGGTAACCTTCTAAATATTTTGAACCCACAGGTTCAGTCCTTACAATTAAACCCATGATTTTTCAATATCAAATTAATACTCTTCTACCCACAAAACAATGTCTTTCACTTTCGGATTGAAATGACTTCAAGCTCTAAATGAAAATGGCTTCAATTTTGGAATGACATACCTCTGATTGATAATGACAAATGCCTTCGAAACCTTGAACTGATATGCTTCTGTTGACAATTGAATTTTGAAGTGATTTGCCTCTGTTTGATGATGAAAGCAGTTTCAAATTTCGAGTTGAAATGTCTTTGATTGAAAATGGCAGATGGCTTCAAATTTCTTTTTGTGCAATACCTCTGGCTCTTAGTAGCAAAAGACTTCAAATTCAACGCTGCAACATCTCTATCTCTGGTAACAACAGTCTTCAAACTGCAACACCTCTGTCTCTGGTAGCAAAAGTCTTCACACTCAATCACTACAACACCTCTGTCTCTGGTAGCAAAAGACTTCAATTTTAACACCTCTGTCTTTTGGTAACAAAAGACTTCAAACTCACACTGCTACAATTCTGTGTTGATAGTGAAAATGCTTCAAACTCCGTCCACAGTGGTATTTTATCTGCCCACGGGATCAAGTGGCTTCAAGTCCTCACACTGTTACACTTCCAAATTTACCCTTCTACTCTGCTCTGCGTTTACAATGCTCAATGCTATTCAAACCGATATCCTTTGGCTCTGCTTTCGGTGATAATAATATCTCCGTCTTCGGAATGGAATGCTGGCTACGGAATGAAGTTATGGCAGTGGTCTCGGAATGGAGTAGTGGAGTGAGGTGGCGGAATTGTATTAATGATTGAAGGGACGGCGGAGGATTTTACGACGGCAGAGGGAATCAATCATTGAATGATTTGGTTAAGAGACGTGGAAAATTCAAATGCTTTGGCCATTTCACCGCTTAAATGCTATCGGATATAAAATTTGAAATGGAAGATTTTAATACAAATTCTGTAGAGGGTTTGTTGGTGTTTGATCAATAAAAACAATTAAAACAACCTTTTCGAATAATCCACAACTAAACTATGCTAAACTTTTATGAAATGCCATCGTAATTTAAATTTGTTACCTCTGCCCTTTATTTGATTTTTTGTAGCCTTTGTCTTCTCTGCTCATCTCTGGAGGAGTCTTTATAATTTTCTTGATGCTTTTGATTCATGAATACACTGGGTCACTTTGTTGTAATTCTGATGTCTGCTGGTTGATGCCTTCAGGGTTTGTAGCTGCGGAAAGACTGTCGGGCTGCAGAAAGGCTGATCAGCTGCAGAATGTCCACTGAGCTGCAGAATGTTCCTGTAGAACACTTTAATCATGAAAATGGAATGTTTTTGGAGTATGGGTGAAATGTTATGTGGTATGAATGAAAATGGATGATGGATTATGATATGTATGAAGTGGATAATGGAATGGAATGGATTCAGTTCATGAATATGGAATGAAGGAACATAAGGGTTGTACTGCAATTCATGACATATTTTATTCACTTACAGCAAGATATCAAATTTTTGTGTTTTGACATGAAAATGAAATGAATGGAAGATGGAGTGAGATGAATGAGATGTGGAATGGAGTGAAATATGAATGATGGATGAGATGGAGTATGGATGAATAAGTGAATGGAGTGAGATGAAATGAATCATAAACACTATGGAACTGTACTTATGATTTTTATAACAGCTGCTTATAAAAACAAAAATGGGAAAAGTTAGAGTGTCAGAGAGACTCTGATTTTCACCCTATCTTTTCTGTATAAACATGCCAATCAATGATTGGTTTTCATGTTTATACCTTTATTTTTATTTTTTGTTTTTTATTTTATTTTTATTTTTATTTTTATTTTTAGAAGAGAAATGCTTCAGAAAATTTAATCAAGTTGATGAAGAAGAGAGACTCTTCTTCATTAACTTCACATCATTGTCTTCTTGGAACTTCTTGACAAACTCTTCTTTTGAGAGTGGCTTGTGGTATAGCTTCAGTCTATGACCATTCACAAGAAAAGTGATCTCTTCTTCATCTATAGTTCTGATTTTTACTGCCCCATTATCAAAAATTCGAACAATTTCATATGGCCCAAGCCAATGTGTCTGAAATTTCCCTTGAAAATCCTTGAATTTTGAATCAAACAAGAGAGCCCAGTCACCTTCTTTAAATTTCTTCTCCTTGATGTACTTGTCATGCCATCTAGCCCTTTGTTGTTGGACTAGACTTGTTTTCTGAACTGCATCTTGTCTGATCTCATCCAATTCATTAATTTGCTCCAGTCTATGCTTTTGTGCCTCCGTTAGATCAAGTCCTAGCTGAACTGCCATCTTGAATGTTTGAATTTGGAATTATATGGGAAACAAAACTTGCTTTCCATAAACAAGCTCATAAGGAGTATGGCCTGTTGTGTTTCTCCATGTAGTTCTATAGGCCCACAAGGCTTCAGGAAGCCTATCTACCCAATCTCTTCTATGTAGATGAAAAGTCTTTGTTAGGATTCCTTCAATGACTTTATTAGTGGATTCCACTTGACCATTTGCTTGTGGATGATAAGGAGTAGATGTTCTATGTCTGATTTTGTAATTCTCCATCATTTGCTCCACTAGCCTTGATGTAAATTGAGCTCCTTGATCTGTAACAATTTCCCTTGGGACACCAAAACGAGTGAAAATATCCTCAAAAAGAAAAGTAATTACAGATGATTCATTAGCAATAAGTAATGGTTTAGCTTCTACCCACTTAGTAACATAATCAGTGCAAACTAATATGTATTTCTTTTGTCTTGATGGAGGACTAATAGGTCCTACAAAATCCAAAGCCCATTTTTCAAAAGGTTCAATGTGTACCCGAGGTTGTAATGGCATCTCACCTGAAGGAGAAGGTTTCCCTACCCTTTGGCAACTGTCACACCTTTTGACATACTCCCTTGCATCTTTAAACAAATATGGCCAATAATATCCTAAGTTAAGGATCTTATAGGCTGTTCTCTTATCTGCAAAGTGTCCGCCACAAGGTTCATCATGACATGCCTTGAGAATTTCAGGCATCTCATCTTCACGAACACACCTTCTAATGATCAAATCTGAACCTGTCTTGTATAACTCATTAGCGACCCATGAATATCTTGCACTATCATTAATGATTTTTCTTTTATCCCTTGCATTCATAATTGAAGGAAATTTTCCCGAAACTAAATAATTGGCAATATCAGCAAACCATGGAGTTTGAGTAGAGATTGCAAAAAGATATTCATCAGGAAATTGATCTTCAACCGGAGTGTCATCTTTGATATTTTGAATTCTAGACAGGAAATCAGCCACATTGTTTTGTTTTCCAGGCCTATCTAGGATAGTAATGTTGAATTCTTGCAATAATAACAACCATCTTATAACTCTGCCATTAGTGATTGATTTATTCATTACATCTAATCGCAGTAATGATCGTATGAATAAAAGTTTCATAGCCTCGTTATATGTTGTCTAAATTTGTTAATGGCATGAACAACAGCTTAAAAACTCTTTTCGCCACATGAGATAGTTTAACCTCGCAGAGTCAAATTTTTTACCGATATAATAGATGCATAGGGAATTAAATCTTTCTCTCCCAATACTGCTCCTAAAGCTGTATCGGAAGCATCTGTTGAGATATGAAAAGGTAATTTCCAGTTAGGTCCCCTTAATATAGGTGCTTCAGAAATTTTGGTTTTCAGGGTTTCAAAAGCTAACTGGCAATCAGAAGTCCACTTGAATTCATAATCTTTGGTGAGTAATTTGAAGAGTGGAGATGCTATCTTGGTAAAGTTTTCTATAAATCTCCGATAATACCCTGTAAATCCTAGAAAACTTCTAACATCTCTTTGACAAATTGGAATGGATAGGTTAGAAATGACTTCAACTTTTGCCTCATCAACTCTAATCCCATCCCCTGAAATGTGGTGCCCTAAAACAATACCTTCAGTAAACATCATAAAACATTTTTCATGACTAAGTGAAAGGTTTGCTTCTTGACATCTTTTAAAGACTTTTTCCAAGTTTTCTAAAGCCTCTTCAAATGTGTCCCCATAAACTGTGAAATCATCCATATACACCTCTACACAGTCATGTATCAGATCAGAAAAAATTCCTAATACTGCCCTTTGGAATGTTGCAGGTGCATTGCATAACCCAAATGGCAATACTCGGTAGGCATAGGTACCGCAAGGACAAGTAAATGTGGTTTTATCTTGGTCTTCAAGTGCTACTTGGATTTGATTGTAACCACTAAACCCATCTAGGAATGAAAAGTACTTTTTACCTGCTACTGTATCTAATACTTGATCTATGAAAGGTAAGGGAAAATGGTCTTTAAGAGTAGCTTTATTCAGTTCTCGGTAGTCAACACACACCCTCCATTTTCCATTTTTCTTAGGCACAATCACTAAAGGAGAAACCCACTGACTATCTGAAATAGGATAGATGAAGTTAACATTTAGCAATTTTTGTAATTCTTCCTTGACAATTTCCCTAAGATTTGGATTCATCCGTCTTTGAGGCTGTCTGATTGGTTTGCAATTTGCCTCTATATAGATGTGATGAGTACAAGTATTGGGACTTATCCCTTTCATGTCAGTGTATTCCCATGCATATGCAGAAGAATGTCTCTGTAATACTTCGACTAACTCTTCTTGTTGAGATTTTTCTAGGTTTTTGTTTATGTTCAAGGTTTTTCCTGGAAAAATTTCACTTGTAGAGCTGCCAAATTTGTCCATAGAATGAAGAGACATCTGCCTAGATGACAAGAACTCAATATTGGATCCCTCTTGAAATGATTCATGTTTATGCTCTGGAGAAGATTCAAAGTTTTCTAGAGTATTCAGAATTTGATTATCTTCACTTATTTCTGAAGTTGTGAAGAGTGGTTGTAAATATTCTTCATCCTCTATCCATTGAGTGTCATCTAGTTCTGTAATTGTCCTAGCTGGAGGATATAAAGTGAATTTCTTTGTTGAACTACCATCAGAAATATACATATCACCGGACCTACAACTAATAAAGGCATCAGCTGTAGCCAACCAAGGTCTTCCTAGTATAACAAGATGGCCTCCTAGATTATTCTTGGGTGTTAGGATCATGAAATCCACAGGGTACTCCCAAGAGTCTAGGGACACTGGAATGTCTTCTATTACCCCATCTGGTCTGATCACAGATCTATCTGCTAATTGTAATAGTGTGGGTGTAAAGAGAAAATTAGGAAGTTTCAGTTTGTCCATGATTTGTCTACTCATGATATTTATTGCTGCTCCTAAGTCAATGAGTGTGTTTTGAATTTCAATTCCATTGATGTGAATTTTGACAACTGGATTTCCTTGGTCAAGGTACTTTGGAATAGTAATCTTACCCATCATAATGTCTGCTATTTGTCCTACCAGTTGAATTTTCTTGGTTTCTCTTATTCTTTTTCTTGTTGTTTTCATACTCAACTCCTTTATTGTTTTGGCTAAAATTGGGATTTCTTTGATGGCTTGCAATAATGGAATTTTAATGCAAACATTCCTCAATTCATCTAAGAAATCATAATTAGGCACCATTATTTTTTTTTCTATACCTCTATCAATTTGTAGTCTTTCCGGAAAGGGAGGTATAGAAGTAGATGTGGATGGTTGCTCTAATATTGGAGTTGGATTTATTGGATCTTTTTGTTTCAGTTTTTCAATGTTTTGGTCTTGAAAGGATGTATCTTCCTCAAGACTTTTATTAACCCGTAGGGAGTCTTCCTCAGAATTGTCTTGTTCTTGTATGATCACAGAAGGTTTCCTCTCTTCTAGTATCCTTCCAGACCTAAGTTGAACATCACTAAGGTCTAGAGGAGTAATTAAATAAGTTGGAAATTGTTGTCCTTCTATCATATATGTATTCTGAGGGTTCTTATTATTGGGGTTTGGTATGGGCTGAGCTGCAATTGATTGGATTTTTGAGGAAATGGTAGTGGAAGTGGTTGATTTTGATGAGATTGGTTCGGATGATGTTGTTGAGGATTTTGTTGAAGATTTTGAGGAAAATTTTGTTGGGAATTTTGAGGATAAAAATGTGGATATGGTGGATAGGATGGTGGATACTGATAATATGGAGAGTATCTTCCATAGGGACCTTGTGATTCTTGTGCCCAAGCTTGAGATTGATTTTGAAATTGGGGCCAAGGCTGCTGCCAAGAATTCCAAGGTGGAGGTTGATTATACATTTGATCATGGAATCCTTGTGTCTGAGGTCCCTGCCAAGGTCTTCTAGATACAAAGTTAAGAGATTCTGTGGAGTCTGTAGGAGTTTCTTCCTGAAAGACAACTTTGAGACCAGGAAGAGAAGGACAATTCTTGGTCTCATGTTTTTCAGAACAAATGACACAGGTCTCTACAACTTTTACATCCAAAGGACACTCTCTCAAGGCATGTTTCTTTCTACATTTGGGACAAAAGATTGCCAAGGCATCAGATTCAGCCTTCTGCTTGTTTTGTATCTTAAGGGTGTCTATTTGTTCACTAAGACTCCCTAAGATGTCGGATTTAAAATCATCAAGCATGTGTCCTATTTCTGATCTACTTACTGTCCCAGAAGCAGATTTACTTGCTCTTGCAAGAGCAGGATCTCTTGGACCTTTGACAGTTTTGGATTTCCCTCTGGAAAGGTTGATACATAACTCAGATATTTCAGGTAATGTGAGTTGTGATATATCCCCCTTTCCCATCATGTTAAGGATATCCAACCATTCATCCCTAATTGTTTTCAACAAAAGAGCTTTTAAAGTGTCTTGATCTAGGTTTTCCATTTGTGCCCTTTTTATGTTGTATTTAAATCTTTCCAAAAAATCTTCTAAGTTTTCATCTTCTTTTTGTAACATCTTGAACACTTCTTCCTTATGATTAACCGACATACAATAATCCAAGTATCTCTCTAGAAATGCTTGTTTCATGTCTTCCCATGTTCTAATGGAACTACTGTTTAAACTCATAAACCACTTCAATGCTGCTCCTTTCAGAGTCGAAGGAAACAATTTCAATTTTTGAGCATCTTGAAGATAGTCATAAGTCCTACACAGCACTTCAAATTCGAATAAGAAAGTTTCAGGATCCTCAGTTTTAAGTCCATAGAAGTTCGGAAGGACGGAAGGTGAAATGTTTTTCATAGTTGTATTAGTTTCTTCATCAAGTATAGGGAACCCAAAAGAGCTTCCTATTCTCCCTCTTCCTCCATCTGCACCTCTACCTCCTTCTCCTCTTCCTCCTTCTCCTCTACCTCTACCTCTACCTCCTCCAAATAATGTGTGTTCTCCATTAACAACTCCTCCTCCTCCTTCTTCTGCCATGGTTGACTCTCCTGTGGAAGTAGAAAGATTTGTATCCTCAACAAGAGTTTTTGGATCTTCTTCTATGGCAGGTTCAGTGGATGAAGTGGAAGGTTTCTCTAATGGAATAGGTGACCTTAGATCTTCTAGAAGTCCAGGATCAGTAAAGGATGGAAGATGGGTTTGAGTTGAAGGTGTACTAGTTTTGGATCTAGATGAAACAAGTGGTGTTCTAGAAATCAAACTTCTGCCTCTGTTGCTTATAAATCTTCCCCTTGAATCTCTCTCCCTACGCATAAAATTGTTTTTGGATGCTAAGAAACAAAGGTTACCTAGTTTTCACTTCCCCGGCAACAGCGCCAAAATGTTGGGTCTCAGTCTAGTCTCCTAAACTGAGCTCATTTAATTGTCAACCATGATTTGTAAACTGCTGAAGTGAAATGTACCATATGTACCTAGGTGCTTGTTTCCTAGTGCGTTGTGTGTAGTGTGTTGTGATGTTTTTGGTCTTTTATGTTGATTTATGATGTTTTTGGTCTTTTGATGTTTTATGCTCACAATGAAAATGTCTAGAAAACTACTGGAAAGAAGTTGGTGGTCAAAAACAGAGTTAAGCCTGATGTATGGAATGGCAAATGCAATTGAAAACACTGAAGCAGAATCTAAACTATGACTAAATAAAAGCAAAAGCTTGATAATGACTTTTTAAACAAATGACACAAACTAATCTTGAGAAATGATCACTAAATATGCAAATCCTCTAACTAAACAGTTAAACACTAATGATGCAATACTCTGTCCTAAGCTTTTCTATTCTATGATTAATTCCTAGTTCTATTCTGCAATTTAATTGAATGTCACAGAACCTATACTCAAAGAGTTATTGGTTTCTTGTTCAAAGTAGTTCTTTTGAGGAAGAGCTCTGTTTATAAAATGATGAGGAGATTGCAGAGATATTTCAGACCTTATAGTGATGTTATCTTCTGTTCCTATGGCTATGGATCATTTGTAGTTTTTAGAACAAGAAGATGTTTGTGAATAATGAAGGTTGTCTTGTTAATCCTAACAACTAGAGTAATCTATTGTGCAATGGATGACAATTTGAATATGAGATGCAAGTGCAATGAGTTAATCTAAGAATGAACCTAAGATGCTACTAAACTAGAACAATGCTTGAACTATAAGTCATCATCAAACTTGAAATGAAGTAACTGATCATGAATTAAATGCAATGAAACTCCGGAGTTGTTCTAACTATACTAACATGCATTAATCTATGAAGTTACGCAATCTGTTTGTTCATCATTAGTGATATTTTGGAAGAGTTCCTTCTTTTGGAAGAGGTAGAACAATTCTGACTGTGTACTTGTATGCAATTGAAAGAAAATGAACTGAAAGCAAATGAAAAACTAAGTTATCACATCCATACCCTACTCGTCATTATGATGTCTTGGGCAAGCGTTTAAGAGTGAGATCAGAGATGATACTTAGTAAAAACACACAACTAAATCATCCATTATCACGGTCATGTATTGAACTTCTTAAGGATGTCTTAGAAGAATTTCTTCTTGTGGAAGAGTGATTAGAACAAGTGTATCTGTGATAGTGAATAGCAAAAACTATAACTAAATCCTACAGTACCATAGCTATTCTTCATTCATCATTATAATCTGTTGGAAGAGTGCCTTCTTGTGGAAGAGCTGGAATGAATATAACTACAGTAGCTAGTTAAAACAACTATAAATTCAACTCCTAATTCTACAATACCATAGTCATTCAACATTCATCATTTTAATCTGTTGGAAGAGTGTCTTCTTGTGGAAGAGATGGAATGAATATAACTACAGTAACTAGTTAAAAACAACTATAAATTCAACTCCTAATTCTACAATACCATAGTCATTCAACATTCATCATTTTAATCTGTTGGAAGAGTGTCTTCTTGTGGAAGAGCTAGAATGAATACGACTACAGTAGCTAAAACAAAACAACTACCAATTCAAATGCAAAACATAAAGGCAGCTAGGAAAACTTATCTAATTTACGCAAAAGAAATCCGTGCAAGAGGCAGGGGCCCTCTACCACTTGACGGCATTCAAATCCAAATTAAATCACGCCTTCAAAATAACTTTGTCTGCTCCATTAACGATGCAATAGTTTGAACATAACACTCTGTGTCTTCAAGGACGTAACACAGAGTTTTTTAAACAAAATCTAGCAGCAAATCTAACATAAAATCTCTAACATAGCTCTCAGTCTCCCAAGAGTTTATAAAGCAAATGCACGTAACAGTAATTACAACAATCTAGGAATAATGTCTTTCCTTATCCGAATCATGTTAGGAGTCTTTGAGGTGGCTACGTGAAGGAGAAAAGACATCTGGACTAAGACAGTCCTAGTAGGAGTCTTCCTTCATAAATGTGTTCCCACGTGCATAACCGTACCCAGAATCCATTTCTTCCTCCATGATGAGCAACGAACCATGTAGACAGGACGTGGATCATGCCCATATGCGTTTTTTCTCAAGAGGCCACCTGGAACATACTCAAACATGAAGGTAGCTGCAGAATCGCCGGTTAGCTACGGAATGTCTGCATTCTGCAGCTAGTTCCTGTCAAAATGCTTAACAATGGCAAAAATCACAAAATTCAACAAGTCAGTCATGTAAATCATTCTAGAAGTAATTTTAACTATATTTATTGATCAATTGGGTTTAAGATAGAAATGGACAAGGGAAAATGAGGTAAAATGAGGTGAAGGAAAGCACAATTTTGAGGCTCAACAATACTTCTTCAGAATTTGCTTAAGATATTTTTCTTGTGATAAGAATATACCATGTGTCGATTGATGCACTGTGTCAAGAAAGAATGTTGTCTCTCCAAGGAAAGACATTTCAAATTCTTGCTGCATGACAGAATCAAATTTTTGACTCATAGATTCTTCATTACTCCCAAAAATAATATCATCAACATATACAACTACAATCAATAGTTTATCATTTTCAACTTTTGTGTATAAGTTGTTGTCCGCAGACCCCTTTGAAAATCCTTGTTGATGAAGATATTTGTCAAGACGATAATACCATGCCCTTGGAGCTTGTTTGAGACCATATAGAGCCTTTTTAAGTCTACAAACAAGATTTTCATCATTTCCAAAAATGAATCCTTCCGGTTGTTCTATATACACTTCTTCTTCTAGATCACCATTGAGAAATGCAGATTTAACATCCATTTGATAAACTTTGATTTGTTGAAAACTTGAAAAAGCAAGAAACATTCTTATGGCTTCAAGTCTAGCTACAGGAGTAAAAGTTTCTTCAAAGTCTATACCTTCTTGTTGAGTATACCCCTTGCAAACCAGTCTAGCTTTGTTTCTTATAACATCCCCATTCTCATTTAACTTGTTCTTGAATATCCATTTAGTACCAATGACATTTTTATCATGTGGTCTTGGTACCAATTCCCAAGTGTGATTCTTTTCAATTTGATCAAGCTCTTCATTCATGGCTTGAACCCAACATTCATCTTTGCTAGCTTGATTGACATTGTGTGGTTCAATTGTGGATAGAAATGCCATATAGCTAGAAGATCCCACAAGAGTCCTCCTTGTTTGTACACCTGATTCCTTGTCTCCCAAAATTTGAGATTCAGGATGATTCTTTTGAACATATCTGGATGGAGCCTTTTAAGATAAATCATCTTCAGGTTCTTCATTGGATCCACTGTCTATATCATTTCTATTTGATGTAGAAGGACAAAAGTCACCATCATCTTCTTCTGTTGTTTGTTTTTCTTCTTTAGGAGCTGCAGGAGACTCATCAATAACAACATCAATACATTCAACAATCTTTAGAAGCCTTTTATTGTAACATTTGTATGCTTTGCTTGAAGATGAGTAACCAAGAAATATCCCTTCATCTGATCTAGGTTCAAACTTGCCAAGCTTTTCATCATTATTTTTGATAAAGCATTTACTTCCAAAAACTCTAAAATGCTTCACAGAGAGAGAATTACCATACCAGAGTTCATATGGAGTTTTGTCACTATTTACCCGAACATGAGCCTTGTTGAGAATGTTAGCTGCTGTATGTGCTGCTTCACCCCAGAACATGTCAGGAGTTCCATAATCATCAAGCATAGCTCTAGCCATTTGTTGAATTGTTCTATTCATTCTTTCTGCTATGCCATTTTGTTGTGGAGTGCCTGCTACAGAGAACTGTCTTTTTATGCCATGTTGTTCACAAAATTCAAGGAATTAATTTGATGTATATTCTCCTCCTCGATCAGATCTAAGACACTTGATTTTTAGATCTAATTCATTTTCTACCAATGCTTTGAAGATCTGAAATTTTTCAAATGATTCATCTTTGTGTTTAATCAACCCGATCCAACACATTCTAGAGTAATCATCAATAAATAAGATATAGTATTCTTCCCCACGTGGTGAATTTTTCCTCATAGGTCCACATATGTCAATATGAATGAGTTCAAGAGGCTTACTTGATGATCCTTCTTTGGCATTAAATTGTACTCTGGTCTGCTTACCGAATTGGCAAGATTTGCATATGATACTCTCTGGTAGAGTAATATTGGGAAGACCACGAACAGCTTTAA